>JAZDUH010000443.1:18607500-19025000 GCA_036419115.1 Scarus forsteni
ATGGTGTTAAAGGACACACATTGATTGTTTTAAGTCACACTATCTGGGGCAATTAACAAGTTTCAAGTCTGGCCTATGACCTGATGATCATAAAAACAGGAACGAGCAGACTTGGAGAAGATATACAGGGCTTAGTCCAACTCTGTAATTTATCTCCAAAATGAATAATTTCTGAGCTATTATAAACACAGTTACAGATTTACATTGTTCAAAAATCTGTTCAACATCTGGAGAAAAAAATGTTACACCACATAAAAAACAATTGCAAGAATCTAAAAACACTTTGAATATCTAAGGGTTCTCAAAGTGTCTTCATCTCTCAAAAACCATTGAAAATCACCTTGTTTCAAAGGAAAGCAAATATTATACTATACATGAACTTATAAAAGAAACAAACAAAGCCCACAGAGAATGTAATAGGATGTTTGTGAATCAGAGGATACTGAGGGTTTAGGAGCTTGCTATTATAACATGTTTTGAGAAAATATTGATACATTACCAAACAAGATCTAAATTTCAATAGTATTGTTAATATAATTACAGATTCTGTTGCTCAAAAGTAACTCTAAGTGAGTCTCCATTTTGGGTGTTATTCTTGACTCTTTTTCTCTTTTGCGGTCCCAAAGGTTTTTACTCATCATGAAAGTAAAACTAAGAAAATTTACCACCTGCTCCCTCATAACAACAATCCTGTCAACACAGCAACACAGAGGGAAAGATGGGAGCAACGCTAACATAGAGGAGGATGGATGTTAAAATTAAATAAAAAGGCTCCATGACTTGTTTTCAAGACCTCGGACGAGCAACAGAATGAGGTTTTTTGCAGAGAATGCTGACTGCACGACAAAACTTTTCCTCCTTTAAAGCTGGTGTCTACGATTTGAAACCGCAGCCTGCCCCCCCTTCCCTCACCTCTCCCCTCCGTGTTCCAAGACCACGCCCCCAGCTCGTGTCGCCTCATATAAGCCCCCTCCGGCAGAGCTACGAGCGACTAGCACAATATATCAGCAGCAAACTCAATCAAAAACAGCTCAGCTCAACTGAAAGTATCAAACACGACAGACATCTCCCTTATAACACACAGCAGTAGCCATTTCAACTGGACCGGCGGCAATGCGGGTTTGGCGCCGCCAGAGCGGAGCCGAGTGTGGGGGAGGATTAATCTTTCTCAGCCTGTCCTCCCCAGCTCAGCTTACAGTGCAAACGATTAGCGGCTAACAGGCTAACCCGCTCCCCTACAAGTTATTAGCCCGTACAGGCAAAAACTAACCAGAGTAATTCAGCAGAAATCTCACACTGTAGTAAACAAAGCCATTACCTGATCAACCAGGGGCGAAACGGCCGATGCTGAAGGTCTGACGGCCGGCTGAGGCTATTCGTTAGCCGTTAGCCCGCTAACAGGCCTCAACCCGCGGGCAGAGCTCCGTTGGGCCCGCGGGAGAGGGAGGCGGATTCCCGGGTTCGGCGCTAGGCTTTTCCGGCTCCATGATAGTTCAGTAGCTAACGCTGCTAGCTGCTCACCGGAGGTAGAGGGGAGGAGGCGGGACCATGGGCAAGATGCTGCGTACTGCGTGAGTGAGGAGACGAGGATTGATGGACTCATGGACTAACTCACGGACCAATTAATAGTTGCAGGTTCTTAGGCTTGATTGGTCAGCTAGTATGCAGCTTTTCAGCGGATATACTGAATGGATTTTTTTCGTTCTTTTTGGTCTTTATACTGTGTAGATAGGACCATAGGACCATAACAGCCTTATAAATGGTGTTATTAATATGTACAAAGCTTCCAAATCGTAGACCATAGCTTTAACAATGGCAACAGAAAATGTCATACGGTGACTGTGTAATCTGCTGAGCTGCAGAGAAACTCTGCGCTGAAGCAGTTCTTGCTTTGAGCTTCATTAACTGTGTTTTTAAAAGCATTCACCTGGAGAAATATTGAAATATACGTAAATCAAATATCAGCATTCAGCATTCAATGCAGAATCGCCTTCTTTGTTTTATGTTTGATATTTTTGCAAAAACTCTCCTGTCAGCCATTATTAGCCAACATTCAACCAGGAAAAGCAGTAAATTGTAGTTAAATCCAGTGATGAAATCTAGACAGTACCAGAAAGAGGTAGCCATCACACTGAACTGCCCTGTGTGGCTGAAAGTGGTATGGGCTTTAGGGAGTGATGTCTAATTCAGACATAATAAAACTTTCACACTTTCCCTTGAACAAATGATTGGTGACCCCTGAAGTAAAGAGTGTTAAAGAAGAGTCAGTTTCTGTAATGTTGGTGAATACAACATGTAATCCCTAATGCTGCCTGTTTGTTCTCTTCTCACTCAAAATTATTTAAATTGAGTTAGTTATCCTTTTCTACATCAAATACAGCCCTAGCTTCTGTGCCTAATGTTTATACTTATGATACGTCATTCAGCCCCTCATCAAATGTCCCAAACTATCGCTGTAAGTATTCAAGTTTGGTAAATTAATGTGATGTAAAGTCTCTGAATATTTTTTATGTTAAACTCGATAACATATCTGTAAATGTGTGTATGGGTTTGCTATAAAAAAAATAGCCCTGGTCTAGACATTAGTTCCCAGTTTGGCAAATAAAACATCTTCTGGTTTTACTCCCCATGTTCTTCCATGTCTTAAGGAGCTTTACACAGTTTCATCTCAACCAGGCTGTTATTTTCTTTAATCCTGAAAAGTAAAAGCACAGAGGTACTAAAAAGCTCACAGAGTTCCCTCCACTCCATGTCCTTATATAACTCGCTCACAAGTTTTAGTGGCTCAAAAGACCTTTGAGTCTCTTGTGTGAAATGTCTGAGAGGTTATCCAGAGGTCTGTAACAAGGCCAAGATTCTAACGCTGTTGTGTCTGTTTGTTAAAGTGACAATGAGACCCAGCAACTAATTCACCATGAATACATGTTTTGGAACTTACTTACAAAAGAAAAGAGTGTTTGTTAGAGAGCTTCAAACAGAAAGCTTCAAACAGAAAATAACTGTGAGATACATACATTGATGGAAACACAGGCTGTCAGTGTGCAGTAGTGGTTTCTACCTGATCTGAAAATAATAAGCTCAATGAAATAAAAGGAAGTGTGAGAGGTGAAGCAGTTTCACCTGCACTCACTTGTCAAGTTAGATTATCTCTCTGTTTAGTGTGTCATTAACTCAAACACAAATCACACACACACGTAAACACTTGCATGCATGGACAAACAGTATCTTGTGTTAATATCCTCTAACCGTCCACTTTAAAGTAGCGTTGTTGTCAGTGCCTGCTCTTTCCTCACCTCTACCATGCTGAGTGCTTCTGTCCTCATATCAGGTTTCTCCACACTCAGTCTGCAGTGCTCCACTTATCACCAAGGCTGGCACACTTCCCGACAAACATTACTTCATGTCTTTCAGCCTGGCTCAAACAGAGGAAACGGCTCTGATACTCACATGGTAGTAACCCTAATGTTGTGCTGTAATGCTGGGTGATAAAGCAATAAAAAAGTCCTTCATGTCTTATCTAGTGATTCTTTGTCTTCAGCCATTTCAAAATCAACAGCATTTGATTCTTTCATTTGCACAGTAAGTATACTGAGATACTTCGGTTTCTTCAATTATGTCAGGGGTTGTCTAATTGTCAGTGTTGGTTGCTCTTTGCATGCTCTTGTGAATCAATACTAAAACTTCAAGTTTCTCATATTGTTGGTGAAAGTTTGTCTTTTTAGTTTACTTTTACATTTACAGCCTTGATACCAAACTAAGAATTTACTAAACACTCCAAGAGTGTAACTAAACTTAACACTCTTGGAGTATGCAAACATTGCTCCAATTCATCTGACTTTTATGTTAAAACTCTGTGATTTTTATAAATGTAAGTCAAAGGTCAAAAAGTTCTGGCACAACTTCACCAACTTCCAAGGTGCTTGGAGAGAAAGAGTCTTAAAGAGATCAAAAGAGCTCCAGCAACACTTGTAGTTCAGGAAACAACTTTATAAACGTAAGTCACCCACCTACAATGTTTGGATCCAAGAAGTTCGGGACAGTATCAAATGCAATAGATGACTTCTATATGAAGACATCTTGTTAGGGACCTATAATGCCTTCACAGTGAGTGTTGTTTTCTCTGAGTGCACAGCCACTGTAAATGCCGTGTCATTATTTGCTTGGGTCTAATATTGCACATTTAAACTCTTTATTACTGAACAAGATGTATACTTTTACCTTGAAGTGAATATATGTTCTATGTAATGATTGCTTTTTTAAAAATTTTCCTTTGTCTGGAAAATTTTAAAAAGGTCATTTAATAACTAAATTTGCCCTTTATTATATCTTTCACGTTTATTATTCTATGCCTTGATTTGACAGAAAATTAAAGCTAAATAAAGTAAGCAACGTATGACTCCGCAATACCTGTACAAAGGTTGTGTCACAGGTAATGGCGATAAAAATGCATGTTGGCAGTGCCATATCAAACTGGTTTTAACCACTTAACCAGAGAAATGCATAATCAGTACAGGGTTTTAAAAGCTGACCTGTAAGAATGACCAAAGGTTGGTAGTGTAGTCCTTGCTAAAAATGGTCCCACTTCAGGGAACCAATACTGCTTTATTCCTCCAAAGGAGCTGTGGTCATGAGCTGAGCTTATTTAATTCAAAAAATCTTTATCAATGTTTCATTGATTCTGGGGCTTTTCACATTATTTCATTGGTTTGAATACAAATTTGTTCAATCAAGTTCAACAGGGAGCTTTCTGTTCCCTCATAAGTTTGAAAGTAGCTTTCTGCAACAGTGGCTATCATGCTGTCAGATTATGTAGCTTTGAAACACTGCAACAAAATGAATACCGAACAACTTTTCCATCTGCTCAGCTTGAAGGAAAGAGGACACACAGGTGTACTTTGGCATCGTTGTGTATGTTAAGGTTATGTCAGGAAAGGAACCACTTCAGACTGTCATCACTTGTTCTGAACTCCAGTAATTAGTTTAGCACAGTTTCACTTTATTCTGAGCAGTAGGCGTGTATTTGTTTTAACTCAAAGTTATGTCCTTGTCCATGTCTGAGTGTAAGTGTGTGTCTGTGTGTGTCTGTTCATTAGAGGTCCATCATGCTGTGCTGCCCCCATGCTGGCAGGCTGTTGCGATGCAGGCTTGAATCCAAGCAGATCCAAACATGCCCAGCAGCTGGCCTCGGGGCCGCTGTAGCTGTTTAGCCCATAATAGTGACTGATTAGAATACCAGTGGCAAGAGCTGAACTCAAAGCAGTTGTTGACAGGGCATATTAAGCAAAGTGGGGAGTCCAGCCGTCGGGATTTGATGATGCCACCAGGGAAACATGTGCTGGCCCACACAGAGGCTCTTTAACACCATAACATCCAAACAGCTGATAACTCTATCCAAGAGACTGGAGGAGGTCAGAGTGCTCCACTACACAGCTCTGAAACGAGAAACCGTGAACACAATGATGACACTGTATGATGTTACAGTAAACAGGCAGTGCGTTTTCATGCACAATTACACAATTAAGTATAACAACAGCTGATAGCTCAGCTTAACTAGGAACTTTAACTGGAGTGCAGCCCTTATCCCAACATACAAACACTGGGGTGTCATTGTTTTAATTATTAAAGCCATGCCTACCTGCACTACAGTAAGAATGTGAGCAGGGATTTTTAGAAATTTGATTTGACATTAATGAGCAAATACACCTGATATGTCAGGGTAGGTAAATTTAAAGCACAAGTTAATCCCCTCAACTATTCTATCCCATTTCAGTACAAAAAAAAATCACGTCTACATACTACGTGCAGTCAGCAGGCACTACCCAGCAGACAGACGACAAGACTCGCCATCCATGTCTGTCTGATGAAAATAAACATTTTGAGGAGCAGCGCATCAGTGTGTGACTGGCTGTATGTGTGGGGGGCTGTGGGGCACAACAGGATTTCCTGTACAGATTAGCCTGCTAAAGGAGGATGCATGCAAGAGAATAGCAAGAGATCTTTAACGGCTTTATCTAGTTAGGATAGCCTGACCAGAAAAAATGCCTAAATAAAAGGCGATTAAAATTGGACTGATGTGTAAACATTCACTCTTAAAGGCCAGTTCAATCAGACTGATCTTCCAGTCACACATTCCCATTTCTCATGGCGATTGTGCACAACTGTACACGATTGGCAAGGTTGGTTTGATTGGCATGATACGGGAAGAAATGACTGTTTCTCCCCGGACACACCCCATAAATACACCCTCAGTAGAGCTTCTACAGCGTCTCAGGGGCATTTGTCCTGCTTCAATTAACTTAACACAACAATACAATGAGGATTCCATAAATTTCCATCCAGCTGACACAACGTCAGCCCCATTCAAGCCCAGTTTGCATCACCTAAGCCCAATTGGGCCAAATCACTTGCGCCGCCTTGAACAAGACACATTGGCACATAATCGGACACGTCCTTGACAACAGTCCTCAGAAAGCTTTCGGGATTGAGCCCTGATCAGCCCGATTGAGCCCTGCTACATGCCATGCTAATACCGTTTGCCTTAGGACAGCATTAGGCTTCCACCTTGCTATACTGTTAGCGGCGATTCTCAACAGTTTTGAACAGTTCAAAACAATCTGGAGCCTTCCCTGTTCCCTGGCATTCGTCCACAACTAATGCTGATCCACTTCAAGTAGCGCATGCACCACGACTAAAGCACACTTCATCAGGATTATAACCATTGTGCACAATCGCCACGAGAAATGGGAATGTGTGACTCGAGCTTAACAGAAAATTTTTAACTGCATTAGAAGAAAAAGGGCTGAATCTCAGTGTCCTCGATGGTAGTTATGACCGTGTGGGAGAAGGCAACCATACAATTAGGTCCTACTTGTTATCTGATTATTTTTGGGAAGTTTCAGCCTTTTACCAAGCGTCTTCTTTGCCACGCTGGACCACAGGCAGTAACAGGAGCATAAAAGAAGAAAGAGCAGGGTCAGTGGAATAAGCTCTGTGTTTGTATGCTGAGCTCCTGTGAAATATTCTCTCACATTTTGCGCTATAAATCAACACCAATATGACTTTATCTCTGAATCACTATAAATACATAAAGACTTATGGCACCTGTGCAGAAAAGCTCCGTGAAGACGGCTGGTGACTGGTGTTAAATCACATCCCTGTTACTTCCATCACCCTCTGTTTTCTCTTAAAGTTTCTCTGAAGTCTTGAAGCACTATACCTATCAGAGCGGAAACACCGTAAAATAATCCTGAAACATGAAATGCACTAAAACATTAATGAGATTTTGGTCTTTGGGGAAATTTAATGTAATTCATTTTGTCATTGACAGAGAGCTATTAGCACCCTCCAACACTCCCCCAGAGATCCATCCACCGTGTTTGATTGTGTTTCGCTGCTCTACAAAGTGCCACCTCAGTGTAATGAGTTGTTCATAATTTGTCACCACTCTGCCTCTTTCAACAAAATAACCTTTTGTTCTGCTTTGCTGTCCACCTCACTGCACTCTCCCAGGAAAGGCTTTTAGGGACATCCACTTCAGAGAGGAAGAGCTGAGCAGTGCGTGGAAAATGAATGTGCAGACTCGTCTCATACTTCCATTATTGATGCAGAAAATGCATTTAGCTGCAGTCTTTTCAACCCTAATATTATGTTAATGAGGACGTCGCAAGATACAGGGCTCTTCGAAAAGGGTGAAATATGTGCCCACAAATATTAAAGGGATTAATGTTAATGCACCTTGTTGCCTTTTTGCCCCCGTATGCTTCAGCTTGATGGTAATGGTCTTTGGAGTTTGATCTGAGGTCAAGGATGAGGTCCACGCATCATTGTCCTCTGAGTAACAACAGAAATGAAAATGCAAGGGCGGTGTTTCTTAAACAGTAACTGTATTTCCTACAATAGCTCAGGAGTAGTCCAACAACACTAAAATATGATTTTAAAACATACAATATGCAGTGAATGTGATAACTGAGTGGACTTAAAAGAGTTAAGCGTAAATATTAGGGGTGTAACGAAATGGTCAACTCATGAAACAATATGAAATATGAAACAGGGCTCACGATACGAAATACTCACGATACAAAATAAAGATTATAGAAAATCCCTAACAGTAGAAAGTTGTGCAAAAATCTCATTTTCTTTATTTTCTTCCCAATGCAGACATACATAAAATATTGATGCATCAGTACAAAATAAATGCTCTTCAAAAAGAAACTAAATTGTAGTTTTTTCCCCTTATTTAGACTACAGTGCAAATACAAACATCAAATCTCAATAAAAAGTGCTTTGTTGTTGTAGCAATCAGGATAACTACATTCTTGAATGAAAAGGAAAATAAATAGCAGTCCTCAGAGCTGCAGTTTAGACCTTTAAATGTCTGAACTGTCAACTATAATATTTAGCCTATAACAGTGCATATACTTCTGATCTTCAAATATGATCAAATTCTGTCAACTCAACAGTAGATGCAAAAATCAAATTATTGTTTTTTATGCAGACTTAAAGCTAGGGTCTACAATCTGAAAATCAGTTTGGCTGTTGAGACAGATTTGAAAAACGCAGCCTGCCCCCCTTCACTCACGCTTCCCCTCCGTGTACCAAGATCCGGCCCCTAGCTGTTGCCTCCTAACAATGTATATATATATATATATATATATATATATATATATATATATATATATATATATATATATATATATATATATATATATATATATATATATATATATATATATAGTTTATTACATATATATATATATATATATATATATATATATATATATATATATATATATATATATATATATATATATATATATATATATATATATATGTGTGTGTGTGTGTGTGTGTGTGTGTGTGTGTGTGTGTGTATATATATATATATATATATATATATATTTTTTTTTTTTTCCCTTTCTTCAGCCTTTTCCTCGAAACTTTTACGTTTCCTTCCCTTCGATGTGGACAGTAAAAGAAGTGACCTCCCGGTTTCGGTGCTGGTCTTCTCCGGCTCTATGACGCTTTAGTAGCTGTGCAGCTAGCTGCTCACCGGTGCATGAAGGAGGTAGCGGGGAGGAGGTGGGACCATGGGCGGGGCGGTGCGGAGCAGGGAAGACAGGGGATTGGATGGACTCACACACCAATCCGAACTGCGGGGAATGGTGGTTCGGATTGGTCAACCATCATGCCGCTTTGCAGAGGATATACTGAATGGATTTTTTTCATTCTTTTTGGTCTTTATATTGCATAGATCGGACCATAGGACCATAACGGCCTTATAAATGTTGTTATTAAGATGTACCAAGCTTCCAAATCATAGACCATAGCTTTAAACAAACATACAGTTGCTGCCTGTCTCCAGTTCAAAGTAGTTAGTAGTCTGTAGTTGTACTCGCCGCAGTATACGGCAAACTGTAGCGGCATATTTTGCACACGGTTGTTGTTTTGTCCGCAATCTTCCCACCGTTCTCTCGTCTTTTACATGGGAAGCCAAAATAGGTCCACACAACCCATTTATTTGACGAAGGAGCGTCAGCTAATTCCTCGACCTCTTCTTCCTCCATTCTGAAGCGAGTGTCTTGCTACGGTAGGCGAGGAGGGTGAAAATCCCCAGTCTCAGTATTGAGAGTAGTGCGCGGCGCCCCTTCGCGTTTTTTATTTTGTGCTTTTATTCTGTGGGTCTTTGAATCTTATTTCGTCATTTTTTATTTCGCGAAATTTCGTCGCACGAAATGTGTACCTAGTAAATATCTTCATATAACACTGATCTAAATGGTTATGTTTTGAAATATGAACAATAAGGGTGAAAGATGGCTTGTCATGTTTTAAGTATTTAAATCAAAGTCATTTCAGGTACAATGTCTCCTTCTGCATAAATTAATTAAACTAAACTCACTTTCAAAGTTGCCATATTACCAAGGTTTTATACTTTAGTGTTGATTCCTCTACCTTTCTTTGAAAAGCCTGCTTTATGGTCAGTTTGCCTTGGTTTTAAGAAGTTCTTCTCCTCTCATGTCACAACAGAAGAATTAAAAAGAAAAATGAGAGTACAGAGAATCATCTCATAAACATGTAACTTATATTTATAAAACAATATAGCACAGAGGCTCACTCATAAAGATGCAGCCATGGGCCAGTAGAAACAAATATGACGACAAAAGGTCTATTGGTCCATGGATCTGTCACTAACTTTAGTTCTTACTCTAGTTCACTTGTCTCCACTTATCTCCCTTCCTTTGCCCAAACACCAAACACAGCATCATGTGGAGGGATTCATGATTGGCTACAGTAAAAATGTACTTTATCATTCAGGCCCACCTGTTGGTCTTTAAAATGGATATATAAACCAGAGTTGAGCCAGAATAGAGGTTTTTTACTATCTCTGAGAGAATAGGTCTGGGAGCTGTTTAGGCCCTGGGAATGTTACAAAAAGCATGCATTTAGCACATGTAGCACCAGTTCCCTGTTGGCCTACAATTACACTGCTTCAGGTTTAAGCACAATACTGCTGTTGCATCATAATGCAACACCTGCTGTTTACAGGCTACAAAGAACATCAGGAACATAACTGCATTTTGTGACATTTCAAGTCATTTTGGTCAAGTAGAACTAACATTTTACAAATGCTCAAAATTCTTACTCAGAAAAGCAGTCACATCGACTATACAATCTCACATCCTGTGTTTCTGCTCATGCATAAACAGCACAAATACTCCATCTTATTTTTGTCCAAACTAAGGCACAGTGGGCGAATGATAACTGTGGGCCACTTTTGATCTGCTTTCAGTGTGCTCCAAAGGTTTCAACAGAATAAAACCCACATTATATCAAGAAACTTTTACTTGATTGAATATGAAGGACAAATGGTTTAAGATGACAAATGTCACAAAAACACCTGTTTTCTTCACTTAATGCTCCGTATCAAAATTAATGTTAGTCATCTAGTACGAACACATCTATAGTGTTGAGCTGCTTTTTGCAGTTTGCTCTTGTTTTATGTTCCCAACATTTCTGTACCATATCACACTAAAACTTGGGTTTAATGTGGTTCAATCATCCTTGTATTTTCGGGATTGTAGCCTTCACTAAAAAATAAGGACAAAGAGCACAGAGCTCACTAGGGATGGGAATCAAAACCAATTCTGGTTGACAACTGTTAACAGATCCATCAAAGAATCTATATCATGGGTCTTTTGCTAATCAATTCCCTTATCAATTCCTTCCAGTGACAGGGTTCTGAAGCGGTCAGAATTGTGGCTTTTTTTTCTCTTTTTTTTTTTATTTGCAAAAGGTGCCTACTGCCCAATCTTAAAGGGACTGTGAGGAGTTTCTAAGTAATTGCAAAAAAGTCTCACTTTTAGATATATGCCTGATCGAAATACACACTTTAAGATGAGTTTTATAGCACCAAAATAGGTTATCTATAAATGCTATTCCTTAGCTTCTTGGTCGGGTCGGACAGGGCTGGACTGGACTGGCCAGGATACTCAACTTTGGGAACAAGACAATTAAAACTAGAGCAAATTTATATTATTCTGACACGTCTTAGAGCACGGGGCTGTAAGTAGCAATATATAGCCGCTACAAACTACAATACTAAGTTTTTCAAAAATTGCTTGTTGTCACACATCAAAAACTACCGCTATGTAACTAGAAAGAGATACATTATCTCGTCGCTTTGCATCCTGAAAGTTGTTGAAAAAAGAAGCTGTAAATCAATGCAGAGTTCTGAGGAAGGTCCGAGCTACATTCATTAGCATCACAACAAACGCACGCTCTGGCTTCGGTAATGTGTTGTGGTGCATTCCAGTTGTAGTCAGAAGTAGGAATTCCCAAGTTCCGAGTAGGAAACTGCTGCTGGAACGTCCCCTGAAGTCTGAATTTCCTGCTGGGAACTCGGTGAAACCTCGCCAACCCTGAGTTGACAATCGAAGATGGATGCCCCCAGTGTGAACAGTTATTTAGCTCCTGTAATAATCAATTTATTTGCACTTCTGACTGGGGTGTGTCGCTCTAGATCAGCTGTATACATATTATTGTTAAACTTATATTTACAAAAATGCTGCCATAGTGATAATCACATTCTTCATGTGATATTTGTGAACAACAATGCAGGGTGTGCTAGCAACAGCTAACAATAGCCTGGTAGATCGGCATGTTTTTTTCAGACTTCAACCAGAACTCCGATAAGTCGGAGATGATGTCATTTCCAGTTCCGAGGTTACTGGAACGCAGCATTACGACAGTCGCCGTGCGTGCTCATGGGTAGCAGAGTCTTTGTGTCACCGGTAATAGATTCTCCTCACAGTCCCTTTAAGTGAGTGGAAACACCAGCAACTTGCAGAGGCAGTTATCTATGCTGTGACGTGTGTTTGACATTCCACTGAAAATCTACAGGCCAACATTTGCCCACACGGAAAATCTGCAGTGATTAATAAGGGAATTGTTAAATAACTGGATTGTTTATAAGGATCGTTAATAGCATTGGTATCGATAAAATCTTATCAATTCCCATCCCTAGATCTCACATGAGAAAAAAAAAGACGTGTGAGTGCAACTGAGGTCTGATCTGATGAGAGCTGGCTGGTAAGTGCATTATGTCTTCCCACGCCATTATTGCTGCACCATTTCACGCGGTAAAAATATGCAAACTGTCTTGTTATTAGGATATAGATAGTCAAGCATCTGATTAAGCTATATTCTTGAGGTCTAATCAGCTTTTGGTTAAAAGCAAAATCACATTAACATCTCTGCATCTTTCATGAATATGTTTGCCATCAGCATATTCATTCAAATCAAGCATGTGAAGAAGATACATGATGGCTCAGTGCCAGCAAACACACAACCACAAAGCCTCCACACATCCTCTCAGTGGACATATGTTCACACACTGCACTTTACTCACTTGTATTGAAATGAATATGCAAAAGAAGCCTTTAAGTTCAATCAGAGCACAGAGCTGTCAAGTAGAGAAGATTGTTGCCAGGGGGGCTGCACCAAAATTACAATTAAGCTGTCACAGCCAGAGTCAAGAGCACCCTCTTAAAGCCTTTCTCTCATTAATTGGGATTTGGGGAGTACCTGGGTCTCCTTGGTAGCGAGGTTCAAGTGGTTGTTAGTGAATGACGGAGCAACTCCTTGAGTGGTTCAATCTTCCAGGACTGAGAAGATGAGATTGTTACGAAACGTGATCAACAGCCTCTCAGGGGTCACGATGTGGAGCTTTAGCAGCTCCAGGAGTGTGTACTTTACTTCATGCTCTTTGTAGCATCGCTCACAAATACGATTTAGACACTGACTGAAGAGCCTCTCCAATGGCAGATGCTTCTCTCATTCTGGGCGCCACACACATTCACATGAACACACACATACAAAGAACAGCATCACTGGGTCCAAGGTTCGACTGTTTTTAACTGGCTGTGGTGGCTTATGTTTTAATAATGTGTGCAAGATAAACTATTGTAACATATAAAGATATCAGCTTCAGACAGACGATAAACGATCATAAATCAGTCATGAGCATTATTAGCTGGCCAAACAACTTTAGCTGCATAATTAGTTAACGGGGATGCTCACTGTTATTGGACCAACATCGGCATTGGCAGCTATGGAAACTTTTGCAGATCTTTACAGAATTGGCAAGAAATATCCCATATATTGTCCATGAAACTGACAAAATGTACAACTGTGCCATGATGTTTTTCTCATCAAAAAAGAAAGGCCAGTTTTAAATATCAATGCATCATCTTAGTGAAGTCGAGACTTTGTGCTATTCACACAAAATATCAGTTTCAATATCATTATTGATGATGTTAAGTTTGGATATATTGGCTATCAGATATTTGGAAAAAAAAAACTATCATGCATCCCTGCTACATAGGGTACCAGATATAAAAGTCAGATGAAATAATATTTTCTATCCAAATAGGCCAAAAATCCCAGTTAAACACTCAGTCTTCACTGAAACATGAGTGCCTGCCACTTTAAGCCACAGTGGCTGGTTACAGTTGATGTCTGTTACACCAATGCAGAAAGTGGACTTAGGCTACTGTTTTTTTCATTACTCTTCTGATGTGCTGGTCAAAATGATTCAAAGAGCCTAGTAAAAAGATGTATATTTATAAAGTGATTCATTCAAAGGTTCTAGGTTTAGATGAATAAACAGGAAACAGTTGATGAAGGAGGGTTTGGCTTTACCACAGAGCTGTTTAAAGCTGTAGGATAGCAGTGACAATAGCCTTAGTCAGAGGGTTAAAACAATTAAATCTGTATAAAACCACGTCATCTCACTTTAAGTCATTTAGATGTTCTCCCAAAGATAGCAGTTAATGAGATTTAAGAAGTGAGCTGTGAGTAGCCAGCTGAAGTAGGCGGCAAGAGCCGAGGATGAGCTGTACTGGCTCACAGTATGTGGGGGCAGTATTTATTATCATTGATCCCTCTAAAATTTAAAGATCTTTTTTTGGTTAAATTAGAAAATGAGGGTAAAATACATACATCACTGTTGGCAATTAAAGATTACAAATGACAATTAGTCAAGGTAACCAAGTTCTGTGTGGGGAAGGGAGATTTTCCTCAAAAACTGAGCACAGAATATTTTTTACATTTAATGTTTATGTCAAAAAAGCTCAATTTGATGAAATAATGTCTGATTTAAAATGTCCTTGATGTGTTGTCACTTTATCAGGAGAGGAAAACACAAGCAAAGATTTAGTGGGCAACTCTGGTATATGTTTGGAAGGATGCACTCTCGCTTCCACTGAGCGTGCCAGGGTCAGGGAGTGAACTGTTAGTGTTTTAGTACAGCCAACTCACACTATGCAAACTATCAGGATTTAAGTGGGGAAACAGACTTAACCCCTGAAAGCCTGTTGTATCATTTTTTAAACTTATTTTGATGATAACTCCAGCTAATTAATATAATCAACAAATTATAGAAAAAGCATCTGAATACAAGTGGATAATCAGTTGCCAAAAACACCTAATGTATCCTCCTGCAGGTTGTTTGTGGAGGGAAGGGATAAACAGACTGTGGGACCATAACAACATCAACATAAAAAAAGACTTTTATAAACAGCTTTGGCAGACAGTATGTGCTTCATACTGCAAAAGAATTGGACAAAACCATGTGACGTAAGGTGTTTGATTATCATCATAGCCTTTGGAACGTTGATGCTACCCTCTAATCCATGCTGCAAGTCATCTCAATCAAACAAATCTGCTCACAAACAGCCATCATGATGCCTGGTCCCAAAACCAGAAAATCTTAATAAATTCTTAATAAAAGAAAAATGGGCAAAATATTTACATCAGGACAGAAGCCTTTTTGAACCAGGCTGTAAAGATGTGAATTTAGTCCAGAAAAACATATTTTCCCCACATAAAAACCATTCACATGCCAGGTTTCTGCAGCAAGCCTCAAGTGGACACTTTCTCACAACGGAGGTTGCCACCTAGGTTATCCAACGCTGGCGTATCAAAGAACTGTTAAGGCCATCATATCTTTTATTTTGTTACAGGCCACAGTGTCTTATTTTACAGGTAATAAAGGCATTAACATGTGGAAGTTAAGCTAATATATTTTTTGGTGATGAAAAAAGATTCAAACACATTTTCTGTCTCAGAATGTTATCCATAATGTCACATGCTAATTTTGAAAGTAATAATAATAGTCACCAACACTGATCATGGCGTCATGGCAACAGTTGGTCTACACTAAAAACAGCCTGGAGAATTTTGGACATTGTTTTTGTCATTGTTAGTAACTTGATCACAAAGCATGATTTGCTTTCTTTTAATGCATTTACATTGAAGGGTATGATTGAAATCTCCACCAGAGAGAGAAGAGAGCAAATCTTTGAGTCTCCCTTCCTCCGCCTTCCCTTTGCTGTCTTATTGTCTCATACGGTGTGGACTCAGGCATGCTGTCCAGCAGATGAAACCTGAAAGTTTAAGAAACCTGTGCTGGCGAGGAGAGCTGGAACATACCTGGGACAACGGATATTTATTATGTCGGCGCTGTTCTCGACTTATTGTCAGGGGAACAAGACTCCTGTGGGCATCTCTGTGAGTGAAGGAAGCAGAGCAGCAGTGAGCCTATGCAGATCCATCCCACATCTGCCTGCAGTGCAAAACACAAAGGCTACATGCCTCTGGAGGCTCACCTGTGATACACGTCTAAGTGTCAGCTCCACAAACATGGTCGACAAAAAAAAAATCATTCTCCTCTGACTTCTCCACTGTTCCTCTACAGATTTACACAGAAATACAACCAACACCTCTCCAGACAAAAGACTTAACTCAGGCCTTTCAATGGTTTAAAACTGACACAAGAGGCTTGGTAAAGATATAAACAAGCTCTTCAACAGACAAATGACAGTTCCCTCCAGACACAACATTTACAAATAAAAACCAATGATCATGACAGGATCAATAATAAAAACAGATCTACCAACTGGCAGTTTTATGCCTCCTCATTTAGTCTGACGATTGACGGGAATTGTTTGTTTTCGTGTTCTTGAGACGTCACATATACAAGCAAAGGAAGATCACATGGCCAAAGGAACTGTGACTGATAATCAACCAATATCTAATCAGTTCACTCCTGTGTCAGTATGAACATAAGTGCAAAGTCTGCCAATATCCTTTAAGTATTATTGAGTTACCACACTCACAAGAAAGGGGTGGACATGAGACTCCATGGCTCTGACCTCTGGCCTCCAAAATCAAATCATTACATCCTTTAGTCAGATGCGCTTGAAAGAAATCTCTTAAAGCCTTGTTGAGACATGGCGCCGTCAAGGATGGCCAGATTATGACGGATGGACAGATGGACGGACAGTCGATGCAAACAAATGGTAGGAAATTGTGAACATTTCAGAGGTGATTTTTGACACTTCTGTTTGCATTAAAGGTGCCATGAGGAGAATCTATTACCGGCGAAATAAAGACTCTGCTACCCATGAGCACGCACAGCGACTGCCATAATGCTGCGTTCCAGTAACCTCGGAACTGGAAATGACATCATCTCCGACTTATCGGCGTTCCAGGTGAAGTCGGAAAAAAACATGCTGATCTACCAGGCTATTGTTAGCTGTTGTTAGCACGCCCTGTGTTGTTGTTCACAAATATCACATGAAGAATGTGATTATCACTATGGCAGCATTTTTGTAAATATAAGTCTAACAATACGATGTATACAGCTGATCTAGAGCGACACACCCCAGTCAGAAGTGCAAATAAATTGATTATTACAGGAGCTAAATAACTGTTCACACTGGGGGGTATCCATCTTCGATTGTCAACTCAGGGTTGGCGAGGTTTCACCGAGTTCCCAGCAGGAAATTCAGACTTCAGGGGACGTTCCAGCAGCAGTTTCCTACTCGGAACTTGGGAATTCCTACTTCTGACTACAACTGGAATGCACCACAACACGTTACCGAAGCCAGAGCGTGTGTTTGTTGTGATAAATGCAGCTTGGACCTTCCTCAGAACTCTGCATTGCTTTGCAACTTCTTTTTTCAACAACTTTCAGGATGCAAAGCGACCAGGTAATGTATCTCTTTCTAGTTACGTAGCGGTAGTTTTTGATGTGTGACAACAAGCAATTTTTGGAAAACTTATTATCGTAGTTGTAGCCGGCTATATATCGCTACTTACAGCCCGGTGCTCTAAGACGTGTAATATAAATAATAAAATAATATAAATTTGCTCAAGTTTTAATTGTCTTGTTCCCAAAGTTGAGTATCCAGGCCAGTCCAGCCCTGTCCGATGCGACTGGAAGGCTAAGGAATAGCATTTATAGATAACCTATTTTGATGCTATAAAACTCATCTTAAAGTGTGTATTTCGATCAGGCATATATCTAAAAGTGGGACTTTTTTATAATTACTTAGAAACTCCTCACAGTCTCTTTAAAAGCAACTCGTATTTGCATGTATGTTGTGCACAAGCCATGCTGTGGAGGCCAAAATGAACCCAACATCAAGTCACAGTGACCCGGGCTGATATCAACTAAACAGAAACTAAGTGGGCACATCTGATCCAGGAAAGGAGAGGAGAAGTTGGTGTATTAAAGCAGTAAGAAGCTTGAGTTTACACTTACCGTAGTCATACTACTGTTGTCATCTTTCTCAATCTATTGTATTGTATTCTGTATTCTTATTGTCCTCTGACTTTATCAAATCAAGCAGCCTGCTTGGATGCAAATACTCCATGAAGCAGGCCGCAATGATTTGACCAGCTGTGGCATACCTGCAAACAAGTGCTTCACTGATCTGGGCTTACTGAACACAGAACTTAGAAAAAAGGACCATGCTCTGAAAAACTGAAAGCTGCTTTTTCACTCTGAGACATTACGTCACTGGTGTGTAAGCCTGCGCTGATTGGCTATGCATTTTAATAAAATACAAATGATGTGCAAAATACTCTTGCTTTATTGATCCAAAGCTGACAGCTCAGTTTAGACTGCCTGACCTGCCTTAAAAATGCTTGCTGATGAATGTGATGTAGTTAAAGTGAGGTGTTGAAGACGAAAAACTAAAGTGCTGAAGTCCCTCTGGAGTGAGAGGAAGATATGACAAATGTATCAATCAAACAATAAGAACAAACTTCAGATGGTGGAAATGGCATGTAGCATGTAGCAGAGCACCAGAGATTAGACAAGAGCCCGGACAAAACCACTAACCTACTGCAGCATTATTATCTCATTTTTTGAGAAGGAAAGCCCCAGTATTGTTTTTGTTTGTAACATTGAGCTGAATTACCTCATGGTAACTCATTTGAGTCAACTATTTGTCAATTAGGTAATTTAATGTAAAATACAACATGAACACTTCAACAAATCCTGAGTCATATGGTTTGAGTGTTTCCCTGTTTTCAGTTGAACCCTCTTCCACATGCAGCGCTCTGTAATTATGTGACTTCTGCTTGATAACACCTCAGTTTGCTGAGCATCAGGGCTGTAAACATCTTGATGTGATCTGGGTCTGACACACTCTGAGAGTGATTAAGCAAATCAACATAAATTAATGAAACTAATAAATCACTGTGTGTGATGGCAATTTTCTCGCTTGTCTATGCTGATGAAGATCTCAAATACTCATTTCCTGATATGCTTTAATTATGTGCTCGTGCCATGAGATTTCTGTAAAACAACCCCACAACAACAACGCCACACACTCACAAAAACAAAGGCATGTTATGAATAAAAGAAATCTGGGGACAAAAGTAAGATTTAGTGCTCTGGCTAATGAGATTAATGTGCTTACTGTGAGAATTCTCTCATCAGACATCATGCTGTGCTCCCACACTTTTTCTTTTATTCATCCAAGTTCATATATTTCAACTAAACTTCAGTACATCTTCATCGTTAAAAAAAAACAAGAACCTTTCAAACCTGGTTCCCAGCCAACACTGACCATCTGTGCTCCACATTTTGAGCAAAGGTTGAAAAAGCCAAGAGTATCAAGGAGATTTTCTTCACGCGCCTCGAGCAGCCAACACATAAAAGGATTGGATGAAGAAGCACAGGCACAGTCTGGATAATATTTAGACGATAGTTCCATTAAAAGCGGCAGCTGACAAGAGGAACAAGCCAAGAGTCTCCTCACTGTCTGAGTCCTGTTTTTAAAACAGCATTGACAGGCCGGGTTTGAACATAATTGAACAAGCAGCTGATTACATTTACAGCTGAGTGACAACGCACCAGGAGAGGAAATGAACTCATGAAAGTTTACTCCAAGCAATTTTGTAAATCATTACTCTGAAACCAAACATTTGCTGGCATGCTGCTGAGTGGTCTTTGCCAAACATCACATTTGGGAAATATTAACCTAAATCTGCTATACAAGGAATCTATATCAGCCAGTGTGGCTGGATTTTGTCAAATGATCATCCAGTTTATTGACTATTTATGAGACAGAAAGTCACAAGCAATGATAGTAAAACAATCTTGGCATGGCTGATATGTTTTTACCTCTGACTCCTGAGAGCTGAGGCTGAGCACATTGCTATCTTTACCTGTTTTGTCCTCAGCAATACTATAATTTGGTTTCCTAAGAGAGTTATGGTACTTAGCCTGCTGCTAAGGCTGAGTGAGCAGCTTCCCCGCTGGACCCCTTAATGAGATCTGTGCAGGTGTCACCATAGTTTCACAGCTGCCTGGAGCCTCATACAGAAAGAAAGACAAAGCACAGAAGTGAGAAAATAATTTCTGCATACATTGACAAAAGAGACTGAACTCTGGTTAAAGCTGGGGTTGGCGATTTTGGAAAACTAGCATGGATTTGAAAGTACCATCCCTCCCCCCACTCACATGCACGCGCACAGCTGATATATCCAGAAGACTGATTCAACTCCAAACCCTCAGCACAACGTGTTTGTTTTACACTACACCAAGCGGTAAGAAAATACCAAACATCCATGTTAAGTTAGTTAGTACTCACAGCCGATGTTGATCGGGGTATAGGTAGTTCCTCTGACATTCTCCACATAGCTGTCAAATCTCCCATTTTGGACATGAAACTACCGTATTTTTTGTATTTTATCCTCTTTCCCGCCGTCCTCCTGTATCAGTATTCTCCTGTAAATCTCCCGTGTGATGATATAATAATAAAAACATTCCTCTGCCTCTCCAAACTGAACTCTGTCACTAGCCTGAATGGGGCGGTAATGCTCCAAAATGATGGATGCCAACCGCCGTAAAACCGAAGAAGAAGAAAAAGCCTCGCGAGAACGTCCTCCTGCAGTAGCCTGGGTGGCAGCTATCGTGAGATTAGAGCAGCAGAACAAACTTAGAAAAACAAAGAGTTTATTTTAGATTTCTTGTTCATCTGTCTTAAAATGTGAGGGATACTGGAGCTTGGTTGGGGTTGTGGGATGGCTCACGGCGGGCTTCCCTTATTTTCAAAGACAAAACTTGAAAGGTAAGCTTTCTCCGGCGGACTCTGATACGTATGAGCTCGGCTACGCGCACCGAGTCTGTGCACGCCGGGAAAATGCACGCGCAGTAGGCGGGCAGAATGGCGACGGGATTTGATTGGTTTAAAAACAGGTGTCCCGGCATTATTATTGGTTGGGGTTTTCCCTGTTTTACTCCTGCTGTAGAGAGTGGATATTTTTCGCTCTGTTTTAAGAACACTTTATGAGTTGATTCCCATCGGGTCATAAAGACCATTTTAACCAGTATTACAAAAAGTGTATCTAAATCAGATCGCCAACCCCAGCTTTAACTAGTGAAAACAACAAAAGCCAGAGGTAAGTTTTCCCCCATGTGTCTTGATGAGTGATCAAAAGGTACAGCCCAGTTATAAGGGACTGAGGGTCTGCAACCATGACCTCTCCATGAAGCTGTATGAGACATAGAGCTAAATCTATACAGAAAAATGCACACATGACCTTCAGGTAGGTTTTGTCTTGACCATTAGCCTCTTCATCCAAGCATGTTCATCACATGTTTAATTGACACTGATGTCAGAAACTTAAAATATTTTTGAAACCAAAGTTTTGGATACAAATCTTTTTTCCTTTGAAGGTAAAACAATAATTTGGGTATGATCATCTGAGTAAGTCAGCTCAATCCTCTTAGGCCTGAAAATTAGTACTGAAGTATGTGTTGTTCATCACGGTTGCAGCGTGCACACGCATGACTGCCAAATCTCAGGACATGTGATGTCAAGCATGTGACCCAATGCACCCCATGCTGACATTGTGTGTTGTTTGGAAACCAACATCATCAGTCATTGTTGTTTCTCCTGAACGGTCATAGTGATGTTTTCTGTCATATATCCTCTCAACACAGTTTATCATGGTTTTCTGGTTTTAAGTTTTCTTTGTGATTCCCAACACTAAAGAAGCAAATGTAAGATAACAACCTCCTCAGAATGCATTTAAAAATAATAAGAAAAAAATATCTGACTGGAGTAACCAGGCAATGCTTGCTATGGAGGGCTTTCTCTGATTATGATTGGTCAGTGAACCAATCAGAGAGCAAACAAATGGTCAAGTATGCAGAGCAAGACCCTTTAAAACTTGACATACACTATCAGTAATAGAAACTACATATCATGCAGCCCTCCTGTGATAAACTCTTTCCATAAAGCCCTCTAAGATATCTTTATTTTTACCAGGGGAAAAACATCACTGCTGTCAGAGAAATATTAGAAATTAAATAAAAGTGTGCAACTTTAACCCATCAATTTCAACCATGGCATGGAAAGCATAAAACTGTACAAAAAATACAAGAAGCTTGTGAATCATCATAGCAGTTTTTTAAAAAATAAATTATACTTCTTCACAGAAAAAACGCAATTGTAAGTACATTCTTCTCTACTCAAAGAAACGATCAATTACCCTTCAGAATTTTTATGAAAGACTCATTGAGACTTTTTACATTTCATCTAAAAGGATGAGATATTCACCTCTTGTTGAATATTGGATACAAGAGTAAAATGAATAAAGCTTAATCTGGCCATGGCAGCAAAATTCACAAAATGAAGAACGTAAGCTTTATTGAAGAAATAAAATGAGGCAGTCTGCAAGCTCGCTCTCTTTGCTGTATACTAAATCAAGGAATTTCCAAAGATGAATACGTTCAATCATTTAACAAACAAGCAAGTTTACTGTTGACTCTCAAGGTCAGATCTTGGTAATACTGTTACAGCATGATCCTAAATTCAAAGAAACCATAGCAGTGACTTGAAGAGATACAAGTAAATCTTTCTGAATATTATCTAAATGTAACACTCAAGAATTTCAAAATGCCAACAACTTTAAAGCCCCTAAATGCAGCAGAGAAAATTTCATTTATGGAATAATGATATGGAAAAATCCATACAGATTTAGCAAACATAAAAGTATAAGACTTTGTTTTGTCTACAAACTGAGATTTTTAAGGTTAAAATTCTTGTTTGTATTTCAAACATCAGTAATTCTGAAGATTCTATTTGACTGTCTGCTAGGCCTATTACTAATTTAGTAATCTAAATTTCCCACAGAATAATAACTGTACTGAAAGATATCATATAAGTCACTCCAAGACACTCAATGAACATCTAATAAAAATATGCTAAGGCTAGAAAACAGGACCATCTCCTACTAATACCAAGCCCCATACAGAAAAACAAACTGTCTGATCTATTTTCTTCAAAAGTGAAGTGCTTTAGCTTTAAAAAGACTAAAATAGTGTTTGTACGCCACTCGATTAAAAAATTGAATATAGTGCAAAGGACTGCAGAAAGGCCTTAAATATGCTGTTGGTGTTTGGATACTTGTCAAATGTCTGTTTACTTGTACAGTGTTGTTAATTTTCCATTATTTAAACAGCTGCTCCGTTTTAGACTTTGTCTCACAACACATTGTTTTAGGTCATTTTCACTCTTAATTGGTTTGGTAAGCTGTTCAGGCACAAGTGGATGCTCAGCATGGTACGTTTAATTTATAAGAACACAACAATTGATTTCATAACCACACCAAATTTACTTAAAAGAGGTGGCCTTGGCTCACTTCTGACTGACCCAGGGCTATAGTGGTTAGTTCGCAGAGAGAGGGCAGAATCAGCCTAGCAGCTGACAACATCAGGGTGACAAGTTCACTCATTACAGCAGCAGCAGTAATAATAATCACATCAACATTTCTTGGAAGTCAAAGCAATGATAAGAATACATTTAACAACTAAAATGAAATCCTGAGTACTACAGCCTTATCATCAAGCAGCTCTCAAAATAAAAGAGAAAAAGAGCAGAAGGGCAAAAGCAAAGTTGCTCAAAGCCTTCAGTTGCTAATTGGCAGGAGTAGAGCTGTGTGGTTGCTCCAATTTGCTCTGTTTTTGCACAGACAGAAGCGCAGCTACAGGACTGATATCAGTCCAATCCAACATGCTCGAGGTGGACATATGGAGTATATTCTTCGGGGGATTCGCTCATCATTGTGAGAAGCCGCCCTGAGCGATAACAACTACATGATTAGTTTTAGCACACTTTGAGTCCCTAACTGAGCTGCTGCTTAGTGTCCTTATTCTTATGCTTTCTCTGAGTTTTCCTTTTAACCAGCATGCACCCCAGAATAGCATTTCTTTATGAATAACTGTGTAAGTGCTGAAGAATACAGCAGATAAAAATCAGCAGACCCCCAACACTGCTCAATGAAAAGGAAAATCCACACCTATGTTTTAAATCACTTTCCTGCCAGACCAGTCAGGGCTGGACATGAGACAGCTTCTTCAGTTTTACCTGTCACTAGTCAGGGGAACACAGCAGCAGTGCACGGGGCAGAGACGTTCATGAAGACTCTGCCAGAACCTGAGCTGAAGTCACTTGTTTCTTTTTCATAAATTCCTATGACACAAGCACTGGGTTACACCTTTTTGAGCTTAACAACCAAGAGCTGAGCAGAAGTTGGCCAGTGGCATGGACAGGGCTATATGGAAACGGTGGCATGAAAACACACAAAACCCATGCAGGCAGCAGAGCTTTGCATGTAATGTTGTTTGTACTAAAGTTCCAATGCAAGGGTTATTTAGATATAAAAATATATAACTAATAAAGAAAACAACTGAAAAGAGTTTCATCAAGGAAAATACTTAACAGAATTATTTAAAAAATAATATCAAAAATTCCATCACTGACAGCAGAGTTGAACATCAATCACAACGTCAATAAATCAAAATGTGGTCAATGGCCGTTTTCAAATTGCAGGTCAAACGTGTCAAAATATCATCTTAACTTCAACATTTAGCAGCAGAGTTGTTTCAGCCTATGAATCACACACCTATAACAAAACAGACTATATTTGTGTGGCACAGAATATGCAATGAATCCTACTCATCGATTATTTTGATAATATTTTACCAATCATTTTCATACATTTTTTACTAAAGGAACAGTTAGATAGAAATCTTCTTTCTTTTCATTAATACAAATTCATGACAAAATTTCAATATAGACCAAAATAACTGTAATGCCCGATTTAAAAAAATATTTAGCCCTAACTGACAGAGAAACTTGATGTCTCTGATTGTGTTTTACTTATTATTTCTCCATAATATTTAATGAGAGATGAAAGATGAAACCCAGACTTCTGCAGTGTAAATTAAGTTTTACTGATCTGGTGAGATTTGTAACCATTTTATCAATATTTCAGGGGGACTCTAGGGTTGTGTATCTTTACTGGTGTCATGATCCAAAGATCCAGTTTAATTATAATTATCTGGTCAACGACTGAATTTGATTTGATATCACAATGCACCCCATTGCAATGCAATGATAGGTATTTGGAATTTCTACAGGACTCAACATGGCAATTTTTTCATTTGCCACATAAATATGATGTCCTTAATTTGAAAACAAATTTTTTGTAACCACTTTCAACAAAAATGGATTTCCATTAAAAAGGAAAACATTTTGTACCTTGAGTTTATTTTAACTTATTTTTCCTTTCAACACAAACTAATACTGCAGTGTCTTCTTAAGTTAATGCGTTATATGCTGTCTCTCAATGCCAAATCATCTATGCCTTTAGACCTTTAGGTATCAAATAAAGGACTAAAAACCCTGAGGGAACTGAGAAGCACTTAAAGGTGTAGTCAGTGATCTTCTAATCTTCTAATCTAATGCACTATTTGTCAAAATCACCGTATTTCTCCTCTCCATCCACAAGATGTCACCACTGACAGCATGTTGAAAAAAAAGTCCAGTTTCAATACACAGACTTGGCTCTGAATTTCAGCAGGTAAATACTGTGGCTCGGGCTGAGTTACCAAAACAGAGCACACCCCCCCACATCCAGGGGGCGATCATACTCATGTGCAGATCAGACAGAGGGGGGAGGGGGAGTAGGAGGTTTCGTAGCATGCGCAGTTAGCGTAAGAGAGAGATACAATATGTGCAGTAGCAATGGTTGAAAAACAGTCCAAAAGAAAAAGGTCAGAGGAGTGAAAAGTGAAAAAGAAGGGCTATGACCATGAAAGAGTGAAGACCAGGGTCAACATTGGTGTTGCTTTCTTTTTTTTGTTAACAATTTTTTATTGGTATTTTAGAACAAAAATACAACAATAAAAGCACAACAAAGACGACCCCCCCCCAGCGGCAGTTCATAATATGTTATGGCCTGTTTATATCAAAGACAGAGTAGCATTGTAATTACATGGAATATTAGTGTATAAACATAAGGAAAATACAGGAAAAAATATTAAAAGAAGAGAAACCTGTATAAGTATACATAAAGAAGTAAGGTTCTGGATGTCTGAGGTCTGTAGCTTAAAAGTCTGAGCAAAGTTGTTTTACCTTGTCAATGAAGGACGTCCAAGCGTATATAGTAGATTGTTTGGCGTTATGCATTCTTGCCACCGACAGCTCTAAATGTAATATATCCAGTAAAGATCTCAACCACTGACTAATAGAAAGAGAGTGAGGAGGTTGCCAACGAAGCACCAACATCTTTTTTGCTGCTGTAAGGCAGACAAATAGTTGAAGCTTTTGAGAAGAGGAGAGAGTTAGAGAAGATGTGTCATTCAGAAGTAGCAACTTTGGGTTATACGGTACCCTAAAACTAAGCAAATCAGATAAGATTGCACAAATCGATCTCCAAAAATAAACTACTCCCTGACAATCCCAGTACATATGCATAAAAGAACCTATCTCATCAGAAGAGCAGAGTTCACATTTAGGAGAGGGTGTTAATTTCATCAAATAGAGCTTCCTAGGAGTCAAATATAACCTGTGTAAAATTTTAAAATGTATAAGTATATGGTTTGGGTTTTTGGAGCTGAGTTTTAAATTATTCCAAACTGTGGTCCAACAGATATCAACCTCAGAGGAGCCAAGATCCCTCTTCCACGCTTCCTGGACTGACAGAGGTTTGCTCCCGGTGTTTAAGAGAACATATAACTTTGATACTAAGCCCCTAGTACAACCTTTTGTGTCCAGTAGCGAGTGAAGAGAGTGGGTTTTTAGGGCTACTCCCCATGGAACACCATATGTACGCATTGCTAATCTGAGCCTGAGGTAGAAGAAGAACGAGCTTCTAGCAAGATTATGCTCTGAGACCAAGTCATCAAATGTCCTCATTCCCACACTGTTCCAAATATCAGAAAGAGTGTGAATGCCTTTTGTGGACCACTGTGAAAATTGGAAAGGAGCTCCGCCAGTAATAAGATTGAAGTTATTAAATATGGGGCTATTCTTGTGCCATTTCAGGGACGACTGAGTAAGGCCTTCTACTAATCGCCATGTGGATAATAAAAAGGATATGATTGGACCTAGCTGACGTTTAGCAAGTTTGGAGGGTAAAGCTGAATAAACAAGGTCCTGCAATCGGTGGGGGTGTGCAAGGTTTTCCTCGAGTGGTCTCCAAGAAACTTATTGGTGTTGCTTTCTGACGGTGGAGGGAACTCTGCAAATTTAAAGACCTGAAAACGGACGCTGATGTCGCCGTCTTTCTGCTGGATAGGTATCATTAGCTTTGTGGTAATCCACATAACAGTAACAGCCGTCGGGCATTCATCTTATTGTCTAATCTGCCAAAATGTACTGTTGTCGTGATTTTATCAATATTGTCAGTTGAGTTGTCTGATAAGTCGGGGTTACCTTAGCTACGTTGGTCAGCTACGCAGTTTCTACGGCCGTTTCCATGATGATGCACGTCCATCAGCTTTCGGGGGTAGAGCCAGGGGTGAGATATGAAGGGAGAGGTGGGTCTAAATTCATTTATCAACAACCTCTCCACTCGTTTTCTCCCACATCGCTGACTACAGCTTTAAGAGGTGCCTCAGCCCACCCATATGCCTATAAGAGTTCTAAGGGTGCAGTAAAATTCAACATTATTATCATTAATATTACTGTGCCGCCATGTAACGTCAGACAGCAGGTAGGACACAAACACTGTGCTCTCTAATACTGCACAGAAACAGAGCTCTCATCACTTTCATACACAAGTTCAACTTGTGTCAGCATGAAAGACGTGAAACTTGGAGCTGCAAGCTGTTTACCTCTGTTGAAATCAATGAGTGGAGACTTCCAATTAAGCCAATACACCGCAGATCAGAAGGAAGCCGACTCGGTTTGTTTTGTTTTGACTCAACTGGCACGCTCAGCACTCCTCTCTCCGTGCAGGAGAGTGTGTGTCACAGCACTTTTTCCTGATGAGTCCGATGTGATCTGTCATTCCCTCTGTCATTCACTCTCTCTCCTCTTCTCTCCCTCTGGACTCTTTCCATCACTCGTCCAAGTGAGAGAGTGGCGTGACAGTGATGTGATGGGGCTACACAGACTGTCAAGATGGATTGCTACCCTGGGAGATTTGCAAACTCTCTCTCTCCAACACACACACATACACCCAAGACACACAAATGTACAGACAGAGTCACACATGCGTGCATTCACCCATATTCATACACACAATTGCACACATGCATGACCACACAATCACAGACTGTGCTGCGTGCACATACACACGGTCCAGCGAACTCTCAGGCCTGTCAGCCGAAGGTCGCTCAATCTGACAAAGTGTTCCAGTTGGAAACAGGCCCAGCGAGGCATCATGGCTTCACTGCATCCACTACATTATGAAACACACACACACACACACACACCTGAAAAATGCAACCGTCTACCACTCCAGTACACGAGGGCTGGGCGATATGGACCAAAAGCCACATCTCTATAGTTTTAAGCTGAATGCCAAAACATGACAGATACAAGGTGTGACTATTAAAAATGACATTTATGAGGACCATGGAGTACTCTGTCATCCAGAGTGTTGTTTATTTAAGGTTGTGTATTCAAACACGACTGCTACAAGTTTTCACTTAGAGACATCTTGACTTCACTGCAGTTACTTAAGCAGGTGTTTTTGTGAAGGTGTCAGGATACATGTTAACTTGAATGATTTTTTTTTTACATCATGGTCATGTGCCCGTGCAATTCAAAAACTTCTAAAAACATTCATAGAATTAAACAAACTGTTCAAAATGATTGACTGCTCAGCTCAAGATTGACAGCAGACTTCAATCAGTCAATTCAGTCAGAGGCTGGCAGTGAACAACAGACGTCACCTGTATCTGTTGTCAAAGCACTTTGTAAACCTATGTCTTTAAAAGTGCAGAACAAATTAAGACATCATTATCTAGTTATTAATTATTGGAAACTTGCAGTTGTGTGAGAATAAAAATCCAACTTTTAATGTTTAACACTTAGTGTGACTGTCTTATTATTTAATAGCCATACCTCAGACATGAACATTTCTTCACATGAGGGTTTGGACAGTTTAGTTTTTAAAGCAACTTATAACAAAAATCAGCTCCAAGTGCTGGAGAGTAACAATGGATGTCCCAATGCTGGAATTATAAAGTTACAGGACTACAAAATTTAGTAGTTAGTAGTTTAGTTGAAAAAAACAAAATCATACTGATATCTGTTTGATACCACAATAACAAATACACAAGTCTTAGTCACCAATACAGAGAAAGTTTTGTGCCTGATTAGCTAACATTACAGACAAACTCCTGAAAACTGTCTAAATTTTACAGAAACCCTCTTTTACGACTATGTGCTTCCTTCCACATTTGAAACCTCCCCTTTTAAAACTGCTTCTGGTATCAAAACTACAGAAATTGTAGAACTTTAAAATATAGTTTTAACCTTATGAGACAGAGAACTGTCTAAATAGCACAAATATACTTACAATAAGTTATAATAATACATTTTATTTATGGGTGCCTTATAGAGATACTCAAAGTAACCTTACAAATACAACAGCTATAAAATAACATAATAATAAATGTGAACAACATCCAGTTAAAACCTGACATAATGATTGAATTAAAAGACACAAAAGAACAATAATAGCAAAAAGGCACAGCACAAAAAGTTTTTCAGTCTAGATTTGATAATTGTCCTGGACAGTTGTGGAAGAGATTAGTAGAACTGACAGGAAGCTACCTAGACTTAATTGTAACAACCAAAAACAGCTTACTGTTACAAATTCTATACAAATACATTTAAAAAACTCATTTTATTGTCCAGATCTAAAACCAACTCACATCTTGCATAGACATGCTAACTAAAACAAGCGCTTATGGATCATAGAAAAATTATAATCACAATTACTTGATTGACATTAAGACTACATAATTGACTTTGACACTGCAGTGAAAATACGTAAAAAGAATGATTATCAAAATCTACTAAATAAGAAAAAAAAACATTTAGGGAGTTATTCAGTAGTAATGTAATCTCAATGATCTCGTTCTGGTAACTGTGACACTGAAAGTTAAACTTGACTGGTTGCCCAGCCCTAGCTGGAGTCCATTAACATATTTTTAATATTACAGCTAATTTTTATTTGGTATAAAGACACACATATCACCTGCTAAGAGACAACATGACCCTGTCACATGACCCTGTGATCTTCTTTTTCACATTTAATTCAGACCTGTGTAGCACATCAGACTGCCGCCCCTCACACAAACACACCTCTGTGCCCTTTAAACCACATGAAGAGGGAAGACACACAGACACACACATACACAGACCAGTCAAAGATGATCAGTGTGAATCTCTGCCAGGCAGCCCTTCCCCCTTCTCTCTGACACACACTCACACACACGCAAGGAGCCTAACCCCACAGGACAGCATGTCAGGCAAAGATCTGAGAACACATTTTCGACTTGGCTGAGCAATCGAGCGGCCCGGGGGTCCACTCGGGTGCTGGTCTCTGCCCACCCTTCGTCTGCCCCTCTTTCTGCATCGCCAGTCAGCAGCGAGCAGCCGATGAGGTCAGCCAGACGGAGAGGAATCCATACTCCGCTGGCACAGATGCCTGTAAAACTCAATTCCTGTTTTTCTGTCTTTATCTGTGGACCAAACACTGCTGCTGTGTACGACAGTCTCATCCACAGGTCGTGACTCTGGCTGCTGATGTTTATGTGACAGATACTTTACTGGGGATGTGACGCTTTCATCATACTGCTGCACACAGCTGCAGCTTCACTGTGCAGTACACTGACTATAAGAAATACAAATAAGTCATGACTTTAAGTATTAAAGGCTCAGACTAATGTGAGCAGGACTGTACATGCATTACCGTAACACTTCATTACGTAAAATTACATCACTATATTGAGTCATCTTACTAGCATTTATCCTACTCACCTAAACATGGTTTGTAACATTAGATCACAGTTTTTTACAAATGGACAAGTAAACAACATTTTGGGGAGTTTACTTCTGCCTCAAGTGGATGACTGAGCTGCTGCAGCAGAAGAAAAACTGTCAGATATTTTTGCTGCAAATAATGGAATATTATAAGATCAGGGGTCAGAATTAGACCTCAAAGTCACAATCCAATCATATGAAGTTAGGTTTTCAACGCCAGAGGAGTATCTCTTGCAATACAATATGTCTAGTAGGTTATGACATGTTTACTGTAACATTAAAGACTGTTCACGAGAGGAAAGAACCTGCTTCTCAATTCTGCAGTTCTGCTTCTGTATTTTTTTTTACAGCTTTCTCAAGATGAACCATGATGACTCTGGCTACATGCACTGTGGTCAGAACTTCTCTTGTTGTGCATTACTCCATCAATCAACCCTTGTAATGGTCAAACAAGACATTTTCAAGCCAAGTGGAAGCTGCTGTTTGCTCCGTCCGCTTCATTATTTACTTGTCATTTTAAAATGAGGATCTTATATAATCATAAACACTCCACAAGAAACATTAATTAAATGACAAATCAGCACTTCTGTTTTATAATTTTCACTAGGAAGGGCTGCACAACAACGGAAAATCTGAATGGAAAATTTCCTTTGAGTAGGTCAATGTTGGGGAATCTTTTTGGGGATCCACCTGAGCTGAAGGGATTAGAGGAAAGAAAGATGGAGACAGGGGCTGGAGGGAGGAGTGTAGAGAGCAAGAGAAAATGGGAGGAGACAGAGTTAGGTTTGAATTAATAGATTTCACATGATAAGGAATTAGGCTCTTAAAAATGGCCTGCAAGCTTCACACTGTGAGCGATTGGAAAAGCACTCGCAGAGCCTTCCTTGTGAGAACCAGGAAGTCCCCTTCTAAGAGGTTTCTCCATCAATACCTTTCCTGTTTGGTTTTTGTTCAGAAAATAAACCTTATGGAGTGCAGAATTTGAATGAAATACAGTCCTCTATTTGTAAAGAAAGGTAGTGTGAAAGAGAGTGTGCAGGCAAAGGTGACAGTGGATCATTTGTAACTGCTTTGGATGAGAAACCCCTAGCAGTGTATTTTTAGACACGGTGCATCAAAAAAGGCACAAATGTCCATTCCAGTCTTTTAAAAGCTGAATACCATGTAGAGAATCATAGGTCAGACAAATGAGAAAGAGCTCAATAACCAAAAATATAAGCATTTAAGCTTTCCCCCCTCATTTGTGAATGATTACCCACACGTTAGCAAGAGGGCTAATTAGGCCTGGAGAGTGTGTGGACCCTGTTATTAGCACACACTTGTCAGTGTAGCACAGAGGAGGGCACATTTCCATCCCACTGTGAGGAGCCAGGTGGCCTTTGTTTGTGAGCTGCAGACGATCTCAACAGCAATCTTTTCCTCTGAAGACCCGTCTGCTCCTCTGTGCTCCACTTAGACCTCGAGTCTGACAACCACAGGGGAGATGAAAAACACACACACACACACACACAGGAAGTGGTGGGGGAGGTCATTCTAGTACACAGGCAGTTTATGGTACGACAGACTGCGTCACAGACGAGGCCATGTCAAAACACCTCTGCCACCACCAGCGCTGCAATTGTGCTTTTGAGGGTGTGTTAGTGTCACTGCGTGCAGATGTGTGTATTCATACCGTGAGAGAGAAGTCAGTAGCTCACAGTTCCTTGTCGTTATTTTTAACCAGAACTGTGGTGGTTGAATGGGGAAGTCTGTCTGTCTGGCTTTGTGTCTTCCTTTAGGTGCATCAATCATCTCTTTCGCTGTCTTTCTCCAGCTATCTGTGTGGAAGAAAAAGGCAGACACAAAGAGGGAGGAAATGAACTATTTCATAAGATAGAAATGCACACACAAAGCTAAGCTGCTGCTACGCTGATGTTCATCTGAGCACTACACTGTGTTTAACAGTGTTTTGTATGAAGCTGAGTGTGTTTCTGTGGGAAAGGAGAGCGAGAGTCTGCTAATGAGCAGTGTGTGTGAGCTCCGTGCTGACAGTAGCTTACACAACCACTTCCAGACACACTCACACATGCACACACACACACCAACATGCACACATTTCCTAGGAGACAAGTGTGGAGAAAGTAGTCCCAGAGTGAGAGTAGTAATTAGACTCCCACCCATTCACACAAGGTGCCGTGTAGGAGGACGAGCAGCAGGTGTGTGGGTGTAGGGGTGTGTTTCTGCCAGTGTGTACTTGTAACTTGTGTATGTCTGTGTTTTTCCTTTGTGTACATGAACATAATCATCACGTGTGAATACATTGTTAATTGTGAGCAGTTGTCTTTGTGTGCCCATACGCCTGTGATGGTGTAGTCGGATGCTAACAACGCGGTGCACAGTGACCCTAAAGTATGGATGCATCTGTTACAGGAACTCAGCAGCAGGTGTGAAGAGAGCATAGAGAGCGAGAAAACATGTTCAGACGTGGGTTTGTTTACACATTCAGAGTCAACGATGCACAAACAAAGGAAAGTCAAACTGTGCTGTTTCCTCCTGGCGTAACAAATTTCACTTCCTCAGAACAAATTCAAAATAATTAGTGTAGTCAAAGCTCAGGCCTAGAATAGATACATCAACCCATCAGGAGAGGTAGTTAAGTAGTTTGATACAAAGAGAGAGAACAGCCTAGAACAAATCATCCCCCTTGAACATCAAATGTAAATTTCAGAGTGAAACCTGTAAATAAAAAGATATCTAAACTATCTACTTTTTATCCTCGACAAAAAAGACAATAACTGCTGAAAACAAGCCTGTGATACTTCTACTAGAATTTTGATGGTCAGTGTGCTGACTTTTTGACAGCCTGCCCCTGCTGCTACATTTTGCATGTTTCCATGAAGGGCTCAGTCACAGCCTGATGTGCTGGGGGTACGTGGCCCTTACAATGGAAGTTGTTTGGTAGGCACTTTCCAAACTGAGGCCCTGTCCACGCAAACACAGAAACATTTTCGTTTTGAAATTGTACCGTGTAAACACAACACCATTTCAAGAAATGTGTCCTTCGACATGAAAACCCTGAAATCGCTGTAGTATTAAAGCCAAGCATGTAATAGATGATGTAACGCTGCTGCAGAAATGCACCAGAACATGAAGCATGCATAAATCATGTGCAATGTAAACAAACAAAACATGATGCAGCGTATGCTATTCTCAGTGTTTAGTCTTTGCTCTCTGTGGTGGTAGAGGAGCAGAAGATTTGATATAAAATGCAAATAAGTTCATAAGCTTCTACAGCACAAACATACAGTATCACTGTATTCAATTGTTTCTATTGTTGTTGGGTTAGCGCAAGTGGTTTAAAGGATAAGTTCGGTTTCTACAAGGAGATATTTAGATCCAAAAGCGAGCGGCGGACATCCGTATAATGGTAGCACACGGGGCATGTATAGCACCGCTCCTAAAACTGCATTAATCGTCCAAAAACTCATTAGTTTCACCAATATTTCATCATGGTCCGCTCGGGCTACTCCTCCACGACAGTCCGGGGTCGTTCCACCCATGTTTTGGTGACTGTGCTGACCTCTGAACTGAAGACTGCTCTCTGGCCAGCTGTTCTTCTCTTTGCCTCCGCGTCCTCCTTTCGATGAGCTCCTCATCTGTAAACTCTGACTCGAAACTGTAAGGACACCCATCATATTCAAAGTTCTCGTCCACAACATCTTCATCCAATAGATATTCGTCCATTTTGCACAAAACTGGAAGAAGAAAGTTGTTGAGTAGCCGGCGGTCACCCCTGAAACAATGAGCCGTACTGCGCATGCGCGGCAGGCGTAAAGGAAGTTTTCAGTTCAGAGGTCAGCACAGTCACAAAAACATGGGTGGAGCAACATCGGACTGTCTTGGAGTAGTGCGAGCGGACCATGATGAAAAATTGGTGAAACTAATTAATTTTTGGACGATTAATGCAGTTTTAGGAGCGGCGCTAACATGCCCCATGTGCTACCATTATACGGATGTTCGCCGCTTGATTTTGGATCTAAATATCTCCCGAAGCACTGTTTGGATCAGGAAAGCCTTTTGGGTGAGTATATTGTTCTACTTTATTCTATAAACGATGTGAAAGCTGTAGAAACCGAACTTATCCTTTAAGGGAGAGGCGGGGCTATGAGATCTCTGTTTCTAAAAAAGTATTTTTTCTGCCAATGGAACCCAAAGGTGGCATTTTGAGATTTATTCACTTCAGGACCCATTTTAAAGAATGTGTTTTCATAACTCAAAACTAAAGACCCGTGTGGATGAAACACCATCAAAAATTTCATGGATGCCTAAAATGGTCTCCAACTAGACGGCTCCTTAGTGTTCAGGTAAAACTCCTGAAATTATTGACAAGATTGCCACTCACCTGGCAAAGGAAGTGTTCAAGCGAAAGTAGTTCCTGTGTTAATAAGGCTTACAGGTTATAGTAGCCACTGTTTTATTATTTAAATGTTTTTATATAATCCTTAGTACTTGGATTTTAACAGGCACTAAAAACAAGTCTTACGTCAGTACATTCAGGTCTTAGGTTGCTAAGGGGCTGGCTGATCACTATGTATTAACACATTATTTCCCAAAATGTTATCTAAAATTTGAAAGCGAAATCATGAGAAAAGTGAAAAATAAGCATTGAAACACAAACGTCCCTTATCTGTTCTTCCAGAGACTCCTCAGCAAACCAGACACCTCATCTGCTTCCAGGCAGAAAATGAAGAGGGTCTTCAAGTGTTTTCAGGTTACAGGGAAAATTTTGCCCCGACCAACTCTGTGTGTTTCAAGGTGCAAGGGAACACTCAAAAATGATAGTTTGGAGCAGTAATAAGAGTAAAAACATCCCCTGACACCAAACTGGTCAAGAAATTCACCATTGCTCACTTTTATCTTGAAAAAAATGTAATGACTATATTTAAGTTATTTTACTTTTTAAAACCATGGATGACAGAAGCAATGGTATTTTTTTAAGGCCATGTGTGACAAATATTCTTTTTTGTAATGGATGATGATGTAGTATTTTTTAATTTTTTACATTCTTAATGTAGAAATTTCAAATTTATGTTATTACCTACCAATAATAACGTTCATACCTTTCCTTTTTTAATATTCAGAATTATTCTTATTCTTATCTGTACCCACATACATGCTTTCCGTTCTTTGTACTGCTACAACACAGTTTCTTTTCAAAAGACCAATGGAGGACCCTCCTCTCCTCTCATACTATCTTACATGTATAATTAAACAAACTTGGTCAAGACTACATTCAGCTACATGTTTAAACATTTATTAATGAAGTTCATGCTTTAATGAACACACATAAATGCCTTGTTTCTGTTCACACAGTTCGATGATGTTCCAGTAGCTGAGAGCACTCTCATTAAACCTCGAATCATGACAGGCATCATTATTTATTGTTCATATCCTCTATGGATGAGGCAGTGATCTGACTGCTTAAGCTTCATGGCCTACTCAAAACTCAAGCTAAAACACCATAGTAGAAACATAAATAAAATCACTATTACAAATAACAGAAGACATGCATTAGCACAATTAAAAATAAAATATGTATTGAAGCAGTATGAAAGGTGCACCTCCAGGTGAATTCATCTGTAAGTACACATCATAACAGAGACTCTGATTCACAGCACAATGGTTTCTACTCCACCGCCATCTTTCATCACTGTTTATCTCACAGCACTAAAGTATGTTTGGTAAGAAGTCTGGCTGATCTGATCTCTGATTAGCCCCTTGGGTCGGATGGATGGGAATACAGAATGATGCAACAGGTAAATGTCACCTGATGAGACTTTTTATGCTCCATATAATGAGGTCCCATTAGCTTAGATCGCCCACAGGATTTGAAACAGATAATTTAGGAGATTACTGGTCTCCTGATGAGGTCAGTAGGTTTGTAGGTTGGAGTCTTTGCCAGAGGGTGATGTTGATTGTTGGCTTCACATTGGAGACACCTGTGGGAATAGGACGGGCCCACCCAAGTGACTGTGTGTGTGTGTGTGTGTGTGTGTGTGTGTGTGTCTGACCTGAGCAGTTTTGTTCAACACTCAGAAAGAAGTTGAGGCTGGAGTGAGCTCAACATGTGTGAGGGAGCAAGAGTGAAAGGAAAAGCAAGTGTGTGTGTGTGTGTGCGTGTGTGAGTGTGCTGTATACAAACCACAGCTTTGCTCCATGTTGTAATTTCCCCTGCCGCCAAAACCACCGCTGCTTCTGCTGTTGCTGCCTAGTGCTGCGGCAGAGTTTAGCTTCCATGGCTGTCTCGCTGGCTAGCGCTTGTAGACAGGGGTTACGCTAACCCTATGACTGTTTGTTTATCTTGCAGCCAGAACCAACCATTAAAAGTGGGCCCTCAGTCAAAAGCACAAAAACAGACGCTTGTCATGTTCGAGGGCTGTAATTGTAGCTCTCTCGTGATGTTTTTATTTTCCTTCTGACCTCGCTGGATAAACTCAAGAAGCCACTTAACATCGGGCTTGGCTTGCCAGAGCCCAGAGAGAGAATTAAGCAACACACAAAGGAGACACATTCTTTTCTCCTCCCTTTTAATTCATAGCTACACTTTACTTTTTTTCTTTGCTCTCATAGGCTGAACTGGGTATCTGAAGCATAATTATAACACACATTCAATAGATTCAAATCTAATGCATTATCGCTGAGATCAGCTCCACCTTGAGCTTGTTGAAAGCTGCCACAAGCTGTAAAAGCTTTGTTTACAATGAGTAAAGTGTGTCTTTAAATGATCCTCCTGCAAGATTGCTATGTGCACAAAACAGTTCTGCACCACTGCTTCAGGGATTAAGACAAAATAAAGCTTAGACTTTAAAATATTTCAAACACAAGAGATCTTGTGCTGTCTACCTCGAAATGTTGACAGAACAGAGCTCTGAGGTTCCAAACTTCACTTGTGGTTGTCATCAATTAAAACCAAGAACCTGGGGTGCTCCAGGGACACAATCTCTCCCCGCTTTCCCTCACTCTCTTTATCTGTGTCTACATCTGCTCAGCATCATTGTGAAATGTGCAATTATAGTCACAGGGCAGAGGGGAGACAAAGAGATTCAAGAGAAGAAAGAGAGTGAGGGGGGAAATTGGCTGGTTTGCCGTTTTCAGTGTGACAGGCTTAATTGACTATTTTGAGGGAGGCCAGGGGAGTCTCATCTGGTGAGGCCGAGGAATTTAGTGAGATTAAAGGTTAAGACAGGCTAATGACTTCAATGAGACATGTTCAGTGCTGTCGTTACATCAGCGGAGTCGAGGCTGTGATGAATTTAAACTGCAGTTCACAGAGGAATACAGGGAAGGGAAACACATGTTCAACAGACACAACATACCAACAGATAAGTACCACTGAAATCACACAGCTCATGAAATTCTACACTTGGGTGAGTCATATGGCCTTCAACATTACACTCACTGGCCACTTTAGTAGGTACATCTTGTTAGTACCAGGTTAGATCCTCCGTTGCCTTCAGAACTGCCTGAATTCTTTGTGGTGTAGATTCAACAGGGTTCAGAAACACTCCTCAGAGGAATTGGTCCACACTGACATGACAGCATCACCCTGTGGCTGCAGATTTGGCAACTGCATCCGTGATGGGAATCTGTCATTTCAGTACCTTCCAAGGGCGCTCTTTGGGACTGAGATTTGGTGACTGTGGAGGTCAGTAGAGTACAGTGAACTCAATGTCATGTTCAAGAAACCAGTTTGAGGTGATCTGTTCTTAGTGATATGGTGTGATATCCTGCAGGAAGGAGCTAAGAGAAGATGGGCACACAGTGGTCGGAAAGAGATGGACATAATCAACAACAAAACCCAGTTAGGCTGCAGCATCTGAGCAAAGCTTCATTGGTACTTGGGGACTCAAAGTGTGCCAAGAAAATATCCTCCATACCATTACCACATATCCATACCGTTTGATAGAAGACAGGATGGATCCATGCTTTCATTTTGTTAACGACAAATTCTGATCCTACCACCTGAGTTTTGCGTCAGGAGTCTGGACTCATCAGACCATGAAAAACATTTTCCAATCCTCTGTTGTCTAATTTTGGTGAGTCTGTGTGATTTGTAGCTTCAGTTTCCCGTCCTTTGCTGGAATAAACATGGTCAGAAACAATACTCAGTTAGGCAGTGGCGTCTTAAAGATGCTCAGCTAGAGCTAAGAGACCCGAAGTGTGCCAGAAAAATATCCCTCACATCATTAAACAGCACCACAGCCAGCCTGAAGCACTGATATATTTTTCCAATTCCCTATCTTCCAATTTTTGTCAAGCCGGTATTATGAACTGTAGCTTCAGTTTGTTTTACTTGGCTGTTTGTGTTACGTGGCAACAAGTGTGGTGTCCTGCTGCTGAGATCCATCTGCTTCAAAACTGGATGTGTTGCGAGTGAAGAAACATCTTCTGCATACCTGGTTGTAACAAGGGGTTATTTGAGTTGCTGCCTATCTCTTTTTTGGACCATTCTCTGTACACCCAGGAAAGTCAGACAACAATAAAAAAGCCACATTCAAAGTCACTTAAATCATCTTTCTTCACATTCAGCTGCTGGGTTTGAACTTCAGCAGGCTGTCTCATCCATGACTACATGCCTTAATGTTCTGAATTGTTGCTATGTGATTGGCAAGGAAGACTATGTGTGAATGGATGCTATTAACAAAGTCACACCACCTATTACAAGAGATTTTTTCAGTCATTTTTTTTATCTCTGTCTTGACCATGATTGTTATTAAATGTTGTCCTCTGAACAGGAAAATTTTGAAAACACAAAAAGTCAGTAACCAGTGGACTGTTTTCCGGTTAAAGGGACTGTGAGGAGAATCCTTTTCCGGTGACATTAAGACTCTGCTACCCATGAGTACGCGCGGCGACTGTCATAATGCTGCGTTCCAGTAACCTCGGAAATGGGAGTGACATCATCTCAGACATATCAGCGTTCCAGTTAAAGTCGGAAAAAAACATGTTGATCTACCAGGCTATTGTTAGCTGTTGTTAGCATGCCCTGCGTTGTTGTATGAAGAATGTGATCATCACTATGGCAGCATTTTGGTAAATATAAGCCTAACAATACTATGCATACAGCTGATCTAGAACGACACACCCCAGTCAGAAGTGCAAATAAATTGATTATTACAGGAGCTAAACAACTGTTCACACTGGGGGCATCCATCTTCGATTGTCAACTCAGGGGTGGTGAGGTTTCACCGAGTTCCCAGTAAGAAATTCCGACTTCTGGGGACATTTTAGTTGCAGTTTCCTACTCGGAACTCAGAAATTCCTATTTCTGACTACAACTGGAACGCACCACAAGCCAAAGCGTGTGTTTGTTGTGATGCTAATGAATGCAGCTCGGACCTTCCTCAGAGCTCTGCATTGCTTTACAACTTCTTTTTTCAACAACTTACAGGATGCAAAGCGACGAGGTAATGTATCTCTTTCTAGTTACGTAGTGGTAGTTTTTGATGTGTGACAACAAGCAGTTTTTGGAAAACTTAGTATCGTAGTTTTGTAGCCGGCTATATATCGCTACTTACAGCCCAGTGCTCTAAGACGTGTCCGAATAATATAAATTTGCTCTAGTTTTAATTGTCTTGTTCCCGAAGTTGAGTATCCAGGCCAGTCCAGCTCTGTCTGACCCGACCAGAAGGCTAAGAAATAGCATTTATAGATAACCTAGTTTGATGCTCTAAAACTCATCTTAAAGTGTGTATTTCGATCAGGCTTATATCTAAAAGTGAGACTTTTTTGTAGTTACTTAGAAACTCCTCACAGTCCTTTTAAAGGATGAAAGTTGTACTATAGGCATGTACGACAGTGGATTTTTGCTGATATCCTGTATTTCTGAGCTAATTGTGATGTTTTTATCAAAAGCACCAAGTCTTTACTTTTTCTTTAGTTCAGCTGACTTCTTGCATTTGTGTAAAGAACAGATATTAGAAAAAAAAATAAGCTTGAAAATAACAAAAGTCTTGATTATTAAATGCATGCAGCAACGATAGCAATACTATAGATTCATGTATTTTACTGATATTACAGATGATACATGGCCAACAGGTATAGCTGATAGATCGGCTGTAAATATCAAAGTTTTGACATTGGCATATACTGATATCTAACTTAATAGGCCAACATTGATATTGCAAAAATTATATTCTGCATTGCTATTTTACTGCATTACCGGAGGGACTATGAAAGATGTACACAGCTCGTTGTCTCATGCTCTTAGTTTTCTACCTCAAGAGAGTATATTCTGATGATTAAATCAAGTGCTTAGTTAACTCCAATTCAACTATTGGTTAGGATTATGTTTAAGCACCAACCCCCCCAAACACTTTGATACATTATTCTCCAAAGCAAAAGAAGGGAAAATGTGTCCAATCCATTTATAAAAATCTACTTCCTGCATCATCGATATTTGTACCATTTAAATTCTGGAACAAAAACTCTTGTGAGCATAATCTTCAGTGCAGAAACGTTTCTATGATTACTTTGACCTCAAATTACCCTACTTTGTCACTCACAGAGATCCAGGATCACTGCTGAGTCACTCATTCATCATTCATGACATTTTGTGACAGAGAGGACGGACAGATGGACAGACAGATGGACGGACAGATGGACAGACAGACAGGGAGTGGTTCTCCTGCAACGCCACAGTGGCATAAACGATGAGCTGTCAAAGCCCGACATTAAATTGCTGTGGAGTAAATATACTCTGCAGCATGGCGTGGGCATTGCCAGGTCATTGTGGTGGGTGTATTGTGTGCTCAGAGGAAGTGTGTTTGTGTATTTGTAAAGATTTGTGGCGTGTGAGCGGAAAGTGAGAGGAATCCACATCTGTTAATAGTCTGAGGAGCGCTTTGAGACATTTTCTGGGAGCTTGTTGTTCTGGAGGCGACAAGTAAACACAAGAATGGTTAAGTTTCTTACATAGGTTTTGGTTTCACAGTGTCCTGACTGTGGTGAGCCCCACGCCACACGGGCCAGGAGACGATGGTTAGGAACAGGAAAGGCCGCCTTTGCCCTTTTGTGGCACCAAATAAGTGACGGTCCCTCTCGGTGTCCCACAGGAACCACATCTAGAGGAGTCCTCCACAAACCTCCACCCTCTGCTTTGCCGGATTAGATCTCCCAACCATCCCACCCAGTGACTGAACACTGAGGCCTGGGGAGCTGGCAGAGGCGAGGCGGTTGTCTGAATGAGACCGCAGGCCGATTTGGCCGACTCCTCCAGCCTCCTTGGTAGACCTTCAGTAAGGCTTCATTACAGACTGTGGAGCCAGGAGCTGGACCACACTGTACGCATGAGTATGTGTGTTTATGTGTGTGTATGTACATCTGTGGCTACTTTGCGTACATGCAAGTGTTTGTTTATGAGTGTATGTTTACTGGTGTGTCTCTTTGATTTCTCTCTCATGCACGTACATCTGTGCCCTTACATTACGTATTTAATGTGACCATGTGTGTCTGTGAGGATGGTTTATTCACGTTCACCACCCCTAAAGGCAAAAAGAAAAACCAAAGATGGTTTAATGGCCACAACTAAGGGACTTGACCCGTGTTTAGGCTGGCTTGAGGTCTCAAAAATAGCTGAATTATCTTTAAATAACCAGCAGGAGCTCGTCCTGTGTCTTTCATGGAGCAGAAAAAGACTCAGCTCTCTGTAGACTCCAGTGAGTGGCAGTTTTGGGTTATGCTTAAGTTCAAGAAATGTTTATGATGCATAACCCGGCTGCTTCCCTTTTTATAAAAACAAGAACATGTACAGAAGTCTTTTGAGATCAAGCAGCAGACCCCGAGGGCCAAACACTGACTGAGATGACAACAAGCCAAGACCTGATGCTACTGGGAGACTGAATATAATGTTGCATTATTCACATGTAAAACACATACAAATACATGTACATACATACATGAAGAGTGCATGCAAATATCTACTTGGCAAGAGTGACCTCCAAATGTGTGTGTATGAGTGTGAGCAGCCTCTAAAGTGCCCAGGATGTCACACAGTGCTGTCAGTCAGTGTAAATGAGTTCACTGAGGGGCTCCGATGGGTCAGAGAAGTCACAGAAGCCTGTCCAAGTCTACACTTATTCTACCTCTCTCTCACACACTCACTCGCTCACACACACACACTCCTATTTTGTTCCTCTGAAAATTCAAAACTTTTTGCTACATTCACTTAAGCACAGAGCGTAATGTAAACACATTTCTGGGAGTTGTGTACATTTTGTGCACCTATATGCTCTCATCCTTCCATGTTATATTAGTGTTACTCATTTGGGTCCCTGAGCTTTATATAATGCAAATGTACAAAGCTATAATGGTGATGTCCATGGTAACTGAGTTTTTGTTAGTATAAAGTTTTCAAAGCAAAAATATTTAGTCAAATTTTCAACTGAAATCAGCCGTTAAGAGAGAATGCACTGTTAAATACACACATTGCTCCACTTCAGTTTGAAACAATGTCGGAGTATCTCTGCACTCGAGCCGTATGAAGAATTTGTCCTACAATTTTTGATTAATATTTAGTATTCTGGCAACTGGTGCTGCTCAATTATGGCAAGAATCATATATACAATTATTTCAATGGATATTGAGATCACAATTACACAAAATAATTTTTTTATAATATGCACCATGCATACAATGCAAGCCTTTAAACACTCTTTTCAACATGGATATCAAAGAACAGGCAAAAAAAGAAAATATATGTGGAAATAAAACAAATAATGATAAATGGAAAAAAAGATTAAGCATATGCAGCACGTCGACAGACACAGTAACCTTTAAATCTCAAGTTATTCAGTTTTCATAGCTGTGGCAGTTATTGTAATGGAGATTAAAAAAAAACATTAACTGTCCAGCTCCAGAAACCCAAAATTGGATTGCCTCTGCTCTTTATTGTAAGTCTTGACTGTTGTGTCACTCAAGCAGGACAACCTGTTCAGCCTGTTTTTTTTGTATTTTGTCCTTACACATCATGACCCAGGGCAGCATTAACTCCTACATTTTTTTTTCTCAAGTTGTGATAAAGTTTGATATTCCCCAAATTGTGATTTTTTATTTATTTATTTTTGTTTTTTTACGAATCAGGTTCATTACATTACAATATTTCTTAATTCAAAACCTTTGGAAAGCATAAATGACTGTAAAATTCAGTAGAAGCAGCCAACCACTGAAGTTTATGGGTAAACAAAGCTCCACCAAACGCAGAGCTGTAGCTGCATATGTAGTAAAGGTCTATGTGTTGGTGTAGCCTGTGTTTCCAACCCATATTTGATAACAATACAAGAATGGCTGATCAAATTCATTGCCTGTAGTTACTTATACAGTAGGCTGTGGCTTCATGCTCGTCTTTTGTAAGTTAACAAAGCATCTCCCCACTTGTCCACCCATCTGCTCCTACTGCTCTGCAATCCCCTTTAAAAAAAACTCAGTACAATCCCCTAAACAGGTAAAGACTATGGAAACAGTCTTTACCTGTTTCCTTGTGCTTCCTCACTCTCCTCCGTGCACACCCACCTCTGCATTGGGCCCTCTCCATCACATCATCCTCAGACCTGGATCACTTTATCTATTACTTCTTTCATCCCTCTGCCTTCCTTCGCTCTGTCTCTTCATCTCTCCAGGGGGAGTAGTAATGGGATGACGGGTGGGTGGGCAGCCATCAGGAGTTTCGCTGTGCAGCTGAGGTCTGTCTTACCTCCCACCTACTCCTGTAGCTATCCAGCTCCATAAGCACACACTGACTGAGGAGCCACAGTCTGCCTCTGCAATTTAGAGAGAAATGCACACATTTAAACTGGAGACAACCTGGAGAAAACCACACACAGTCAGAACAAATGAATCCATGATGGTGTGCATGCACAGAAATACGTAAGAAATCAACTGTCTTGCTGGGGTGTAGGAAGAATACAAAAATACTCCATGAGCATCACTACACAAACACATTAAACTTGTATACGCACTGTTATAGCACCTGCTTTTCTTCACCCAAACAGATACACTCCTGTACTGGGATCACCTCACTTTCCTTTTTCTGGATGTCACTCTCACTGTCTCTTTCAATCTGTCTCTGCTTAGACAAACCCAGAAGCAATTTGTCCCTGAGAAGCCCATCTAATAGCAGCCTGAAATCGATGTCTTAAAGGCAAAGGCCTCTTGCTTCAGAGAGCCTCCAGCAGCCCAGCTCCTCCACAAAGGCTTTAAATCACCAGATTATTGGTTTTATGAGTGTGACCCATGTGGAAATAATTGCTAATGTTCCAAGAGTAACCAGTGGAAAGGTGGGTAATGGGGCAATTTATAAATTCTGATTGTAATACATGGAAAGCATCCAGGCCTTCTCCTCACTGTTATTTTATGGCTGCTCATAAAAGCAGGCCAAGCAGCACAACAGCAGTGGCGACCGCAGCCATTAAAATCAATACTGCTGTCGCAAACGCTGTTGTTACTGCTCTCATGCTGTTTGTGGAGAGCTGATCCTTTAGGACCCGAAGCAGCAAATCAAAGAGTGACAGTATAATACCTGTTTGAAAACTCAGAGAATAAAAACTTTCTTGTGAGTAGATACGCTGAATAACTTAAAAATGTCTCTGAAATGATGAGAGAAAATGAGCTTTTAAAGAATATCTGTGTCTGTAGATCCTCTTTATGTTCATGAACAGTACAGTGCAGAGCTCGGCTGGGGCAAAAGAAGCCACATTAGCTAAAGCTGACAAGCAAGAGGTTTCTGGAGACAACAAAGGGATCACTAGATGTCAGCAGGCACTTACTCTCTGTGATCAAGAACATAACTTGGACAAGAGAAGGTGATCAGTGACATAAGCAACAAGAAGGGGTGTAAGAAATGGTCAACTCATGAAACGATACGAAATACGAAACAGGGCTCAAGATACGAAATACATACGATACAAAATAAAGATTATAGAAAATCCCCAACAGTAGGAAGTTGTGCAAAAATCTCATTTTCTTTATTTTCTTCCCAATGCAGACATACAAAAAATATTGCTGTATCAGTACAAAATGAATGCTCTTTGAAAAAAAAAAAAATTGTAGTTTTTCCCCATATTTAGACTACAGTGCAAATACAAACACAATCTCAATAAAAAGTGCTTTGTTGTTGTAACAATCAGAATAACTACATTCTTGAATGAAAAGTAAAACAAATAGCAGTCCCCAGAGCTGCAGTTTAGACCTATAAATGTCTGAACTGTCAACTATAATATTTAGCCTATAACAGTGCATGTACTTCCGATCTTCAAGTCTGATCAAATTCTGTCAACTCAACAGCAGATGCAAAAATCAAATATTGTTTTCTGTGCAGACTTACACAAACAGACAGTTGCTGCCTTTCTCCAGTTCAAAGTAGTTGGTAGTTGGTAGTTGTACTCGCCGCAGTACAACAACCGTGTGCAAAATACGCCGCAGGAAACGGCAAACTGTAGCGGCATATTTTGCACACGGTTGTTGTTTTGTCTGTAGTCATCTCACATTTCTCTCGTCTTTTACATGGGAAGCCAAAATAGGTCCACACAACAGGTTTATTTGACGAAGGAGCGTCAGCTAATTCCTCGACCTCATCTTCCTCCATATTGAAGTGAGTGTTTTGCTACGGTAGGTGAGGAGGGTAAAAAAATCACTAGTTGTGCGCACGCCCCTTCGCGTTTTTTATTTCATGCGTCTTTGAATTTTATTTCGTCATTTTTTTATTTCACGAAATTTCGTTACATCCCTAGTAACAAGTGAGTTTCAGCTTTGAGACAGCTGTATTGCCCCATTTTTTAAGATTACATTTCGTCTTTCTCTGCTTTTATTGATTTGACGGAGAGTGAGTAACACTGGGTGCACTGGCATTTCACTGAGCTACTGGTATCCCATATAGGCTCTTTTAACGGGAGAATTCCTTCACATTGTTGAAAAATCAAATTCAAGACTCCTGATCCTTCAAAAATTAAGACAGTTCAAAGTGCAATCTTCACAAATGTGGATTATTAAACTTTTATTCTATAGCATGTCAAAAAGCTTATTCGGTAAATTAAGACTGTAGTTGAGCTAAATTGACTAAGCCAAGGTTAAATGATATTAAATAGTGGAATATTACGGTACATTTTGCTTCTGTAGTAGAAAAGAGACTCAACCTTGGAAAACACTTGCAAGTATAAAGACCTTTGATCTGCTCATTATGCAACACAATGTTACTGCCATTGTTTATTTTTCCATTGTCTCTCTTAAAATACAATATAACCTTGACAAAACAGTCATTATCATAGTGCCATCGATTTGAAATTTGCAAAATGTAAGACATCTTTCAAAGGCCTTGCATGAAAAAAAAATCATGTTCAAGACTTCAGACTTTTTCAGGATCAATGGCTTATTTACAACAGTCCAACCTCCCCTTGTTGAGTCTCAGTGTGAACTATGTGCAGTTAGAAGATAAACATTTGGGCAAATATGCCACAAAGCAGGAGGTTGACAGTGCTCTTAATCAGCTCCTTTCATTAACTGTCCTTAAACACAACATAAATCGCAACAGAGACATACAATTTTACAATTTAATCATGCGGGGTGCTGGTTTGATTAAAAAGACATTACTTAAAAGGAAAAAAAGGAGAGTATTGATGTGTAATTTAAGACGGAGCTACCTTAGGAGCTGACTTTCTGATGTGGACAACAGATGCCGTCTTCTGTTATAAAGACTTAATCTATGAAATCATTTTGTGGATGTTTAATCCATACATTTTAATTAGGAATGCACGATATTGGATTTTTTTGGATATCCAATACGCCGATATTTTTGGATTCATTATTGCCGATACCAATACTTCAGGTCAAACTCACAAGCTCTTTTCTTAATACAAATAGACTTGTTCCTTTCAGTTTTACAGCATATTATAAAATATGTAAAACAAGAAAAACAGCTTTTAACTCTTGCAAAAATGAAACCCCTGATATTTAAATATACACATGCAGTGATGGGAAGGTGCGCTGATTTTGAACATTTGTATAATTTGCTGATATTCCAGCTGATATATGGACGATATGTGTGGACGATATATCAGCTGTAAAGTTTTGCAAAAGTTTCAATATTGGCTGATACCAATATCAAACTGATAATATCATGCATCCCTACTTTTAATATATGATTTGAATACAGTTATGGACTCCTGAGCTGCTGATCACCCAGTTGTGACAATTCATCTTTGCCTTTGAGACAGTTAAAGTTCTCTCTGGCTGTAAATCAGCACATACTTTTTAAGAGATGATGCCAAATTTTTTAATGCAGGCAATGTGGACGCTCTGACAAGTAAGTTAGACCAAATTCTTTCTGATGGAGGTCGGCCTGCTTTTCAATAAACTTAAAAGTACAATTTTAAGGAGGAAGTTACCTATAATTGCTTTAAACGTTCTGCTTTCTCCAAACACTGCCTCTGGGATGCTGCTCAGACTGGATTTGAGATTTATCCCATGGAAATGTTTAACAGTGATACACGGAGAAGACACACTCACAGAGACCACAGAGACACAACTTAAACAGACTTCAGTGCTGCTCTTCCAAACTTTAAATCATCAATTTCTCTTTCTTTGGCACAGCCTGACACACCAACATTTTTTAAATCCTTTTTGCCACTTCACCTCCGAGGTCCGGTTAAAGAGCAGCTCCTGAATGTACACCAATTACCTGCTGTGTTTCTACAGCAGCTCACAGACACAGCGCAGAGGGTAAATGGAGGTCTCTGGTCTCTGGACTGGAGCCTAATGACACCCTGCTCTTCTCTCCCTCTTTCAAGCCTCACCACAGCTTTGGTCTGCTCTCCTTTGGTCCAGTCAGCAAGACACCACAAATAGCCCATTCCCTCTCTCCACGGCTCCCATAACCATACAGGCGTGCATGGGAGCACAGTAATTTTCCACTACAGATATTTTCTATGTAAGTGTGTGTGTGTGTGTGTAAGTATGCTCAAACCAATATTCATACTGCTTTGTTTACTTTAATTATTCGCCATGTGCTGTATGTAACAGCAAATAAAAAGTACTGAGCATGATTATTTACAAAAGCAGAGCAGATCATGACAAGTGAGTATTTCTGTGTATGTCTGCTTCAATTAATGCCTCAAGAACTGTTAATACTCCCTTTAATAAGAAAATAGATCAATTGGTTTTAAACTATATCTCAGTATGACAAAGAACAACTTAGAAATGCCTTAATGATGAGTTTAAGATGATAAAAATGGAATCTCATTCATTTATTGGTTTTTTTCCTGATCTGACACTGTGCTCTGCAGGACATAGTGTGAGACCGGTCTTTTTTTTCCTCCTCTCTTCCCTCTATCTCCCTATTTCGATCTAAGAAAACGGGGCACTGCTGCTCCCAGTCCTGTCTCCCAATGCATGACTGTCTTTGTGTGTTCTGAGACAGGTTGTACTGTAAAAGAAATTCTTTGCTCTGTACTTGTGACATGTGCAATGACAATAAAGGCTCAAACTTCAAACTTCAACTTTATTCATCCCAAACTTAAAAATAATAATAAAAAACAATACATTTATAATGTACAGTTAAAATTATACGTGAATACATACACATGTCAACACAATACCCTTTTTGAGAAGGGACAGAATGAAGCTAAGAGCTTATCTAGTCAATCGCATAGACTGTAAAAAACATGGACGTCATGTCGCTGGGCTCGAATTGAAGTCGCCACAAAAACTGCTCCCCCTGGTGACTGGCTGCAGTATAGGTCAACTCTCCGTCTCCCCCATTTATCTGAACGGGCCGTAGTGAAACTTCAAAAAATTAATACACCTCGTAGAAATACTTCTCCCATCCATATGCTGTGGTGATATGAAAGTATTATTGGGCTGCGTTTTTTCCAAGCCCTCTTTTTTCTGAAAAGTTTCTTTTTCATCAGTTATTAGAGTTTAAAAAATAACCGCGGTTTACGGCAGTTTCACAATGATTGTGTACGCTGTATGCTGCGGAGTTTTGCGACCGTTTACGACAGCTGCGTCCAGATATGGTCCAGATTCTCTACTGGCTGCACAATGGCGGCGCCCTGACGGGGGTTATTATGGCTTCAAAACCGTTAAATGGTAGAAGGCGGAGTCACGCTGTCCACTGTTTTTTACAGTCTATGGTCAATCGCAGTCCCTTACAAATCAGATCCATTACGAAAACAAAAACATAGTACTAATAAAATCTGCAGTAACATTCAGATCGTATGGACAGAATTTGGCGTGAACAAAATAGAAGCATGGATCAGTACTACCTCGTGTCAACGGCTCAGATTGGAGGTGGCAGTGAAATGGTGTAGGTATTTTTTTGGCATACTTTGAGACCCTAAGCACCAACTGAGCATCATTCAAACATCCCAACCTTCCAGTATTGTTGCTGACTATGTTTATCCTTTATGACCACAGAGTACCCACAGCGTCCCAGGATAACCCGCCATGTCACAAAGCTCAAATCATCTCACACTGGTCTCTCTAACAAGACAATGAGCTCACTGTTCTGCAGTGACCTCCACAGCAGTGTTCATTTAGTTGACTAATTATTTTTGTCAAAGCTTTTGCCAACAACCTTTTTTCCCCTGCCGAAAATTACACAGTAACTAATAAAAACAAGTACAAATGAAAAATTAAAACTAAATTAGCTTACATTTTAGTCAACAATTAAAAACTTGACTAAAATGTCTGACAGAGACTAAATCCAATCAGACCTATTTTGGTCATGAACTAGAAAGTAGAGACAAGTTAAGAATATATTCAGTCACAGCTACTTTGGTTGTGTGGAAATGTTGGATGAGTTAAGAGGGACATCCAATCACAGCTGCCTTAGCCTCATGGTTAGCTGTGGAGCGATCCAATCAGAGCTGCTCTCTTTATGAATTGATAAATTCATGCAGAGCAGATTCACTATTTGTTGTCAATTCTGGTACTGTAACTGAGATGCTCTGCCAGGAAGCCCAAATATAGGTGACTGCATTTCACACAAGTTCAATTTGTTTCTGTTAAAGCTATGGTCAACGATTTGGAAGCTTTGTACATCTTAATAACACCGTTTATAAGGCTGTTATGGTCCTATGGTCCTATCTACACAGTATAAAGACCAAAAAGAACGAAAAAAAATCCATTCAGTATATCCGCTGCAAAGCTGCATACTAGCTGACCAATCAAGCCTTGAAGGCAGTAAGGTTCAACTGGTCCATGAGTTGGTCCGTGAGTCCATCCAATCCCCTGTCTCCCTCACTACGCAGCGTCATGCCCATGGTCCCGCCTCCTCCCCTCTACCTCCGGTGAGCAGCTAGCAGCATTAGCTACTGAACTATCATGAAGCCGGAAAAGCCTAGCGCCGAAACCGGAAAGCCGCTTCCCTCTCCCGCGGGGCCCAACGGAGCTCTGCCCGCGGGTTGAGGCCTGTTAGCGGGCTAACGGCTAACGAATGGCCAGGGCTGGCCGTCAGACCTTCAGCATCGGCCGTTTCGCCCCTGGTTGATCAGGTAATGGCTTTGTTTACAACAGTGGGAGATGTCTGCTGAATAACTCTGGTTAGTCTGTGCCTGTCCTGGCTAACGACTTGTAGCGGAGCGGGTTAGCCTGTTAGCTGCTAATCGTTAGCTTTGTAAGCTGAACTGGGAGGACAGGCCGAGAAAGATAAATCCTCCCCCACACTCGGCTCCACTCTGGCGGCGCCAGACCCGCATTGCCGCCGGTCCAATTGAAATGGCTACTGCTGTGTGTTACAAGGGAGATGTCTGTCGTGTTTGATACTTTCAGTTGAGCTGAGCTGTTTTTGATTGAGTTTGCTGCTGATATATTATGCTAGTCGCTCGTAGCTCTGTCGCTCTATGAGGCGACACGAGCTGGGGGCGGGATCTTGGAACACGGAGGGGAGAGGTGAGGGAAGGGGGGGCAGGCTGCGGTTTCAAATCGTAGACCACAGCTTTAATTGACACGTTCACACTTTATTCACATTTAATAAAGGGTTATTAGATGTTTCATTTTAACCAAGAGTAAAACATGACCTCAGAAAGTCAAGAAAACATAAAGAACGCCTTACACTTAACACTTCCTATTTTACCAACCAAAATTACAGCAGATTTTATGGACTAAAATGTGAAATTTCATTAACTAAAACTAGACTAAAATTGAAACAATTGAGATGATTTCATTATGACTTAAACCAAAAGACATTTTAGGCAAAGGACTATAAAAATAAATTAAAAAGTGCTGTCAAAACTAACACTGCACTGAAGTGACCTGATCTCAATCCAATAGAGCACCTTTGAGAGGTAGTGGAACAGGAAAGTTGTAGAATTGATGTGCAGCCAATCAATCTGCAGCAGCTGCATAATGCTATCAGATCAATATGGACCAAAACCTCTGAGGAATGTTTCCAGCATGTTTTTTGTAAATGTAAAAGGGGGTCCAACACAGAACTAGTAGATGTAACTAATACAGTGGCTGGTGAGTGTGTATAAAGAATTATTTTACCAAAATCTGTGGATGCTATACTATGTAATTATCAGTAAAGTAGCACACCAGGCATCTGCATTCATTCCTACACTTGAATCGAGATGTTCTACATTTTCCTCAAGCTTTGCTCGTTGTTGTGTTTCACTGGTCTGGCTTGAACTTGAACTGTTCCAATAAATGCTGCCCTGTGATTACTTGTGGTATTGCAGCGTTTGATAATATTTGCAGATAAGCAAACAAAATCATTGTAGAGTATGAACAGATGAACCATTTGTATCTTTGCGAATTCCTTGCATAGAGCACGGATGAGCTTTTATAGCATCATCACATATGATTTAACACTTTGGTAATAATCAGTTGTGTAAATACAGAACAATCTCCATGTAGCAATACTGTATATGTCACACAAGTCCATTCTAAACAATCTTAAACTTGAACCTCATCTCTTGCACACACTCTCAAACTCAAACTTTGTGCAACTAATAGCACACAATGTGTTCCTCAGTGTTCCTTTAAGAGAGCGTTTTTAAAGAAAGAAATGAAAGCTCGAGCACACAGCTTCCTCAGTATTGGAAACACACGCTTGATAGAGTCGAAAGCAGAAGTCAAAACAGGCCACAGATGCATTTGGTTGGAGTGTGGTTAATAAAAGCTCTGGGGGGACGGTTTGAGGCAACATCTAATTCAGTCCACATTCAGTTAGAGGGAAGCCACAAAGCTTGTGGGTGGTCCAGGGCCTGTCAGCACAGCCATTTTGTCTTCTGATGTCACATGTTTAGATTTAAGGCCCAATTTGCTCTCGTTTCTCCATGCTGCTGCAACTAAAGAAGGATAAGTGAAGGGAATACGCATGCAGAGAGGGGAAGTCCAAAAGTAAAGGATGTTTTTTCACGAATACAAAACAGATGAGATGACTAAGTACAGATAAAAATGTTGCCCAGGAGCAGCGAGAATGCCTTTCTGCTTTTACAAGACAAATAACACAAACAGAGAAATGAGAAAGTGGGAGCCCACAGCTCTTTCAGTGCATCGACAAAAAAAGTAATTTGATTCACCCCTGAAAAATTCAATAAGGCACGGAAAGCTCAATCTAAAATCTCTCAGCCTCTCTATTCCATCAAAGCAGTGACGTGATTTCATATCTGCAGACCTAAACCTCTGCGAGCTCCTGATGAAGAGTAATCCATCTTGATCACAAAACAATATGATGAACAATCCCTCTAATGCATTGATGTTGACAACTTAGCCAATCAGATTGTCATTGTGGGTTTGTGGGCGAGGTGCACAGACAAAAACAGTCAGCTATCAATGCTTTCTACGAGGCTCTGCATGCACAAAGACGGAAACCAATATGTCTAAATGTTGCAGGTGTGTTACTTTGTAGCACTTGTTCACACACACCTCCACTGCTCTATTTAACGCGTCTGAGATATAATGTGTCATCTCGCACATCGATGCCGTTTACACACCCACAAAAGTGTGTGAATGTGTGCACACTAAACAGTTTCCATCCCACCTTTGTTCTCCGTCTTGGTTGTGGTGCATTATAGGACGCAGTTATGCAATTGTGTAGGGGTAGCCTATTTTCTTCACACCTCTCTCACTTTCTTACTTCCTCTTTGGTGTCATCTTTTTCATTTCCTGAAAATGTCAGATTTTTTTTTTAAAAGAGATCAGAACTGAGGCAGATGAGAAACTTTTAGTCATTTGAGAGGAAACACAGTCATTGGACACTTTATTAGGTACATCCACTCAATTGCTTATGAACAGACATAACTGATAGTCAATATTTTTGGACATGCAGAATTGGTCAAGACAACCGGCTAAAGGTCAAACAGAGAATCAGAGGAAAGAAGAGAGGAGATTTAAGTGACTTTGAACATGACATGGTTATTGGTGCCAGACAGTTAATAATGCAGAAACTGCTGATCTACTAGGATTTACAAACAAAACTCTCAGGCTTATAAAGAATGGTCTGAAAAGGAGAATATATCCAGTGAACAGTGCATCCCTTGTGGAAAATGGCTTGTTGATTCCAGAGGTTAGAGGAAAATGGCCAGAGTGATTAAAGATGATAGACGGCAGCAGCAACTAGGGCTGGGCGATATGGCCTAGAAACAAAATCCCCGATTTTTTCCACAACACTCGATTTACGATTTTAATTGATTTTTCCCTCCCTAAAAGTAACAAAACTCCCATAAAAATGAAACAAATCAAGTTTTGCTTTTATGTTGTCTAAAAGTTTCCTCCTTAAAGTCAAAGTCTGGGTCATAAAAGGTTGATTATGTAGTATAAACGAAGGCAGGTTTGTCTACATAAACACTAAAAGGCTGAGGTATTTTTACAGTATTAGCATGAAACTCTCTGATCAATATTTTATCTACTTAAATAACAAATACAAGCCTATGAAAGTGCTTGTGCAAACCCTACAAGGCCAACCATCATGAAAATTTTAATTTTTTTCAAAAATTGCAACTACTTACAATTGGACTAAGACAAGAAAAAAAATCTAGATTTTTAATTTTTAAATCTTCTGCAGAAAATAATTAGAATTAATCGATTTAATCGATTTTTTTCCCAACTCTAGCAGCAACCAAAAATAAGTACTTGTTAAAGCCATCAGAAAATTTCTGAGCATAAAACATATCAAATCTTTAAGAAGATGAGTTACAACAGCAGAACACAAAGTGCCACTCCTGTCAGCTAACAACAGGAAACTTTGGCTACATGTCAAACAGGTTCACTGAAATGGACTGGGTCAAACGGTTAAATAAAGGTAACTTTGTTTTTCTGTCTGTAATCAATCTGATGAAGAGTCACTGCTGCTTCTGCTTGTCATCCTCGCTCTGCTATAATGACACCCATAATGAATGTTTTCATCATATTTTCATCTGAGCTTTTAGCGCTGTCTAACCTGCCAAACATACACTTCTCATTTATAACACACATTTTTTTGCTCTTAAATAAGGTCTAATTTACGGGTGCGTATTTTTCACGAGCACAAGCAAAATATGTAAAAAAAATTTGTCTCGCCAGCATCGCGGTTACAACATATCTAATACAAAAAGCAGAAATGGTACGGTACCGCTCACACACATAAGGCGCTGTCGTCTTGTAAGTGAGGGGTACCAAAATAACTGTGCTCTGATTGGTCAAAGACATTGTCATGTTGATAGCTGTGCTCTGATTAGCCGGCACACTACAACTGAGCGTCGTCTGTGAGACAATAATTGTACAACAGTAAAATACCACTGAAAATGTCTGCAAAAAGAATAAGTTACCCAGCAGCATTTAAAAGAAAGGCGACTAAAGTGGCTGAGGTTGTGAGCAACAGAGAAGCCAACATCTAAAGCTTTTGGGCGTTTGTCTGAGAGAGTAAGGTTTGGGTAATATTTCGAAGTGTGTTATATTTGAGCACAGTAGTTTTCCTGGAATAAGGTTTGGATTATAATTGAGCACGTTTAGGTTCTGGTTAGTGTTATGCAACCAGCTGATACCTGCTAAACAGGACGTGATGAGATGAAACAGAGAGAAAGCCAAAGCAGACACAAAGGACATATCACTGCTTTATGAGCTGTTAGTGAATGAAAGTTCACTAAAACTTGTGTAAAATATGCATTTAGGGGGCGGACATTAGCTCAGTTGGTAGAGCGTCCGCCCCATGTACGGGGGTTGCCAACCCCCAGCAGCGGCTGCAGGTTCGAATCCCGGCCACGGCCCTTTGCTGCATGTCATCCTCCCTCTCTTAACCCGCTTTCCTGTCATTCTTCAGCTGTCCTATATAATAAAGGCCATAAAAGCCCAAAAAATAACTTTAAAAACAAAAAAAAATGCATTTAGAAGTGTAATAGTCTCATAAATATCAAGAATAAAAATAAATATTTCTATGTATATATAGAAATGTATTGCACAGGATGGCTGAATATTTACTGAAAATCATCTATGGTGCAAACACGATGAAGTCTTGATAACAATGATTAATGAGATGACAGAACTAAAAAAAACACCATGTCACAAAATAACAATCTATAACTTTAATTGTGCTCTTTTGAGACAGCGTTTTAACTGCCCAGAGCCTGTCAGTCATGTGTGTCAGTGGGTCAGTTTTAATGTAGAGGCCTGTTATTGTTAACTGTAGCTACACAGACACAACTTGATATGTTCCTTCCATGAGGAGAATCAGCCGGGGTCAAAGCGGAATAAAAACAATGTCAGGGATTACGTAAGCTGGTGGGCTGAACAAACATCTTATTTTTTGTGTGTCTCTTATATATGGGAGGTTGCATATTCCCCAAATGACATCATTAGGGAAAAGTTTTCAGATAGACTGTTGGAACTCACACTTTCTGAAAGGTGAAGCAAGTAACAGAGGAAGAGGAGAGATTTGTCTCATGCTAGATTTTTTGGTCACATATTTTTAAATGAAGAATATAAAAAGTGTTTTGTATTATATGGGACATTTAAAGCATCTCTGAGACATCAGATTTACAGGAAGGGCTGTGACAGAAAGAGGTGTGGACTGGAGTATGTATGTAAAGACAAAAAAATGACCAACTGATGACAAAATACTTCCAACCTCACGTTTTTCAGGTGGGAGGCATGAAATAGTTAACAAAGTTTACTGCTCCTTGAAACAGGGGATAATGTAATGAAGACAAAAGCGGGGAAACCAACCACTCCAACCATAAAAGTGTTAACAATCTGGAACAGGAAACTTAGAAGGGTGGACAGTAATTGTTTTTAATGCCTGGTTATTTTGATTCATCCATTAAAATAAAGGTGTTTCAAGTATTTTATTCATCATTGTCGTATTTTGTGAGCATTTTTCCCAACCCCTACTTGTATGTTTGCCTTACAGAGCTGTGTTTATGTTAAATTGTGGTTGAAGCATGATTGCTGATTTATATAACTCTTAATTTGCTTGGCTTTCATTTACAGCTCTAACGTGTGGTCTCCAGCAGCTTCCAACCACGTCAGCCAGACAAGAAGAGCACGTCAGCTGCCTGCACACATCAGTGACCACATGCAGACAGGCCTCAAGTCACACACTCAAACACATCTGAAAACAAAGATATAAAAGATGTAAGTAGCGTGTGAACCACGTACCTCTGAACATTTGTGTATGTGTGAGAGCGTTCTGATACCCAACACACTGATATTTTGCAGCTTTTAGCAGTGTGAAGAGAAGACAAACCTCAGCTGATTTATCAGGTTCATAACCTGAGACAATTCGACAGTGGTGCAAATTCACAAACTACAGGTCGGATCGGTTTAGGTCAAATAAGGGCAAAAACAAAGATGGTGAATATTTGAGGAGCATGTTCATTTAAAGAAGGTAAATCACACAGACAAGAACACTTGAGAAGAAATGCGCTGCTCTCCCTTGTTTCTGATCATCACTGTTTGCTTCCTGTGAGCTAAAAAATGAAAGAATGTTCTGGAAAATGAAATATTCATAAGCCAAAGATATGAGAATAAAATGGAAATGCACTGTCTAACATTATTTGCAGTTGCTTAGAATGTTTCTTTACTTTATGTTGAGAAAGCCCAGCCTATGAAACTGTCGTTGCACAATTAACAGAAACCAAAAGTGTTTCATGCAGGTTTTCCTCATCATGTTTGTGTGGGAGACGACTGGAAGCAAGCAATTTTTTTCCGCCCATCTACAACTAGTTCCAGATATGTTTCTTGATTCAGTTTGGCTGGTAGAGGGAGTCAATTTGCATCCTGTTTCTTTCTTTATTGAGAAGAAAGACGAAAAAAATCATAGTGAACAACGTCTCGCCAGTTGCCATGACAACCCTCCATACCCAATAACCCGTGGAAATAAAAAAAAGTGTGTGTGTGTGTAGCCGTCACACTCACAAACAGGGGCGCTCTGTCGGCCATGGTTTGAGGGCAGAACCAAATCTTGTTTACAGCACAGAGAAACTCTCATACACACACGCACACACAAAGAAAGTGCACGGAAACAATCTATCCACTTCAGTAGAAAAAAACCCTTCAAGCAGCTCTGTCGGCACATCCTGTGTAGATGGGAGCCACCAGTGAATACAGTAACCCACAACTGCATGTGGTGTTACAGTTCCTACGTCAGACATCCGGATTGAAACATGCTCTCAAAACGATTAAACTTTTAGAACAATAAAGAAAACTCTTAAACATGAAAAAAACAGAAGTATTAATGCCTTTAAAAAAGCACACACTTCTTTTGAGTTGTTCTGGTAGTTTTGTGAGTTTAAAGCGAAAATGGGTTGAGTGCAGCAGGAGGCAGAGAGCTGGAGGTTTAGAGAGGCTGCTACTTGTGGTTTTTTGGTTTGTGGGCTTTTGTGTAAGATATAACGGTTCAGTTTCCCTGTCAGCAGATTTAGGGCATGTAAGCCACTGCTGGGGTGGTAACACAACAGACAGACCAAGAACAATAAAACATGCTCTTGTATGATTAGAGTATAACTTTGGTCAAACAGCAGACACATAGTATAAATGCAAAAAAAATTAAAGTAAAATCTATTTAAACAACATCAATGATGTTTATGTAGAGCACACAGACAGAAAATAAAAATAACTAAAGCAAGGATGAAAAAATGTCAAATACTGACATTTATTTTCCAAACAATATGTTATAAGACAATTCAGTGTCAATGGTGATGAGTGAATAACCTAGTACACCAGAGAGACTGTTCAACAAATCCCACTAGTCTATCTGGGAAAGAGCCCATAGAAAGTGTTTGGGGAGGGAAAAACCTTTCAGAAGCATATCTGGCAGGTGATTGGACGTTTGTTCAGTCAATTAACATTCATTACCGGCCAATCAGATTAGTTGTCGACAGGAGCTACAGGATGTGAGCCACTTCATAAAAAAAAACTCTTGTCAGAAAAGAAGTGAAGCAAAAATATCCTTACAATAGAGAAGTTGTTGTGTTGACATCGTTTTTCTTTTAAGAAAGCAATGCAGGCTGCTTCTGAAGCTGTTAGCTTCTATGCTTATCCCTACAGGTGTGAAGTCACTTCCCGATGTCATCTTGCTCATAGCTTGTTTCTCTTCCTGTTTTAAAGGATGCTGACAGGACCATCCTGCTTTGTGCTACTCACTTGTAAGTTGGAATTTGGCACGATAGACCAACCTGATTACAGACATTGAATCAGGCTGGTACAACTGCTGTAATAGCTTAATGACTTACAATACCTTAGAAAATCTTAACCCTCCTGTGCAGTTGGATTTGCTAGAGTAGTACGAACATCCTTTTTCACATCAGTGTAGAAGCAACAGGTGTTTAGAGATGCTGCTTTATGTAAATGGATCCTCATCTGGCCAAGGTGAAGGGGGCTGTTTGGGCTTGTTCAAGAATCTGCATGTAATACTCCACAAAACCTTGGAGTTTTTTTTTTTGCCCTTGGTTTGTTTTAAGTGTGTTCTCCCATTGATAGAGTACTTCTGTGCACAAGACAATGTGCATGAGAATGTGTACATACTCAAGCAGTCATCAAAACAAAGATATGAATCTAAGGCAAAATAAACTCTCTTTAAGCCTAAAGAGAACAAATTTCCAGCATATAACTCGCACTTTCTTTTTTTTTTTTAATGTATTTTTTGGGCATTTTGTGCCTTTATTGATAGGAGAGAGACAGTAGATAGGCTTGTGAAAGGGGGTGAGAGAGTAGGGGAAGACACTCTGCAAACTGGTCACAGGTGGGATTCGAACCTGGACCGGCAGAAGCAAGTACATGGGGTGCCTGGTTGCTTACCACTCCGCCAAACCAGCACCCCACTTGCACTCTCTTTTGTCTGAAACATTGATTGGCTTCACGAAACATAATTCGCATTAAATTACCTTAATTAGACTCCTATGAACATTTCTGTCAGTAAAAAGTCAGAAAAAATAATACTGAAGTTATGCAAAATAATTATTGTAAAGCAGTCAAGACTACCATACTTCAAAGTTCACCACTGACATATAAGAGTATCTTTAACACATGCTTGGCACACAAAATAACCATAATACACAAACAAAATGCAGCAACTTTAAAAAGTTAAGTTGTCATGGACTGTATTTCAAGCAGTAATTTGTACTACTTTGAGATTTTTATCTCTGTCTTCATTTTCTAGAAGCTGAAAAATCTGTACTAAAAATCTGAAAAATACTTTGAAAAACACACAACCTACAGCCATTACAAAAATAGTAAAGGTGTTGAAAGTTTTCCTGTGACAAGTTTATTCTTTTTTACAGATTTCTTACAGAGTTTAAAGAAGCGGACAAGATGCACAACATCCAATTGGACGTTCATGTTTTCTGAGCCTTGTGACAGAGTTTTTAATGTTTTCACACTTGGGCGAAATTTTAATCTCTAAATATTAATCTAATGTTTCACTTTTCTAAAATGCCTAAAAAACACATCACATGAGCATCTTACATACACTGAGTACAGTTATGTTGATGTCTACTGAAGCCGTTTCGACTATGAAAGCACTTTAATGACCTTTAATTCATTATCCATGTTGTATTAGCTGCTGCTACTCACGGGTCACATTACAGGAGTGTGAAAAATCAGCATAGAACATGTTATGTCTGACAAGACACAACTAGGAAGCAGATGTGGGAAATAATGTTAAAGGTCTGACTTTTAACAGGGCAAAAACTACATACAAATTTAATGATTTCAGAGAAGATCAGCGCTTCTTGTGTCTCTGCATAGTTTCAACTTATCCTTTAAATTATTATCCATACATAAAGAGGGTTGTGAAGATCTTGCCCAAGTTTGATCCAAATTAAGCTCCACAGAGTGTTAAGTTGAGTTGCCACAATATAAAGCACAACTGTCCAACTGCTTTTTCATAAAAACAGCTCATCCACCAATCACAAGGCAGCAACTCGATGCATTTGAACAAATACACATGGTCAAGATGAACTGCTGAAGTTCAAATAGGGCACCAAAGAAGGGAAGAAAGATGATTTAAGAAATCTTTGAACATAGCATGGTTGTTGGTGTGTTCCAAACGCGCCGGACGCTCCTCATGCGCCGGGCCAAACGCGTCCAACGCGCCGCCTGGGGGCGAATGTGCGTCCAAACGCGTCTTTGCATTGACTTTGTATGTAATCTCAATGCGCGTCTTTGCGAATTTGCGTGCAAAGACATTGCAGTGAGTTCACAGTACACAGTCACCAGATCTCAATGGAATAAAATATCTTTCAGAGGTAAGACCAGAAGATCTACATCACGTATGTGCAGAAGGCAAATCTGCATCAACCGGATCATGCTATCATGTCAATATGAACCAAGATATCAGGGGAATGTTTCCAGCACCTTGGTTCACAAAGACTTAAGGTAGTTCTGAAGGTAAGTCCAAGCTGGTGCTAGCAAGGTTCACTTAATTAGGTAACAAACTATTTGATGTTGTGTGGTGTTAAGAGAAATGCAGAAATTCAACCACAGCTGTAATCATATTTGTATATTCTTAGCAAAACCATGCACATTTTTACAGCTGAATATAGCATGACATCTACTTATCTGTTTTAATCCATCACCACTGTTAATCTTTTTTGTTTTTATTTGCAGACATCTGTCCAACTTATGTCTTACTCTGCTCTGGTTTCTTTTTTTGAGGTAGAACTTATCGTGAATTGGTGCCACACATAAAAAGATGGACAGATTGCTAATTTATACCAACCACTGAGTTCATCAATGAGGCAAACCCCTGAACTACAACAGTGCTTACATCATCAGCTCTTGAACAATAATAAGATTTTGTTCCAGGAAATGACACCCACAGCAGGTGAACTTCAGTGGAAACAAAAGCAGAATGTGTGACAAAAACCTTCAAGCTGTATTTGCTTTTATTCCGACAATGGAACTGGGCAATCACAGTCATAATTCATTAAAGCTGTACTAACTCATTATAAGATGTAATCAAGAATAAAAACTTGTGTTTTTTTTAGTGAATGATGTAAAAGTATGCAGACGGTACAGAAACACTGTGTTTGCACAGTGCTCAACTTGTGGTTCACATGAACTTAATTGCTGACCCTCTCCTGGGAACAAAATTGTCAGTCATTAGTTCTGCTTGGTTCAGCCCTGCTCTTGTGACTGACATACCACATATCTTCAACAATGCAACGCTTTCACACTCAACCCACTCCAAATTGGCCAACTGAGAAAATTACCCTTCAGAACACAGCACAAGACACACACACACACACACAGACACACACACTGCTGAACGGCACATATGACATCTCACTCTGCAGATAAAAACAGTCCTTTACAGCTTTCTGTTTCTTTCAAAGAAGCATCCTCCCCGGCGGGTGGGCATTAAAAAGAAGTGATTCACATTACGGTTTCATGCTTTGGGTTAGGGCTAAATAAAAATACTTCTTGTCCTTGAGTGGAGACATTACTACATGTTATATGAGAGTACAATTAAATGAGTGCCAACATAAAATCTGTGTCTCATGATTCCTTTGGTATATAGTATCTTATAGTTTGGAGATGTTGACCAAAAATCATCCATCCATCATTCAACATATATATATCCGTATCCTGTTCAGGAATGTGAGGGCTGGAGCTGACCCAGCTGTCACCGAGGTACACCCAATGACATATACAGACAAACAAACCGTCATTCTCACATTTTCACCAAACAAGCCTGTCTTTGGACTGCAAGAGAAGGCTGGAGTACACACTAAAACATGATTTTAGCTGAATCTGCCAAAAAAAAAGGTTGTCAAAATACTAGAAATACCATCTTAAAGACAAGTGTGGCAAAAATTAAAAAAAAACAGTGACATCATTGCTACAAGATCCTAAACACCCCATATAGATACATTTTTTTCAATTTCTTGATTTGAAAAAACCGAAGACAAACCCCTACAAATTACCAGAACTTTAGAAAAACAATGGATCATGATGACACTCTTTAATCTGATGTTTTATAAATACTACAATCTTCAAATTCAAAGGCTCATTATTTTTATTTAAAAGGAGAGACACTGCCTTGACTGTCGAAAAACATTGGCAATGTGCCTGGATATTAAAGTTATCATATTTTCTACAATCTGAAATCCCACACTTTTTAAATATATAAAACATCCTTTATTTCAAAATTTGGTGGAATCAAAAAGTTTGGAAACTTAACAATCTTCAAACATATTTTCATCACCACTTGTAGATTGATAACTCAGAAACTAGACTAGACAGGTCTTCTTTAATTAAAACTGGCTACTCAGAAAAATAAGCAATTCACAAGTTTAACAAGTTGGCAAAACACCCCTTTTTAAAGACTCATAGTTCAGAGACCTTTAGGGTTTTCCATTTAAAATGCTGCACGTACATGTAGAGCAGTGGCGGCTGCTGGTCAGTCAGGGAGGGGAAGCTCATTTTTTTTCTGGCCTACATCATAAATTTATTTATTTATGTAAATGATTTGTGACCCTGTTGTACCAACTGGGTGTCTTTTCCTGGGATTTTATTCCCCCAAACCCACTTTTGACCAGACAACACCTTTTATTTGTGACAGCACTTCCAGTGAGCCAGCTCACCTTGTTGTACCAGGAATGCTTAAAAGATCTGATACTTTTCCCCACCTTTTGCACTAAATCAATCTTAGGAGTTGATCTGCCCTGCTGTTTGACTCTAATTTTCTCTTCGTAAGGAAGACTATCAAATGGCCTCGCCAAAATCTGGTCTACAACATTCATACTATCTGCCATGACGTGCAGCTTGCTAGCAGCTGGAGCAGCTACGTGAGACCACTGTTTGACAGGCTGTGAGTGTGAGTGAGAGGGAGAGAAGCTCCCCAGCCACAGCTGCTCGTTGGTGAAAAGAAAAGGTGGCAGGAGAGAATCTTCAAACACAACGCTAGTCGTTTTTAAGAAAGATAAAGTCGCTGGTGACCGATAAATCCTCCGAATCAGTCCAGAACAACTGAATGTAAAACTTAGAAAATACCCCGGTGAAGGGTGAGCCTTCAAGATCGCTGATTGGCTCATTTCACTGTCAATCAAAAAAGGATTCGGCCTCAGACAGATCATCCAATCATCACGTAGAAGCCGAGCGTCCAGGCCAGCCCACTGCCTCATAGACCCCCAGAGACGCTGAGCGTCCGATGGGCGGGACAAAGCTCAGCGTTTATCCAATGACCGTCCAGTTTCCACAGTGGAACAACCCACTCTATATCTAACCGCTGAAGTCTGAAAACGCTCAGCGTCCGACTGTGTTGAAGCGCTGGGACGCTGCGGGGATGAATGAGAAGGAAGTCGCTCGAGTTACCTGTGATAAGTAGCTGATTCTGAACAAAAGATGAAGGTATTCTAGCGCATATTTAGTCAATGAAATGTACACACAGCAGTACATATCACCACTTTTTTGGGGGACATTTTAGGGGAAGCTGAGCTTCCCTTGCAGTCTTAGAGCAATCGCCACTGATGTAGAGGCACCAACACAACGTTTTTTTAAGCCAAATCTGAGTCTGTGACCATGGACGATGTCTGGACTTTGGTTGAGTTCACATGGAGAGACCTCAACAGATTTGTGACCTGACAGTGTGCTGTAGTTTGCCTGTTTTGTATGTACGAAAAAAAATATATGTTCCTAAATTGGAAAAAAAAACATAAAATGATAATTCCTCATTTAGACCAAACATATCAAATAGATTATCTAGTACTAGTTAGTAAGAGCACTGATGTTAGAGGTTCTTACTTTTAACTTCTGCCAGAGCATTAGGCATGGTAGATATTTATCTCTCAATGAACATAGAAAATAATAATAAATATCAAAATAACAATAAAGCTTAATCTTATCTAAACTAATCTAACACACAATACAAAAAATACTTAATTGGTTGGAAATATGGCAATAAATGTCCCCAATCTTCAATATGTTTCCTAGGGATGAGCAATTTGGATTTTTTGCCGAAATCCAATGTATAGATATTTCCATACACAATTTTTGCAGGTATCAATACAAACACCAATATTTTTTGGTCAAGAGTTTGACCAAAAATATTGACTTGTTCCTTTAACAGATAGAAAAACATGAAAAACAACATTTTATCTTCTAAAAAGAGACAGTGCTGACGTCTTTTTATCTGTCATTACTAATAATCACCTTTATAAGTTATTTTTTTTTATCTGAGTTGGTCCTGTTTGTCAAAATTCTGAAGTAATGGCATGTTAAATTGCTTTGCACACTATTATATCCAACAGACTGTATGCTAAACATCACACAGTAAATTGACAGTAGCACAAAGCATGGCTCTGAATCATATTCCTGATGATTACCACTGCACAAATCATAAATGCTTTACTGTACACTGCCTCTGGTATGGACTAAAACTGCCAGCAAAATCAGCAAATTAAAATGTAAAGCTGCTCTAAGCACCACCTTGATGAAATCCCACATTAAGCTGAGCAGGGAGTCAATGTGCACTGGAGGGACTGAGAGTGAAGCCAAGTCAACAGGGAGTTCTGCCTCCTTCCTTGTCCCCCTTCCCTCTTTTCTTCTCCACTATCATTACCTTGTCTGTCACTCCCCATGCAATTTCCCCCTATTTTTTCCTCCAGATGTTCTATCCTTCCCCTTTTCTTTTTCACTGGCAGTCTTTTTAACCTCACCTTTCTTGTGTTTCATCATGTATCTTTCCCCTAACTGTGCCTCTTCTGCTACCCTGTTTTCTCTGACCCCTGTATCCCTCCTCCTCTTCTGTTCCCTCAGGTTGCTTCCCTCTTTCTACTCTATCTGGAGGCGCCACATCTGGCAGCTTTCAGCACCAGACTAGGCCTGCCTGCTGAAAGAGAGAGAGAGAGAGAAAGAAAGAGCGAGAGAGTGAGATAATCGGGCTAATCCCCCCGTCATCCCAGAGGCTATCACGCTACTCTATAACCCCCTAATCCCTCTAATTCCCTCACACTCTGCAGTCATCCTCGCTGTCAGACACATTGGGATCCTTATCGCCAGGCGGGAGCTGCAGGCAAGCGTGCGCGCGTGCACGTGTTTGTGCATGCTTACATGTGTGTGTTCATACTTCAGTTACTTCCTTTTAATCAGTGAGGGATGTCAGTGGCCCTGCAGACAGACTGACCTGACCTGGGCTTTGAGGAACTTTGGCAAATAGATAAACAAGCCATCTCCATGCAGAACGAGGAATACATCCAGAAGATAAACACTCTCCTTCACTCTCTGGGCTTTTGATGGTTCCAATTAAAGAGCTGTGTGTCAATGTTATCCCGGTAACACAGCGACTCCTCCTCCTTTTTCTCCAATGTCTCACACTTGCTGATCTCTCTCTCTCTTTGTAAAGGCGCTGCAAATGAGCGCATTAACAAAAAGGTTAATGTATGCAAATTAAGTGATCAATTCTTATTTAACAATCAGATATGCTAGATGAATGGGGGCATTTAGTGCATTATGACGGCTACAAAACTGCTTCAAAAAGTCAGGAGTTTATAATAGCTACAGAAAATCTTATTTAGTGTATTGAACTGGACTGAATGATCCTGTTTTGATCGGGATTTTTAAGTATTCTGCCCTCAAGGACAAGTCCTCAACGTGAATTAGAGAAACAGGATTCTGCGACTTTTAGTAGTCAAAAAGAAAATGAGATGCATATCAACAGAATTTACTCTTCAAAATTAACTAGCAACCACTGGAGACCATAGAGGCCTCGCTGCTATCAATGACTGGTTAAGTTTCCTCAAATGTTGGAGGCACACGATTATCTCTGACTCAACATCTAAAAATCTGAAATAACTGTTTTCAACAAACAAAAAACCCACCAATCTCTTACAATGGTGATTTCTCCAACAATATCTGAGCCACAGCCAGTAATCAACAAGGTACATGTGATGCAGATTCCACCTTAACATCCCTTTCTAATACAGTTATGCTTTTTTCCACTTATTCACCGTTGCAAAAAACTAACAAGTACTAAAAACCTTGCTGAAGAAGGGGACGTGTCTTTAAAGCTTCATCTGCCATGTCTTAGGGACAGTGAGCAAAACATTAACCTTACATACCGTGTTACATGTTTGAAAACCACAGAAAGGGCAAAGCACTGTGTTTGAAGTTTTAGTTTAAGGGAAAGACTGAGAGGGAGAAAGAAGGCTGCAGCCGCTCAAACCAGAGCAGAGTAAGACACAAGTTGGACAGATGTCTGCAAATGAATAAAAAAAACCCAGAAACAGCGGTGATGGACTAAAACAGATCAGTAGATATCATATCTGAGGGGTTGAAAATCTCTTTCTAAGGACTTGGATGAAGGCAGAAGACTGAAACTGCTCTGGAGCCAGATAATGACAGATGAAAGTTTTGGACTGAGTGCACACATGACTGACATACTGTATGATCAAATCTTCTTCCATACATGCAACAAATTCAAACAAATAAGACAGACTGTGCAGGTCACATACGAAAGAACAACTATCCCACCATAACCTTGCAGTGCAGCTGGATCCATCTGGTTCTGCCTACGACTGTTAGGACTGCAGCGGCCAGCCCTATCTGCACCCTTTAAAGCAGGAAGGGGTGGCAGCTATGACTGAGACAACAGCAGGTACAGCAGTAGCAGCTCGTACAGAGATGAGCAGAGATACTCACAGTTTCAGTAGCACTTCAGATCAGGAGCACATTGATTACCTCCACCAAGGAGGTCATGTTTTCGGGAAAGTTTGTCTGTCTGTCTGTCTGGGAACAAAATAACTTAAAAAGTAATGGATGGATTTTGATGAAATTTTCAGGAAATGTTCAGCGTGGGAAAAGGAAGAACCGATTCAATTTTGGTGTTGATCCGGATCAGCGTCTGGATCCGCCATGACGAAAAATGTGATTTTCGTGAATAACTGCTGAACTACAACAGATATCATTATGAAAACAATTGCTATCGGTATGTTTTCATGGTCAAGGAATCTAAATATTAGCATGAAATAAAAGAAGGACTAATATTTATGGTAAAAATCACAATATGGGAGAGGACTGTGGTGCTGGCAGAGGTCTGCGCTCTCCGAGTGCTTTTCTAGTTTTTTAATGAAATACAAACAACACTGAAAGCATTTCATGAGAGAAAGGCCATTTTGCTCCACTTGCAACATGTTTTAGGGAAAGTTTGCTCAACAAAGTGTCTCCAGTTCTGCTGCAGTATTACTCACCTACTACATTATCTGATTGGCACATAAACAATGTGATTGATGTAAAAGTTGTCCAATCACCTGCCAGATATTCTTTTGAAACTTCTGCCCTTCCCAATAACTTTTCATCACCTACTGCCCAGGGCTTGTAAAAATATACATTCTGTTTATAAAATATGTACTGTTCTATCAACATGGCTGAAAGTTTGAATAAAGTTAGAGGGGATGATCCAGTATTTCTTTGTGTGCAGTAAACAATGCAATAGATATAGTCATAGGAAATAGTGATACCATAATTCATCCTGTATACACTTCATTGTCTGCATCACTGGCCTTGTATCCTGAACTGTGCAGAAAAAGCAGTCCAACAGTGAAAGGCTGCAGGGTGGTCGAACAATCAGCAGGTTATTTTCTCCTGGATAATCTCACCAGGGGTTTGTGCATGTAAGAGGGTGTGTGTTTTGTTTGCGTGCCTGTGATATTGATCTGTGATTCTATTTAACAGTATGTTGTTTATCATGCTGGCTGCTCTGCGGGTATCAGCAGATTGCATTATTGGAATTTGGCCCTGTGTCTATGAAAATCTATCTATCCATCCATCTGTCCATCCATCCATTTATTTAGTATTTTTATAACAGTTCATACCACATATGAATTGAGACACTCCATCTGTTCAGGGAATACAGCACCCTCAAATTTTATGTAGGAATCTATTTTAAGAACTAACTCTTGTTGTATCTGTCCAAAAGAATACTGGTGTTGAGGCAAACACCTGAGTCCAGGTAACATTCAAAGAGCAGGAAGCATCAGTGATGGACATTGATACTCCCGGTTCAGTCCAAGATCCAGCTGAGGTGATTCACAAAACATTAGTAACGGACCAGAGAACATAATGGATTTAGTTCAGTTAACCTGCAATAAACAACATCTTGGATCCAAATAAGTCTCCTTCATGCCCTGAAACTACAATAGGACTAAGAAGCCGGGACACGTTACTTCTTTACTTGCAGCATAGAAGATGAAAAACCCGAGGAGTTTTAAGAACCTATAATGTAACACTGCAAACCACTGCTATAAAATGATTGTTTTCCTGTCACTTCATGGCTGTCGTTGCAAAAATTGCTTTCAGAGAACAATTTTACCTCTGCTAATAGTTAGACAATCATGCAGTGATGTGATTAAAAAAACAACCATTAAATCCAGCAGCAACAAGGGTCATCCTGATCTACTTGATCATATATGTATCAACGCAATCATGCTTCCAGCTATTCAATTATTTGTGCATTAATCTACAGATCCTACAGTCCTGGAAAAAGATAAGAGGAGAACTAGATCATAAGATGTATTTCTGTCCTACTGTTTAATTCAGTGTCACCAGTGAAATGTTGCAGCTCACGACACTCCCACTCCCTCTCTGCAGACTCTGCTGGGCCGAGGCAGTGATGCGCTAGCTGGCATTGTGGCTAATGCTACAGATTGAGCCGGGCTTCTGCAAGAGACAGCTCATCAAGCTGGGGAGCCAGCCAAGTGGAGTGTGACAAATCTCCATTTACCATCGGCGCACGGGGGCAAGGGTAAAATTAGAAACTCTGCCGCTTCTAACTCCCCGCTGCTAATTCCATTTCGTGCAAATTAATAAGTGTTTTTGTCCTCCTCCCCTCGCTCCACCCCCACCCCTCGTTTTCTCACACTCACTCCCTCCCTCATCCGCACTCCTTGACGAATTGCATTATCTCAAGGAAAAAAAAGAAGCTCATACACTAGTAATGAGACATTGTTAGGCAAATCCCAAGTCAGTTCCAGCATTGTTTATGGAATAAATGCCTGATTATCAGCTTGAGGAGTGTGTCTGTGTGTGAGAGGCAGAGAAACTGCACTGCTGTTGGCTGCAGGGCAAGATGCAACTTGTCTTATGCTGATGTTGTTCTTTTGTCGTAATCATTTCTGTCTTATTTAACAAGAAAATACTCCTGATGATTTGGCAATTCATTACAAGAAATGACCCAATGTGAATTGAAACAAGGCATGCACTGCAGCCATTTATTAATGGTTCTCTGCAGAAGAGTTCTCAGGGAAAGAGTGCATTTTTCTGTACTCTAATTTCCGTAATTTGGTCATGAAGAGTATGATGTTTCATGCTGTCAACTAAAAATTTACTCTGTCTTTTAGACCATTTTTGGTATTAAAAGCAAGTGAACAAGTTGATTTAAAGCATCGAGTTCTAAGTTTTGTTCCAGAAATTGAAGAAACAGTGAACTCATAAACAGCATCCATGAGGCCCCATTACAACACACACACACACACACACACACACACACACACGCACACACAGGAGATTAGAGCTGGATTATATATTTCTAACAAGTTAAACCTGGGAAATACACATATAAGTGGTTACTTGACAATGTACTGCTAATAGCAGGAAAACACTCACTGAAAATCCACCTTGCTTAGCACAGCATCTGCCTGGAATGTCATGGCAATGTGCCCGGAGTTGTTTTGGTTTGGCTGTTTTGATTTTCAACAACACAGAGGTGGCAACGCTACTGTACTGTACTGTAGGTTACTTGACATACCTTGAATGTGAGTGTTGATTGAAAAAGACATGCATTTATTATTATACAATTATTAGGACCATTTTTCTTTTTAAACTCACGCTGTGTCATATACATTGGTATGAATAATATTACTGATTTGACAGTAATTGGTTCAGCTTAGAGCTTTCTTTCCTTCCTAGCCAAGAAAGAGGAGAGTCAGGAGTAAGCAATACAATCTTCACAAATAGGTAATGATCAATCATCAGAGATTAAGCACTTACTCTTATATTGGCAGGGCCCAGAGATTTACAGCACTTGAACCCATCTCCCTAATAGGCCAGCGATTAGCAGGCTACAGAGGAGGGAAAACATACTGGATCAATAGAACAACAGAGAGAATCAATGGTCTGCTCCATGGTAGGTCTGCATGGCTGCTGCCTCCCATCAGACTCTTTACAGCTTTGTTAGTCCACCTTCATCTCTCATCATAATAATGCATTTCTGCCCTTTCGCAGGACCTGATGTGTTAATGTTGGGCTGCTAATTCATGGCCACGAAGCGTTCTGTTTTACAATGCAGTTTTACCCATCAAGTTAAAAAAATTATTGTTGATGAAATATTAATCTAGATTGGGAGAAATGGTTTAATCCTTCTATCTGTAGTATACAATATAACGCAAATGAAAAAGCACTAAACATTCGCAAAAATGTACAGGACAGGACCAAAGGTGTGCACAACCCAAACACACCATGGAGCATTTTTCTGTGTGGATGGTCTTTGTAGCAGAAGTAAAGTTGCTCATTCTGATCTATGAGTGATTTGAACATGGAGTGGTATGTTGTTCGCATTTCTGCTGCTGTTGCACTGATGGTTCTTTCTAACATCCAGCGGACTGATGTGTTTTTAGCTCTAGTCTTTTCACAGCAGAAACACCAATAACTGCATCCCGTACTGAGCAAAACTGACTGCAGATGGCAACACAACTTTAATGTCTGTTTTTATGAAAATGTCACACTGTATAAGGAAAAAAACATGATGCCTATCAGTTTTCCAACACTGTGGTGATGAACAGAGGTGTAAAATATAAAACCAATAGCTAAGTGCTCTTTCAGTAGAGGTCATTATCAACTGATCATCGAACTGAAACTGATGTTCATCATTGTCAAAACCACATGTGGTTAATTCTGCTGCTCTAGCTGTTAATATTACCAGAAATGTTCAAATCTGAAGATACCGATGTTTAAAATTATCCGCCAACACGACATTGCACTAATAACTTTTTCAATCAATACAGGCGAGCAAAGTATTTCTTATATTATGTCAATTGTGTTCATCAATCCACACAAACCCAGATATGTGACAAACTAGTCATCAAACTGTTTAAGCTAATACTATAGGAGTGTCCTTGGGTTATCTGATGCATTATACTGCAGGAATGTAGAATAAACAGTAAACTAGCTGTGATGACAAAACACAAGACATGATTGATATTGGTATAAGGTGACCTCACCCATAGGTGATTGGTGATTGTTATCAGCTGCTAAACACCTGAGCTGGACACCCCTTCCTTTTAGCTTTACAGTAGCTGTGGACATGCACAACATATTTCTTGTGAATCCAAAATAGTCCAACATTTCTATCATTAAGTTTTCTACAGTTATGCTGAGGTCAGCTGCATGCAGTGGTGGAAAAAGACCTCAACTCCACTAATTGAGTAAAAATACAGATACTCTTGGTCAAATATTACTCCAATACAAGTGAAAGTTGTTCAGTCAGTTTTTTACTGAAGTGAAAGTGTTGAATTAACCACTTTTTAAAATAATCAAGTATTAAAAGTACACCTCTGTTTTAATGGCAACACGTTACTGTATTGTTGCAACAATGAATTTACAGAACCTGATGACTGAAACAACCGACTGCACCCACTAACCTGCTTGAAGAACCCGTAGAATAAAAAGCTGTAAAATTTGCTAAAAAGCCTTTAGTTTCCAAAATAACAAAACTTAAATAAAGTACAAATGCTCGCATAAAGTACTTAAGTTCAGTACTCAAGTAAAAACACTTATTGTCCACCCCTGGCTGCATGTTACCTTAAGTGTCTCCTGACTGCATGAAATGGTTGGTAATGTAGAAATGTGGAGAGAGGAAGCATAGAGTATGTGTATAAAATAGCTTTTCCTATTTTATAGCAATGACTAGAGGTGTGGAAAAACATCGCTATCGCAATATATCATGATGTTTTGACTCCAGATATAGTATCGATATTTCAAATCTTAGTATCGATATTTTTGTAAAAATAAAAACTCATATTAATCAGAGTTGGAAATAAAATATAACTTATAAAGATTTCATGTACAATTCAGTTCAGACAGTGACAAGAGAAATGTGTAACTTTTTTTAACATACAGTTGTGCTGTCAGTAAATCACTTTGTTCCTCATGTGTTTAATTACAGTTTGAGCTACACTGCAGGTTAGGATGATTTCAACACTTTGTTAAAGGGAAAACAAGAGCAATTTCTTTACAATATTAGTTTAATTGTCTTGATGCACTCTGTGTTAAGTGTATGTATGTAACGCTGCATTTGACATATTTCAATAACAATAAAATGGAAAAGTTACATATTCACTGTCTCTGGGTTTTTCCTAGTTTACTGTCGAATATCACAATATATCACAATATTGTGATATATCATGATATTATCGTATCGTGACCAAAGCATCATGATCAAATCGAATCATGAGGCTCTTGCCAATACTCACCCCAAGCAATGACCTCAAATTTATGCCGTTTAGTAAGAAAGCAATTCAATTTTAGATTTATTGTGCACACAAACCTGCATGCAGGGAAAACTTAAAACAGTGTTGGCTAGAAAAGCACTCGGAGAGCGCAGACCTCCGCCAGTGCCACAGTCCTCTGCCATATTGTGATTTTGACCATAAATATTAGTCCTACCTTTATTTTATTGAAATATTTGGATTCCTTGACCATGAAAACATACCATTAGCAATTGGATTCTTAATGACATCTATTTTAGTTCAGTAGTTATTCACAGAAATCACATTTTTCGCCATGGCGGCCAGACGCTGATCCAGATCAACACCAAAATTGAATCAGTTCTTCCTTTTTCCATGCTGAACATTTCCTGAAAATTTCATCAAAATCCATCCATTACTTTTTGAGTTATTTTGTTCACAGACGGACAGACAGACAGACAGACAGACAGACAGATGGACAAACTCTCCCGAAAACATAACCTCCTTGGCGGAGGTAACAAACATGAGACATGACACCAACACCAAGAGAATCAGGAGAACCAAATGGAAAAATCTGAATTTGCAGTTTTATTCAGGGTTTTAAATAGCTTTCCACTGGTCTGTGTAATAGGATAATGTCAGTGTGATGCTCTAAATGCTGGTACAAGACACTCTTTGTACATGATTTCCATTTCCTTTTTGATATGGTCCAAGTGTGAAACATGCCATAAAGCTCGACTGTTGCTATTTATACCACTGATTTCCTCATCTTTCCCTATTTAGTCATTAAATACTAACCAGTAACTTGTGACCATTTGTCAAGAGAGTCGTACAAAGTCTGAACTAATGATTTGATAGAAAACTTGTCGTGCATATTCAAAGGAAGTGGAGGAGACCACAGCGCTACACAAGGTCGCTGCAGTGTAATCATGAGAAGAGCAGCCTGTGATGATTTCCACTGATAAGAAGCACGACAGTACTTCCTGTGAAAGACGAGCAGGCACTCAAGCATCCATCTGAGAACAAAAACCATTGCACTGGTTTCATATTACAGCCAAAGAGTGTATTCATTATCATTCAGCTCATACATTCATTTCTAAAGTAACTTGCTATGCTATGACAAGTCAGAGTTATATTTAGCTAAAAGAAACACTGATTAAGTTGAGCTGCTTGTCTGGAGGATGTTAATTTAACAACAGTTGTTGAAGCAGGTTCATAAAAAAGAAGGCTCAGAGAGGCAAACAGATGTATTTACTACGTCAGCCTTTTCCTGTGGGATACCGGAAACAACACAGGAAAACACTAATGAAGTCTCAATGCCAAAAACAAATGATGCCCGCAACCAGTTTACATATTTGCTTACATTTCTGGGTATAGATAATTACTTATAATGACTATGCATCAGAAGCACCATGGCATGAAATTACTCATGCCCTTTTGACTTATACTAGTACTTATCTGATTTTTGTTTTAAAGTTAAAACAAATAAGTCAAGCATGTAATCATGGCACACAGGAAACAGAAGGGGTCAAACTAGTTGGTTAGTCTTTGACTAAATTGAGTGTGCTGCACAATGTGCGTTGGTTTGGAAACAGCAACAACCTTAATACACAGAAGACACAGTGATAAGTTCTCTGATGACTTGGCCTGACATCAAACAGCCATTTATTTTTGTTACTTGTTGTAGAAAAGAGAGAACAGGTACTCAAGCTCCTCATTTACTAACACTGAAGTGATAGCATTATGTGCTTTAGAACACATGACCAACACGGTACATCCTACAGTGTGACTATTGAGAATGTGCACATCACTATCAGAGTGAAAAAAAATGTGCCATTGACTGAACACTGAGTAACACATACATTGTGGCCGTAACAGCATTGTTGGTCATAGTCTCCTTTGCGTACCTATTTTGCTCTGTTTGTCTGCTGACACCGCCATCCCATGTTTTTTAAAGCGCCCAATTTGGACTGATTTCTAAGAGTTTTTTTTTTTCATTAACGTTCGACTTGTTGAGTGCACACAGTTTAAATCTGCCTTTAGCCATATTTGAAATGATCTTAAGGACCATCTTTACTTTATGGTTAGCTGAAGGCTGAAAGTGAACCTCTTCTGAGAACAATTTTAGAAAAATAAAATTTTTGAGACAACTGGAAAAAGAAAATGGGTTTCGAATTTACAATATTGTAATATGGTAAATAGAAAAACAGCCAACTTTTGCCTTTAACCTTGAATGCAGCTCAAAACCATCCTGAAAGTTAGTGTGGTTTTGTAAATGATTTTATCACGGCTCAGCCTTATTGCGCTTTGCTTCCTGATTTAATGGAAAGAGGAACACAAAACGAGATTAGACTTTCACCCCCGGCTCTAAACAGGTGTCTGTGGACAGCAGAGTTGATCACATGAGCAGAGATGACAGTCTGCAGGTGCCTTAATAATTCAATAGCAGTTCTATTTGCAATCACAATATCAGTGCTCACTGAGCCATTTGTAGTCTATCCCCCAGGCCTCAATAGTTATTAAAGACAGAAATTATATATTCATAACACCGGATATTGCTGCTTGTTTATTTATAGCTTGCTTCCATTTTTCAGTGGTATTTTGTCAGTCGACTTCCAAGCTATCTACTTTGCTTTGCCTCGGGCCATACATACCTCTCCCTCACCGGCTCCCTCAAAAAGGGGAAAAAACCTCAGTAATGGCTAAATTGAAAGCGCACTTTTTCCATTATTTTCAGGTCCAACCACAGCCAAGCTATTTCCTTGTTTGTTTGTGCCCAGACTTTGCAATGAGATGTTTCTTTCTTTACTGCCTTACAGATGCCTTGTTTAGTTCAGCTGCTGTCAAGGGACTGCAGAGTATGCTGGAGATCGAGGCTCTAACAATGTTCGGTGTAGTCAGGGGCTCCCAAGGACATGATGATATTATCACACTGAGGCAGACGTGTGTCTGGGTGTGTGTGTGTGTGTGTGTGTGGATACAGGGGACAGCAACTTTGTTTTCTGTTCTGGTTTTTAAATTAAAATATGTAAAACATGCTATAGAAAGCAGTCGTGTGGTTTTCAAAAATGAATGCATTATTTGTGTCATTTGGTGTAAAATTTTTCAGTGCATGTCAGTTCTTGTTTACCCCTCAACAGCACAGACGTCCTGCAGGACACACAGTCAGTCCATCACCCAAATGTCTGAGTCAATGAGCTGTAGCAAAAAGCTTTTTGGAAGCCAAACCAGAATCCCCAATGAGCCAAAAAGCAACTTTCACACATCTAACTGCACCCCCCCACATCAGAGATCTTCTATTCCCTTGCCTTTCCAAAAAGCTGTTGTCACAGCACATTTGCGCCTACTTAGCACACGACACTCACATAGACAGTAAAATCCTTGTTGTTCAGAGTGATTAACAGAAGGGGAAGGAAAAAAACATTTCCTAATAAGAAATGGCTGCCTCCCAAAAGACATTTGTCTTCATTTGTCAAAGGTGAGCCACTCTGTTCTGCAGTGCAGGGCACTCTGACTCGGAAAGCAGCGAGTTGGCTCAGTATTGACGAGTCAATCAGCAAAGGTCAGCAGGTTTAGGGGAAGTGGGACACCTGAGCAGGACTTAATCTCCTCTGTCCTTTAAGTAAAGGATTTTGGATGAATAAGCAGGTGCTGGAAAGCTATTACCTACCCACCTCCCTGGTTCATCATCAGCCAAGGACAGAAGGGTCTGGAGAAATGCCAACTGTGTCCATGAGCACTCAAATTTGCAGGAGAGCCAGAAGTTTCACCTGCCTTTTTGACTCTCTGATAGGCATCTAATGAAACCCCCCTCTGCTCCTTAGCCTCTCAAACTCTCCACAGACAGGAGCAATTCAGAGTAATGGGAGTACAGCTGTAGCCTGTGTCCTCTGCTGGAAAGCAGACATAATTGTCGCCTTAGCTGCTTAATGGAGACAGTGTGCACATCTGACAACCGCCAAAGTGCAGCAGCTCTCTAAGTGACATGACAGTGTTTACAGCATCAGGGGCCTCACGAGTGTGTGAAGTCTCCAAATTTGTAGTCAATTGAACAGTAGTTTACAGATGAGTGCCCTGTGTCACTACACATCCATGACACATCTGAATTCATGAGGTAAAAGGGGGCTTCACTGCCTACAAGAGGATTACAAGTTAAAGGTGTAGTCAGCAATGTGGGAGAAAAGAGTGAGGAGGTTGTTGATAAATGAATTTTGACCCGCCTCTCCCTCCATACCTCACCCCTGGCTCCACCCTTGAAGGCTGATGGACGTGCATCGTCATGGAAGCGGCCGTAGAAACTGCTTGGCTGACCAATGTAGCTAAGGTAACCCTGACTCGTCAGACAACTCGACTTCCATTATTGATAACATCACAACAATAGTACATTCTGGCAGATTAGACCATAAGATGAATGCCCCACGGCTGTTACTGTTATGTGAAGCACCACAAAGCTAATGTTGCTTACCTATCCAGCAGAAAGACGGCGACATCTGCATCTGTTTTCAGGTCTTTAAATTTGCGGAGTTCCCTCCACCGTTGGAAAGCAACACCAATTTGACCCGGGTCTTCGCTCTTTCATGGTCATAGCCCTTCTTTTTCACTTTCTGCTCCTCTGACCTTTTTCTTTTGGCCTTTTCTTCAGCCATTGCTACTGCACATATTGTATCTCTCTCTTACGCTGCGCACGCTACGCAACCTACTACTCCCCCCTCCCCCCTCTGTCTGATCTGAGCATGAGTATGATCACCCCCTGGATGTGGGGAGGGTGTACCCTGTTTTGGTGACTCGGCCCGAGCCAAAGTATTTACCTGCTGAAATTCAGAACCAAGGCCGTGTATTGAAACCGGACTTTTTTTTCAACATGCTGTCAGTGGTGACATTTTGTGAATGGAGAGGAGAAATACGGTGATTTTGACAAATAGTGCATTAGATTAGAAGATTAGAAGATTGTTGACTACACCTTTAAAGGAGGGCACTGAGGAAGTCCACATTGGAGACACTTGTAGACTTTATAAATTGGTATAATCACTTGCAGATGTGATGACTTCGAAATAATAAGACAAGCCAAGATTTAACAGCATTTAGAAGATGCAGGGACAAAAAGGATGACGTGTGTTTGTTCAAACCTAAATGTTCCAAGTGAAATGAGGCAGCAGGAGGGATTTCATCCAGTGACTCTATCCCCGCTGCCAGTGGCTTAAACTTAATAAAAACAAGAGTTCACCTCTGTATGACCGAGGCTGCTCACTCAAATAGGTTCCACACACACATTTTCTGTCTGTCATGGATGTGGAGGTCAGAGGAGTGAGGGTCAACGCGAGTCTGCAGAGAGGGTTTGTTTTCCTCTTGTCAGTCTAACCTTGGTGATGTCAGTTCATCCCCAGTGAATAAAACCTTCAGTTAAAGTATCAGAAGGCCATAGAATAAAAACACACACGACACAATGATGGAGCAAACATGATGAAGCCTTTTATGACCATACCAATCAACCAATGAGTGTTTTTCACTATTTCCTCCAATAACTCCCAAATCCACCAATTTCCTGAGGCTTAAAGTAGATGCATGGACTTGAACGTTAACTCTGTAGGTAATAACGGGACCCAGCACAACTGAGAATTATTCACATTGTGAAAGCAGTCCCACTGCCTGCATAAAAATGATGCTTCTGATTTGTAATTATAATATTAAGGAACGTATGATATTCATTGGGCTGGTAAATGTGTCTTTTCCAAAATACCACTTTGATGCCAATAATATACCTTATTCAGATTTAAAGATTGCACAGTATTCATCGAACAATTAGTGGCAAAACTATGGGTTAAGGAACAGGTTGTCGGTGAAAGGTGAGGCTGAAAGGGGAGGGTATGGAAAGATCAGCAGATTGGCAACTCCAGCTTACCCACTTGTTTACATCATGTTATTTACTAATTGAGTAAATTATTTGTTTCATACATTTCCCTTCCTAAAATTATTCATATCTTTCTTTGTGAATTAGACATCCTTTGAGTTATTGTGCATATGATTTACAAGAATCAGAATCAGCTTCATTCTCAAAGAATGTTTAAAACATAAAAGAAATTCATTCCTGGCTTTTTTGTTCTTTCACAGAATAAAAGGTAAATGTGCATACAATCAGAATTAAAATAATAATGAAGAATTCATACACATACACACACAAAAAAATAAAAATACACTTGATATATTAAGATAAAATTAAGATATGAAGCTAAAAAATAGAAATATTTTTTTATCTAATACAGCTAATGCAAGTCAATCAGCTTTACTATTAGTACTCCGTCACTGTTGTGTTTGATGCTTGCATCTGCTTATGACATCTGTTTATTTCAATGCTCAAACTCACATGTGAAATTAGAGAATGAGGCTTGAATGTATGAGTGAAACGTGTTTAAAACTGAAAACTATATGGAAGGGGAGGTCTTTGACATTTTGTTTGTCTGATTACATTTTAATTGGACATTTAGAGGTGACAGGAAAACACTAACAGGCCTGATTACATTTAATTTTTAAAGGAACAATACCCGGCAGCCCACCTCACCCCCTTAACTTTTATAAGACATCACTTATCAGATGAGAAAATAAAAGACTGAAAGAGTCAGCAGTGTTGCCAAAGCCATATCTCTAATTAGGACAAGATGCCAGTGGAGAATGAGCCCCGAGTTTGGCTCCTTCTGGTGAGCAATTAAGACTGAAGCTGACAAATCACTGTGTCAGAGGTTTGATTGAAGACAGGGCCAAATGCACAGCTGACAATGTTATTGCTTTCAAATTGAACAGGTTTTACTGCACTGACAGAATAGTCAGACACTTTTGTTAGTTTTATAGATTCAGCCGTTTAATAGCACTTAGCAAACTCCACTGGCAGATGTTTGTGATTAGGAGGCATATTAATGGAGAATGAAGCAATATACAAACATTAGCAGTCATGAGACAGAAAATGAGGTGTAGGTGTACAAAGAGTTGTTCTCAAAAACAATTTGTTTTCTCTTTCATTTCATCTTGCCTGCATATTTTTTTAGCACACCCCTTGGTAAAATCTGAATTGTGACATCATGATAAGCATGAGTGAGAATGAAGCAGGAAATATATGAAAAAACATTTTAAATATAAATATATGCCACCAGATAACATTAGAAACACTGACCATTCTACAGCTCCAGTTGTTACCCTCAAATTCCACGTAACGTGAAAGCACCTCGCAGCACCACGGCCTTGAAACGTACTGCTGAGCACTTCGCTCCCACTCTAGTCTATCAGAGCAATTTCACTGCCCACACCGTGCCGCTGAGGCTGGAGATTAGGTTCAGAGGTATTTTCACAGCGCGGCCACTTCAAAACCTCATAAATCCGCTGTTGTTGAGAAAGCACCAGAAAGGAAGTCACCGTGTGGAGTAGCCAGAACTTTCAAAATAAAACACAATGCAGGGACTCATGAACTTAAATTGCCTCAATAGGCTGTCATTATGTCACAACCAGAGGCACGAGCATCCTGTAAACAGTCAGTCAGAGGGTCCCAGAGACAACATGACACCATGGATGAAGAAACATCCGTTCTACAAGGATACAGGCTGATAGAAGTGAAATAAATCACAAAGCTGTATGGTTGGGACCAGCAAAGGGACTTAGAGAGGCAAAGTGAGCAGTTTATTTCTTTTCTCAGTCTATAACATGTTTTATGATCCTGTGACAATGCAATTCTCGCGAGAGCTTGTGGCTTTCCCGGGATCAGCCCACTCCTCTGCAAGGTTGCATGCTTTCAGAAGGGTTTGTCGGTCGGAGCAAGACCGTGGCGCAGCTCTCAAGGGACAAATATACTGCCTTTCCACTAAGCAGTCCGCTTCAGTTCAGCTTCACAGTAACAGGTGTTACAAAAGAAAAGGTACCCAAATAACGGACCTGTGCTCAAGTGAATGTATAGGTACTGGTGGAAAAGCAAACAAGATCAGGCTTTGCCACTTAAAGGGGAACTTCGGTATTTTTCAACCTGGGTCCTATTGCCCCAAGTGTATGTGTGTATACGATTGACGGGTACAACTCGTTTTAAAACTGGCTCAGTATCAAGGGAGCGGATGCAGCCGGCAGCCGTGACGCTAGATAGGGGGGCAACTGCATCCCGTATAAGTTTGAGCATTAAAAGTGTTTATTTCGCCACAGACCGGTTGCGATCGCCGGTGCTAGCTCTCTAATTAGCACTGTAAGCATTGTGTTTTCCTTCACGTCCTCTGACCTGTGTGACGTCATCTCCTGTGAGCTTGTTGCCGGAAGAAAACAGAGGAGTCATGCTGCGCGCCGCTCATAGTGGAGCTGCTTATCCCGGAGGACAGTTTGAAAGTTTTACTGCGTCGGTATCATGGCTGAATATTTACCAGATTTCGAGAGTGAAGACGAGCCTTTTCATTACGACGGCCACCCGTATTTATTTGAGCCAGAGTATACGGACGAGGAGCTGCTACAAATTCAAGAGCTAACGAGGATAGCAACAGAGGGCCAACGAGCAGACGAGGGTGAAGCAGCGGCTGCACGAACGCGAATTTCTGAGGACTGGTGGTGCTCCTGTGGTTGCTGTGACTCTATGCCCACAGAGGAAGAATGTCTGTGTTGCAACGAGTGGGACCTGTTGGCCAATATTCGTGGTCTCGATGTGTCATGGGATGATACAGAAAGCACCCGACGCTGTGTAACTACATTAGAGGATTTCCCCCCTCTGATCAACAGAGCAGTGCTGGATACCTTTTTTCATGTACCCAAAATAAATTGGAGGAGGCGACCAAAACCACAGGGACCAAATGGTCAACTATCCATAAAGTAAGTATAACTAATATGTCTCTATGCATAAGTATTGCGTCGCCGCCGCCTACACTGACTGCTCTGGCCCTCTGTTGCTATCCTCAAGAAGCTCTTGAATTTGTAGCAGCTCTCGTCTGTGATACTCTGGCTCAAATAAATACGGTGGCCGCCGTAATGAAAAAGGCTCGCCTTCACTCTCAAATCTGGTCAATATTCAGCCATGATACTGATGCAGTAAAAATCCCAACCGGCTCCTCCGGGATAAGCAGTAGCTCCACTCTGAGCGGCACAGCATGACTTCTGTTTTCTTCCGCAACAAGCTCACAGGAGAGACGCCACACAGGTCAGAGGACGGAAGGAAAAACACAATGCTTATAATGCTAATTAGAGAGCTAGCACCGGCGATCGCAACCGGTCTGGTGGCTAAATAAACATGTCTTGTGTAAGTATTTATTACATACAAACAGGTTTTGCGATACATGGGGTACTAGCAGTTAATTTAGCATTGTAACACGATAGGCCACACAAGTGTACTGGCACGGGCCAGAGAGAATAAGTGAAAAGAGGATTTAGGGCAACAGGTAAATGTGTGTGTCAGAGACAAGTTTAGAAGCGTTCGTGCACATGGCTGCTTCACCCTCGACTGCTCAGGCCCTCTGTTGCCTATCCTCGTTAGCTCTTGGTTGCTAGCAGCTCCTCGTCCGTGCTCTCTGGCTCAAATAAATCACGGGTGGCCGTCGTATTAAACAAGGCCTCGTCTTCACTCTAAAATCTGGTCAATATTCGCCACACATGATACTGATGCAATGGCTTCCAGCCGTCTCCGGGATATGGCAGCATATGAGATAAGCCATCCGCTCCCTCAATACTGAGCAATTTACCGAAGCAGGGACATTACCGTCAAATTAAGCCAATCCCAAACTGCACTGAATCAAACCAGATCACTCAATGGAAACACGGTTAAATTAACCAGAGGAGCCAGTCAGCCAAGAGAAAAAATGTCATGTCTGAAATAGTGGGTGTAAGAAAATATTGATACACCAATCTATTGTGATAGTTTGTGGCAAAGTACTGTTTAAATATTTCAAAGTGCACAATCATTTTTTGTTAGTAAGTAATGTACAGAAATTTGAAAGATTTGTTTTGATTGTAGTTTAATGTTTAAGTGTATTGAGATGTAGAGTCTCTTCAAATTTGTCATTGTTCTTCTTGCACATACAAAAAGGAAAAATAGTTGTAATGAATTCTGTTAAATGCGTTGTCAATATTTACAGTTTACACCTGATGCACACCACATCATTCCTCAGTTTTGATATACGTATCATAAGGTGCTGGAAATACACCAACAGGCCCTAGTAAAAGTATTCCTTGATTACAGCTTAGTAGTGTTCATTAAAATGATGTGTTACCATCAAGTCTGGATGGAGAACTATCCGTTTCTTTTGTCCATATTCATTTGATGGTATCTTATGGCTGAGGCAAAGCTAATACTTTTTACTTTGGCTACAAATATTATTCCGAGACACAAAAAATTGCCAAATAATCTTTTTTTTACTATAAAAAACTGCAGGAAAATATCTGCACACTGGCTGAATCGCACAAGAAGCTGTGCAACATTTGGCAAAATTGGGAGAACGAATCGGTGTTTACACATTTTTCAGATGTTGCAATTGGTTTTGTGCAAGTTTGAAAATGCTCTCTCCCCCTCTTAAGATCCTCCTTTTCCTGAACTTATTACACCATTGACGATTAGAAAGATAGTGGTATCATGTTAAGACACATGGTGAAGAGATCAAAGAAAAACTTCACACCTAATACAGAGATAAATGTCAATGTAGTATTTGCTCAGTGTTTATGAGTTTGTGTGCAGTTATGGAGAATCACAAACATGATCAGTACAGGCAGGATAGGACTCTGATTTATTGTCATTAGTATCAGTATCATTCAAACACTTTTGTAAAGAGCCTACTGCAACCTCTGTGAATTTGTAGGATATATTACACAATTTAGCTCTAAACTAGTGTGTCAAGGAAAGAAATATTTTGGATACTGCAGTGTATCGCACTTGGGTCTGTAACTGATTTGACATCAGTACAAATACTAAAAGAAACAACTGTGTGATCAAGAGTTTTCAACTCTTGGATCTCATTTTTGTGCAGGCAGAAAGATCCTTTATTTTCAATAACAAATTAACCTTGTTGAAGGTTTATTTGTGATGCTCTGGAAAGGGATTTAACTGTCTGACTACAGCTGTCTCAGGTGGTCCTCCTTCCTGCTGTTTACTTGACCTCGTCAGGTCTCTATGCACACAGAGACGATGCAGACTAATCAGAGCATGAGTCAGCCTCCTCTGGGCGAAGAAGAACATCCATTAATAAACAAAATGGCCAAAACAGGGCAATAACCTTGAACAGGATTTATGTTGTCTGTTGCTCACTTCATGTAAAGCTCTAAATAGAGGTATGTAATAAGGTACAAATAAGGCTGAAATCCATTCTTGTAGAATAATTATGATATGCTTAGCAACCATTCACCTCATCTAAACTCTCAACCTACACATGGCCTAAGTTTACATCTGTCCTCTCAATAATAACTTTCACCTGAACCACAAGACCAAAATCATCCTTCATGCTAGAACTTTATGGTTTTATGTGTCCATGTGGAACCATATTACCAGACAGTAAAAGAGAGACTGATAGGAAAAGCCAAACTTAAAAAAAGAGAGGCTTGGGTGGTCATTGTGAAGGAGAAAATCTGCAGTGGTGACGGTGAATGTTTGCAACAAGATTAGAGGTGGCATAGACCTTGACCGTACACTGCCTAAATATGATAACAGTTCATCCTTGAGTAAGACTGGATATTTGTGCAAAGTAAAAAAAAAAATCTCTAAACCTACTCTTGAGGAAATGCTTTCTTAAGCATGGGATGAATATGCGGCCAAAAAAAATTACATTTGACCTACAAAATCAAAAAAGTTGTTTTTCAAATCATAGTGAACATTTGTGCAAAACTTTAAGAAAAATCCTATAAGCACTGAAAACCAATTTCAGTTGTGAATCTACAACAACTCCCTGAAGGACTCAACATCATTTGCCTTTTGGCCGAAGAATTCCCAAAGAACTTCCTTCCACTTTGGAAGAATGTCATGGATCAAGAAATTCCCTCAAAGTTTTCTTTAGTTTCTGTGGTAAGATAAGGGCAAAGTGATCTTTACCTTTAATTTTTAACCTCCAAAATCCTCCACTTTTTACTTGTGTCGACACTGATTACAGTGCAAATCTTAAATCTCTAAAAGGCATTCATCTGATATTGCTTTCATAGGCAAAGCATGAATATGAGGCTTTATAACCTAAACCATAAAAAAATTCCACTTTAATAAGAGTGGACATTTGTGCAAACGCTCAAGAAAATTCCTGACATTTTTTATCATTTAAATTCAAAGCTTGAGATGAACGTAAGGCCCAATAACCTTGACCTTTAAATTTTGACCCCTAAAATCTGTCCAATAAATCACTTAGTCAGAGAGACGTCGACGAAGTGATGTCCAGAGATCTCAATGACTTTATCCTTAAACTTGTTTATTGTAAAAAAAAACAAAACAAAAAAACCCTTGTGGACATTAATGCAACATCTTAAGAAATTCTTAAAGACTTCATTTGTATCATCTTTACAAGAATAACGTGGAAATTGTGGACATAATGCCATCTGCCATGGCTAATGCTAGGAGATGGTATTAAAACACTAAATATGGCGTGCTGGTTTGGTGGAGTGGTTAGCAACCAGGCACCCCATGTACTTTCTTCTGCCGGTCCAGGTTCAAATCCCGCCTGTGACCAGTTTGCAGAGTGTCTTCCCCTACTCTCTCATCCCCTTTCACAAGCTTATCCACTGTCTCTCTCCTATCAATAAAGGCACAAAAATGCCCCAAAAATACATTAAAAAAAAAAAAGCACTAAATATTCATCTGTACAATATTCTCAGTGTACAACAGTCACTGGGGAACCACTGAAGGAAGATTTAGCACTTCAGTAACGACTCTTAGATTCAGTGAAACAACAGCACAGGTCTGTTTAATCAAATAAAAGCTCGTTTATATTTAACACAGACTGGGGCACATATGAGTTAGTAACTGCTTGCATAAATAAATGAATGATGCCCAAGTTAAAAAGAACAGAGACGACTGCAGTCTGTGCTCTTACAGGCGAGACGCGTCCCATGATGAGAACAGTGAGAGCGTAAAGGCAGATTTGCATGTTAATATCATATGCATGGCTGTTGATATTAAATTTAATAAGTAATTTACATTTCAGATGGAGAGCAAGTCTTTACTAAAATGTGTTGATCCACAAACCATAATTTCCTCTGCAAGTGTTAAACATGTAAGGAAATGTAAACCTCGGAAGAAAGTGGAAGACTCCTCAGGCACTCTGCCTAATTGGTCCCTCTACAATATTTTCATACACATCCCTTGAAGATTTGTTGATATTAATATTTCATGAGCCAGATTTTGCAGACTCTGGCCAACTTTGGGAAATAAATGAGCTGAGATGAGCTTCCCAAAGATCCCCTGCCAGCTTTGGCTGCTAACGTACTGCAGGATGCATCACTGGTATGACCTGTATACAGAGTGTATATAGTCTAAGCTGCACATGAGTTTGTCTGCCTCCAGGTCCTTGAATAAAATCACAGAGTACATTTAAGTGCACTTTGTACAAGTGAAAAACGACTAAAAGTCAGGTAGTTTACAGAATAATGAAAGGTGAGTTTAGGCTCTTGTGGGAGAAACAGGCTGTGACTCACATCCACAGTTTTCTTTCTTCAGAATGGAAAAGCCCAGAAACTGGTAATGAGCAACTGAACTAAAACAAGAGGAATCAGGTCAATCTTCAGATGATCAAATATTTAACAGATTAAGAGACACATCATGTCTTGAGCTGGTGCTTTCAAAAGCTCTTGGCAAGCTGAGGTCCAGACAGTCTTTTCCACTCTTAGTGAACACTTGGAGGAACCATTCATTTATAATTACAGTCACCAAGTGCATTCGAAAGCCCATTTTTATCTATTTAACCATCATCCAAGTGCACAAAAGGGCCATCCATTACCATCTCAATTCACTTTATTGAGGTGAGATGTTTTATGTTATGAGTTCAGCCTTTTATGCCACTGTTTCAACATTTTTCCACAGCTTCCTACTATCAATATTACCCTGAACCTCATTAAAACGGAGGTTGCTATACAGCCCTGATGGCCAATAAGCCCCCACAGATGTTCCTCACCCAATATCACATGCCAGATAGACAGTTCAATTTATGATAGACATATAAAACTGAAATAGATGGACAGCTATAGGGGCAAAATATGGACCCTTTTGTAGTGGTTAGGCTCCTATGGCATAAAGTCAACAGTGGCTAGCATGGCTCCCTCAAATCAATCAGGTTTCCAGTTTGAAAAATCTTCAGGGTCTCTGTGTGGAGTCTGCAGTTTCTCTCCATGTTCACATGGGCTCACTCTCAGTACTCTCGCTTACTCCCACAGACCAAATATATATTTGTTATCTTAATTGGTTACTCCAAATTGTCTAAAGTTTTGACTGAGGTGTGCTTGGTTGTTTATCTCTAACTTTTAGCCCTGTGATTGACTGGTGATTGGTCCAGGGTGCTCTACTTTGATGAAGAGGTGTAATGTGGCAATGTGAGGTGGAGTCCTTCAAGAAAGCATCACTCCATAGGTTTATCACCTCCACCAAGGAGGTTCTGTTTGATTGTCTGTTAACAAGATTATGAAAAAACTACAAGATGGATTTTGCTTAAATTTTCTTGAGATGTTGATAATGGCTCAGCTTAGAAGTGACTAGCTTTTGGTGATGATCCAGAAAACTGCCATTAGCCAACAATCATTTTTGCTCAATAAGTGTCAAACTAATGATGATATCAACATGATTCTGGGTGCTAAGTGTGAGTTTTCAGGGTAAAGGAATCATATTATGATGCTAACTTTATCAGGATAGGTTTAACAGCAATCTGAGAGCTACCTTGGCGAAGGTTTGCGCTTACCTAGTGCTTTCTAGTTTTTATGTGTTTGTGCTCTTTTGACCTTATTCCTAAGCTGCATGTTCTAAAAGTACACTCTAACAACAATAAATAGGTTTTAAAAGAATTTACTTGATATTCAAAGCAGGAGAACTTCAATTATAAGGGCTAACAGGGAAAGACACAACACACATTAACACCTGGAGTGCTAAAGCACAGGAGCAGCTGCAGCTAAATATTTACTTAACAGCATCACAGGCTTTGTTTTACATAGGATGCAACACTATAGTTCTGACACTTACAGTAGGGAGGCACGTGTGGTTAATTGGTTACTGTTCTCACATATGGATGAATGTACCTAACGTATTTGTCAAAAACAAAACTGGTAGGAAAGTATAACTAGGGGTTTAAAAATATACTTGGGTGGCATGCAATTACTGTCTGGGAGCAAGACAAAGTGAACTTTATAATTGGGTGCTTTTGCTTGACAAACCACCTTTAAAGGTTCAAACAAAGTTGTTCTGCATTATATTCAACATGTTTTAATAATGCTGCTTATGCTGCTTCTCCAGATGTGAACATAGCAGAGCTGTGCCCCCAACTCTGCATGTACACAAACAACAAGCTGGAGAGAAAGAATTTTGCTGCTTTTAAAAACTGAACTTCAAGCCCACATCCATTAGAATAGCTTTTAAAGAGGACATATCATGCTTGTTTCTCCTTTTCACTATGCCAGACTAGGATGCCTGTAAAGCATTTCTGCCCTCAGTACAAGTCATTTAGTTCCTTCATTGCCCCACAATAGCGTTCTCAAAGTCCTCATTTTCGGCCATTATCCAGGTCTCGTTGAAACGCTCGGACCTCAGGATGACCTACAGTTACCTCGCAACATCACAGCCCTTTGTGCTCTGATTGGTCAGTTCTATCGGGGGTTGAGCCAGCCTGTCCTTCTTCTAAAGTATTTTCTGGCAGGCTCAAAGCAGCGACTGCGTATTGAGTCCCCCTACAGGCCAGAGCTGGTAATGAGTGAGTGTGAGCTAGGGAAGTATAAACCCCTGCTGGATGGATGTGTTCCTCGGTGACGGTTTTGTGGCTAACGGACATCACAGAGGAGGAAGTGTTTTATCAGATTTCTCCAATAAAAAGAAAGGAACCTCGTGATGTCACGACGTTTGAAATCTCGCGGACATCTCGCAATGACATATTTTCAGAGGCATCAAATCTCGTTCTAGCATATCAGAAAAAATACAATATCTCATTTTTTGAAAATAAAAGGGGTGTAAGGTCTTGTTTTCAAATTTATTATGTTATATGTAAGTATTAAATCATGCATCAGCATGACATGTCTCCTTTAACAGATAAAAGTAGTATTGTACAACAATTTCCTGTACTTAGACATTAGTTGGAGGTTTATTCTTACTGTGTGTTTCTCAATATATGATTTTAATTAGTTCTCTTATCTTCAGTGAGTAATACAGCATTTTCTACTTGTGCCAGACAAGAGATTTATTGAGTCTCTACCACAAGGTAGGTTTTTTAACACTTTATAACAATAAAAGGAATTTTAGAGCTTGAAAATATAAGAAAATGGGAGGCAACACATGTCATTGTTTCGGGTGTTTCACGGTCTGCATGCCCATATTTGTGTCTTTGGACATTAACCAGTGAGAACCTGGAGGTGAAGGTGCTCCGTCAGTGCTTGTTGCTGCAGTCAGACATGCGGTGAGCTCAGCTCATGGCACTCCTGGTAGCAATAAAGCCATTTAGAGTTTCTGCTTAAATTACTCACATCATGAGGCAATTACCAATTTCCTGTTAACCTCTCGCACAAGATGCATCATCCAGAGGGGGATGACTGGCAATAACAAAAACTCAATCTTGGGTTAGATTACCTTCAGATACTCTTTCACAGCAGCTTTAGGGCTCTTCATTTGTTACAGAAATTTGATCTGTTCTTGTTAAGCTAACAACACTAAGAACCAGCATTAATTAGAGTTGTAGCCCATCAGTCAGGCTTTGGTCTACATTTTTATACATACACTAAAGTTAAAATGCAGAGAAGATATTTAAAATCATTTGCAAGGTAATGTCCTATGAGAAACATGACTGACTCCTCCCACAGAGGAATGATGGAGCGTTCAGAGAGATTATGTGAAACAAAAAAAACAACTAACAAACTGCAAAAAGTTGGTGGTGCATAGTTTTACTAAAACCTGTTCAGCCAAAGTTGGCTTATAAGAGACATAATTGTCCTTTTTTGTTTAGAGACATTTTGTAATTGTTTTTTTCTGCCTGTTGTGACAGAATATTAATTTCCTCTGCGTATTGTGGTTTTAAATGGGCTGTATGAATGGCCCATCAATGTGCTCCATCAACAGCCATTTTCACTCATACAACCCTGAAATCTCCAAACCACTCCAGCCCAGAAAAATAGCTCTTCAACCCAGCCCTAACAGGTAATTCAGACTTCTGATACGGGTGAAAACCCCTGTTGTTACACTGTTCACACATTGAGTCAGTCAGGAAACTTTCAGGGCCTTTAGCAACTGTGACTGAGGTTAATGAGACTTCCAATTACACAATAGAAAGGGTATTTAAATAATCATTGACACTTTGTTCTTTTTTAGCTCTAAAAATGAAACTTGTGAAAACGAAACCTGCTAAAAGCTTTGACAATATCAAAGTTGCTGGGTTGAACGTGTGCCCCAAAGATTTCCTCCATGTTGTCATTTTCAGTTATTGTCCCTTTTTGATGTTTGTGAGTTGAGGCACACATTACCTTCTGTAAATCTATCTAATAATTTCAAAATTCAGGATGAAAATATGATCTTAATCTCAACGAAAATTTTGAAGTTATGATTTTTACATAAATAAAAAAGCCCTTAAACAAGACAAGGTCAGAAGGTAAAGTTCAGATATTACTAAGCAAAATACTTTACTCATTAATGCAAGAAAATAAAAATCTAATGATTGTAAAAAGTGGGGCAGCACGGTGGCGCAGCAGGTAGTGCATGTGCCTCACAGCAAGAAGGTCCCCGGTTAGATCCCTGAGTCGGGCAGGGCCTTTTCTGTGTGAAGTTTGCATGTTCTTCCTGTGCATGCAAGGGTTCTCTCCGGGCACTCTGGCTTTCTCCCACAGACCAAAAACATGCTCATTAGGTTAACTGGTGACTCTTTTTTTTTTTTTTTAATTGGTGACTAAATCACTCTTAGGTAAGAGTGTGAGCGTGAATGGATGTCTGTCTTTCTATGTTGCTCTGCGATTCACTGGCGACCAGGTCAGGGTGTACCCACCTCTTGCCCAATGACAGCTGGGATATGTCCAGCCCCCCTGCAACCCAAAAGAGATAAGCAGTATAGAAGATGAATGAATGTAAAAAGTGAAGTGGTTTCAACTGCAAAAGTGACAACTCTCCCCCAAGATCTCCACAAACTTTTCAGCTCTTTTCGACCAAAAACAATGAAAAAACAGTTCTTTTTAATATTAAACGGCCTACTCTTGAATGCAGCAATGACAAATACACAAAAAATCAGGAAAAACATGTCCAAATGTGGCTGTAATGATTACAAGCAATCATGGAGGTAAAAGGGAGAGAAATGTAGGAGATGGAGGGGAGAAATCTGCATTAGAAATGGAAGAAAGCCAGGAGGGAGAAAATAGCAACTCAGGGGGCAAAGAAAGCATAAACACAGGAAATTATTCATAGACTCAAAGTTGTGTTATTCGCAGGCTTGGCACAGACTCTGAACGAACACGACTGAACACTCACACACGCGCTCACACTACACACTTACTTGGCTTTGTGTGCAGTGTTTGGGAGACACATCTCTAGAGTGCAGTGCAGTCTTCCACTCTGCTCAATATTGCATGAGCCTCCACTAAAGTTGAACCCTGCCTTTTGTTTTAGTTAAGCAGCAAAATAAATAGAGCATAGCTACGGCATCATAGGGACAATTAAATAGACAGCAGCACAGGGTTTTAGGAGACATTGTCGTGCTAATCACTCGCTGCACTGAGAGCACTGTGCTGTGGTACAATTAAATCACAGCCATTTATTAAGCTGGAAAATAAAGCCTGGGAAGAAGGAGATGGGGATTAGGGAAATAATTTCTCTCTAAATGTGCAACATGGGCACTGAGCATGCATCTGTATAAAATGGAGAAGAGATTGTGTCGGTATGTGTCTGTGTGAGAAAGAGGGATGAAGACACTTCTAAAGCACAAGACTTTAAAACAGCACGGGGGATATTTGAAATAATAACTGATGCAAAACAGCAGATTTAAAAAGGGATTTATTCGGTTCTGCATCACCACCAGTGTGTCAGCCATTTTTCCATAAAGCAAAGCTTATCTGTCTGTTAGGACGGGTATGATAATACTGTACCAAAGAACAGACTGCTTGGGAGAGAGGAGACAATCGGCACACAGTCATGTAAAATTGGGAGATAACCTTAAAAAGTAGAAGGATTTAATCACTTGTGATACGACAGGCTAGATGAACTACTAATGGAAGCTTAATGTGAACATTGCCAATAAATTGCATTTAATATTACAGGCAATGGACAAAACAGACCACCAGCCACTGTCCTCTCGCTGCCTCATGTAGCTTATGTTTCTACCTATTAATTTTCACATAGTTCAGCAGGAATTTAAATTGAGATGGTCACAAGCAAGAAAACACTCTGATAAATCAAAATTAAGTTGTTTCATGTTCTGCACCAGGCAAGCAATGCAGTTTGGTTTGTTGACATCAGATACTTAGGATGCCACAATTCTCAACAAAATATTCAACTACAGCACAACACTCAGCCATGTTTTAGATGATACGTTAAACTGATGATTGCTAACATTAGCTGTAGCCCAAATGATAGTTTAATCCAATACAATAAAATCAAATAGATCGAATGACGTATTGAATGCTAATTTAGTAAACTTAGATCAACTTCAGTATAAAATACTAATGTAAATATGCCAGACTTAGCATAACTGCTACATTGCAGCCACAGTCCTTTGGCAGGTTATAAACAATGCATCAACAACACATGCCAACAGAATACAACCTAAGATAATGTTGCTACCATGAACTAACCGATCACTTAAAGGGGACATACCATTAAAACAATGTTGGACATATATTTGGGTATTACAAGTATCAATCCACAAAATTATAAAATAAGCCAACTGAGTCATTTGTTAGTGAACCATTTCTGTCCAAACATGTGAAATATGACTGTGACAACACAGAGAGCCATTACGATTACATATACAATTCTATCTTTAAGTTTTCACTGCGTTTTCGCCTCTTGTTGAGATGGGAACAGTATATGGTGTGCTCGAATCCGCAAACTTTTGAAATCAGGGTCCATATGATGTCCCTGTGATTTGTAAACCAGAGTCAGAGCATTTTAGGGTGAAACACTGACGCCACTGCATGCTCAGTACTCTTTGACATGAAGGCTGCATGCGCGTAAAGAACAACTTTTGCCATCTACCGAGTAACGTGTGTGCCGCTTACCGTGCTCAGTTTGTTATCCAGACAAAACTATCCCTGACAAGAAACTGTGTCTTTGTGCGTCCACTTGCCATTGTTGTTTATGAAAAGTTTTTTTTCTTCCTACGTGTGCTGTTGCAGCACTGTTTTTCTGCAAACCTACATTGCCATCTACTGGACAAACATGCATGCTACAGCATTTTCATTTGTTTCTAGTGTCTCTGTCTGAATGTGGATGGAGTTTAAATACGCAAAGGAAATACCTTTGCGTGTTATGTCTCAGTGTCTCTGTGTAAACAGGACCTTTATCTCATAGGTCCTGTGCAATAGTTTTATTTTATGATATCATGGGTGCCAAAACACTTATCAGTTCTAATAAGGAAAGACAAGCTGTCAACGTTGTGCATTAAACCAAAATGCAATACCTTTTGAAGGTCAGCTTGAAAAAATGACCTTTAACAACATTTTTCTCCACTGTTGAAATTATTAAATTCTGCAATAAAGTGAATAAGTAACTTCCCAAACCTACATAAGGTTACACTGCAATAGGAATGAAGTTAATTCAGGAAAACTAATGATGGATAACTATATGTGCAATGTCATTGTGATGTTTCATGATGTGACACTGAGAAAATGGCACTCAAATTTTCGTGAAATAGTAAATATCCCATGAACAGTACAGTTGTTGTTTATTTTAAAACAATTTAATGGCAAAATTAGATAAACTAAACTCGTAAGGCTAAAAATCATGTTTGCATGGACATGATTGTGCTGTGCCTTGATATTTTGTTGTGATCTTAGACGTGCCTTTGGCAAAGATATGTTTGAAAACCACTTCATTAAACCACAGGTGACTGGGTTAAAGGGTAGAAAAATTTATGTTATCTACTTTTAAGGACAGATTGATGCAAAAGCTCTAAGCCACAAAATCACAACTAGTGGTGAAATTTGTCAAAGAGTGAGTTTAACAGAGTTCACTCATTTGTACGTCCAGAAAACAATTCTGTCCCTTTCGGCAACGGAGTTGGCCTTCAGAAAACATTCTCAATTAATGTGAGGGAATGCATTCCTGGTTTATTTCTACAGTGAGTGACACGAATCCAACACAATTAGCTGTCCATTCACTCAGATATATATCTTTCCATTATTTGATTTTATTTGCTTCAAAGCAGATGCAACAAGTACATAATTATGACCGTAATTAAGCTGCAAAAAAGCACAAGCCCTGCCACATGAGCACCTTTGAAACAATGAGTGCTCGATTCATTAGCATCTGCTGTAAGCTTATTAATCATCTAACAGGCAATTAGCAAGCTGTTACGATTGGCGGCTGGTATGTAAATATATTCCTGGGTTAATTTCTTCCTCTGATAATAAAGGAAACATTATGAAAATGAGCCCAGCCACTATGTAAATGATCTATGCTGTTAATTGCACTGCACTGTTTCGACTTGGATTGGCAAATGGCAGTGTGATGGGCTGGCACTGAGGTTATACGCCATGCTGCCGGGGGAATGGAAGCGGTAGGCATCACACTACAGCCTGCATGACAATTTATGGGCTGATAAAATGCCTTCCGCCAGCCCTTCTGTCAAATAGATAATAAACCTTGGCTAGCAGAGGTGGGACCAAAGGGACTGGCCATGTGTGAAAGAGTGGGGGAGTAAAAGCAATATATTCAAAAAAAATAAATAAATAAATAAATAAAAGCTTGTGTGTGCATGTGTGTTTCCAGACCAAACCAAATGAGTCTCTCCACATCCTCAAAATACTAGCATATATTACACCCAGGATAGTTATTGGGAAAATGACATAAACAGGGACAAAAATATCTAACTGAGGTAACTCACACAAATGCGTCCAATTTTCCATTAGCAAATTAGTCCTCTATGCACATGTGCACATGTCCTACGCCATGGCTCCACTAACAGGATATCAAGCCATGCTGAGAGGATTTTCTGGCAATCTACTGCTGAATTCACAGCACAACAGCACTAATGACACTCGGGCCCGACATCCATCATGGCAGTGTTCATAAAGCCTGTGCCAACATGTAGCTTCCCTTCGGCCCTCTGTGCTAATCTATGCGGTGCAGGCGCAGAGAAGCCATTACAGCTCTGAATACATGATGAGGCTCACAGCTAATACTCCTCTCCACACCGGGGGGAGGCTGGAGGACGAGAGGCAATATAATTGAGGCCAGGAGGCAGATTGTGATCTATTGACATTAAGCCGAGGCTCTTAATCTGACAGTTGTCCCCTCAGAGGTGTTGACAGACAGCTAGGTGGGCAGTCACAGACACAGTCTCCTGCATGGATGCATGCATGAAGCCCCAGACGTAATATTCACAAACCCACCCCCAACCTGACCCCCCATCCCAGTGGCAGTTGTCTTGTAGTTTTACATAAAAACACAAGAAGACTCTGAACTATGCAGACTGGTGAGAACAAACCTTTACTAAAAAAGGGACTGTGTTCACAAGCTTTGCTCTTTACACAAATAGCATATGTTTGTAAGTGTGTGCACTCTGTGATTTAGCTAAGAAAGCACTTTTCCTTTTTTGAGTTTATAAGCCTTTCAGTGTGTTGAAACCTCCTCTGTCTGATGGAGTACTTTCATGCACAAGACAAAAAGTCTTAAGCAACAGGACTTCTTCCTTCTTGTATTGTGAACAGCCCCAGAAGCTTCAAAAATATTACCTGACATGCCAGATAGCGTGTCAGACACAGCTAATGGCCGTTAGCTGTGAGCTTAAAGTACCTTAAGACTACCGTTGCACATTAAATTAAACCACACAGATGCATCATTTAACACTTATTTGTGACATGGACCTTGTCAAAGTCAATCCCTACAAAATAAACGTCTGAGAAGAGCATATTTCGCTAAGCATCACTGAGTAACCATGATGACCACAGGTTAACCTGCATTAGCTGTCATTATTTTCAAAAATGCAGTCACTACCTGTTGTCGTCATGTCAGTTGTTCCTTCAGCTCCTGCCTCTCTTCCCTGATTGGGCAGTTAAGCATTTAGCCAAGTGAAACTGTTGGACAGTGGAGGCTGGCACGACAGATATGCAGGATCAGAATTTTTGCGTGTGGGCAAATGTTAGTCAGATTTTCAGTGTCAACAATGTCAAACACACATCACAGCATAGATATCTGCTTCTGCAAGTTGCTGGTGTTTCCACTCACTTAAGGTTGTGTTGTAGGTGCAATGAAAATTAAGCTACAATTCTGAAGCTTCTAAACCCTGTCAGTGGAAGGAATTGATAAGGGAATTGATAAGCAAAAAGACGAATGATATCGATTCTTTGATGGAGCTGTTAACGATTCTCATCTGGAATTGGTTTTTGATTCCCATCCCTAAATATTACAAAACTTTCTTGAACATTGGGAGCAGGGAACTTACTCTGGAGGTCATCAAAAACCAAATAAATGCATAAAAGTCATGGCAAAATATGGGCTCTTAAAGAGACAATTGTTTTTCTTTCACTGGATTATTTAAAAAAAAATATCCTGATGATCTAACACTTTTACATTATTAAAAGCAAAAATTTCAAGTATTCAGCCCAAAAGTTATCAAAGAAATATTTTTTTATTACAAACAGTAGAAAGGTCAAAAACAGCCGTGTGGCACCAGCTTACTTTTTAAAAATATTAACAACCATCTGCCACCACGACATTGCGCTGATGCAAAGAGCGAGTGAGACATTGACTCACTGAACCACATCACCACAACTTACAGCAATGATATTTCAATCAGGATAGACTAATAGAATAAAGAGAAAGACAGGTATGAAATGCAGTCAAATTTTGTTATGCGAGGAAAGTAGTCTTCGCGTTTAGACCCCACAGGAAGTAGATAATCTTAGGAAGCAGCTGGATGGATTAGATGCTTCCCATGTAAAGAAGACTCCCCTCTAGACACTGGTGGTGGCAATGAGGACTAATGCTTCGTGTTGTAGCACTTTTGGTTGAAGAATTCATGAGAGATGAGGTGAGGTGGTGAAGGGAGGAGGGTTCAACAAAGCGCTCTGGCTGAAGAGAAAGAACACTTTTAAATCTGACAGCTAATGACTGATTGGTTAAGAGAGAGAGGGTGGCAGATTGTGATTGGATGAGAAGGATGATAAATAATGGAGCTTGAGGATAATGGGAAATTGTTTGTGACTTACAGGGCATGCACAAAGAGAGAGGCTTCATGGCTGAACTTTCACTAAGCTTCATTAGAAAAAAAAATTCAGTCTGGATGTGTGGGCAAAGTATCAAAGAAAGGAAAGCTCATCTAAAAGGGATGAACTATCAAAAGGTAGTACAGCATATGCAGACAGGGGATCCCAGAGGAAAATATGAACCATTTGGCCTCAAAGAAAGCAGCCAGTGTTAAATACTTAGAGCAAGTGAGGCACTTCCTGAAAAGTCAGCTGAATGGCAAGGAGAGTGTCTGAGCTATAAACACCTACAACCTGGCAGTCATCAGATACCCAGCTGGCCAAAGGAGGAGATTGAGGTCACTGATATGAGGACAAGGTAACTCCTCACATGCATGGAGGGTTACACTCCAAGCTGGGCATCACAGACACTCAAACATAGAAGGAGTATGAGGATTAATGAGTGTCAGGATGAATACACTAAGATACATAAGTACAACAGAACATTGGCCCCAAAGGATGAAATGGTAGGTGAATACCTTCGGATGCACAGACCCATTCAGTAGGAGGAGGAGGAGCAGGAGGAAACATCAGAGAGGGATGAACTCCAGTACAGCATGCACCATCAACAGTGTGAGGACGTGGCTTCTATCTGGAGATCCTACCTGAAAAAAGGTTGTCTGAAAAACAAGGAGCACTGATTATGGCAGCTCAGGAATGGGCCCTCAGCACAAGTGCAATTGAGGCCAAGGTCTGTCACACAAGGCAAGACCCCGGATGCAGGCTGTGCAACGAGGCTCTTGAAACAATCCAGCAGATAACAGCAGGTTGTAAGATGCAGGTAGGCAAAGCATACATGGAATGCATAAACAAGTGGCTGGCATAGTGTACAGAAACATCAGTGCCAGAAGTGGGAAATGTATACTGACTGACAACCAGCTCATGACCAACCAACTGGTCATAGTCGTGTTGGACAAGCACTAGAGGAAAGCAGTTGTGGTAGATGTAGAAAACCCAAGCAACAGTGAATCTTGAAAAAGGAGGGTGAGTGGCTCAAGAAATACCAAGGGCTGAAACTGGAACTGGAGAAATACTGGGGAGTGAAGACCATAGTGCCCCTGTAGTAGTCAGAGCACTGTGGCTGTGATAACAAACGGAGAGTGGCTACAGCAGATTAAACATCAGGTATATGTGTCCAGAAAGCAAGAACTGCCTGAACGGTGGTTCTTTTTTCCTCTACAGATCAGGCACAGCATCATGAGCACTGACAGGTCAAGTGAATAACACCGATTATCTCCTCATTATGGCTCCTGCCAGGTGACAGGACAGATAAGGAAGCATGTAAACACTGTCCTCAAAGTTGATGTTAAAAGCAGAAAAAAATTGGCAAGCTTAAGAAACTGAGCAAGACATGGGCCAAATTGTGACTGCTAGACGACTGAGTCAGAGCATTTCCAAAACTGCAGCTCTTGTGGAGTGTTCCTAGTCTGCAGTGGTCAGTATCTATCAGAAGTGGTCCAGGGGATGAACAGCGGTGAACCAACAACAAGGTCATGGGCAGCCAAGGCTCATTAATGCAAGTGAGCGAAAGCCAGTCTGTGTGGTACAGTCCAACAGATAAGCTAATGTTGCTCAAATTGTCTAAGAGGTTAATGTTGGTTCTTATAGAAATTTGACAGAATACACGATGCAACACAATTTGTAGCACAGAACAGAAATGAGGACTAACAGAATATCAGGCAGGTGGTCAAAATGGTGTGACTGATCAGTTGAATAGCTGAAATATGTTGTGCCACATTTTACTTCTCTTTTAAGTAAATGTATTTTTAAGACTAACATAGAACTTCTGCCTGTGTTTTGTTGGTGTCAAGTAACCATCTGTAGGCCCATTGTCACAGACAAGAGTTTCCATCATGTGTTATCATTCAGGTGATGAGCTTAGATGAACATCTCATTCCATTTTTATACTTTATTCTTCCACAAGTCATTGCCAACAACTTTCAAAGAATAATTTTCCTTAAAAATACACATCTCTTATTTATGCAATCCTACACTGTGCTCCCCTGACAGGTGCCTAGTTTGGAATTGTTTTTTTCCCCTCTCCTCTCCTCCTGTCTCCTTTTCTACAAGCACTTTGAGCTACTTATGTTGTATGAAAAGTGCTATATAAATAAAGTTTGATTATTTTAATATCTTTACATAAAAATAGTCATCACTTGTCAATAACAGTCAATGGTTTATTTTTTTTAATGTTTCACTTGTAGTTAAAAGCTTTAGAGTAATGAGATGAAATGTATCAAACCACACACATACACTAAAAACGGCTTCACACAGTGTGAAATTCTTCCATTTCTAAATTGTACGCACGATGCTCTGTGACAGAAAACCCATATTCTCTCACTCCAACCTCTCTCTCGTCTGTGGTGTGCAGCCAATTAGATTACGTTTGGTGAGTCACATGCGTAATGGCTTCAACGCCTAAGTGTTCCCAAACGGCTGCCATTTTTTCCACTGTCTTGGGTGCGGCAACCAGTGATGTGTGGCCCAATCAGCAGCAACACGGAGCCCTTGTATATTTAAATATGCGTGACTACAGGGCATGTTATCCTCCCCACATGTTCTGTGGTCTGCCTGTAGAGCGTAGAGATTTATTGACGCTCAGTGACATGGGGAGGAGATAGCAGATAGCGTAGCGGGAATCCAATGCACCACAACTGATGTGAAAAGCAGCCCAGAGTCTGAAATCATTTGCAGTTGCACTCCCAAGGCCCCAGTGATTTAAAGAGACATACTTCAGAGGGCCTCAGTGCCTGGCGGAGAAATGCAGTCACATCACATTAGAACCAAAGACATGCAAATAAATGCTGGGCCAGTGGAATCAATCCAGGCACATCACTGTTTCAAGGTTTCATTTCCAGTCCAGGATACCTCACAGTGGGCTATTCAGTTTCATTTTGCACAGCCCCAACGCCTGCATCACAGCCTGTTTGAACATCATTTAATGGCACAACTACCTTGAACTGTCAGGCTGTATCAGTCCACAGGAAAAAAAAAGTCCCTCACGTAGCTATAGACAGGCTTGTTTGTGACAGCCGCATTGACAGAAACTTCGACCTCTCCTTTTTAAAATGCTCTACCGTGCAATCAATGTGGAGTTTGAGTAATGCTGGGCCCATTAGAGCCAACCAAATTGCTGCGGGAGGCAGGGAAAGAGTGTCATCTATTGTGGGAAACGATTGCTTAATATAGCAGCGGGGGCTTGAAGGAGTGCTTACCAGAGCACAATCCACTAAAATCAATAGCAACAGTCAGGCTATATTGTTTCAAACGAGGAAAAAGTGCGGCTACGATAAAAAGCACTCAATATCGGTGTCTGGGCCGGTGAGACGCTGAGTCAGGAGTCAGGAGTAACTAATGCAGTGCAGGATGGAAGGAAGAAGGGAGGAGGGAAGGGAGGACAAGAGAGGGAAAGAAAGAAACACAGGAAGCCAGCTTCATCCATGTGGTCAATACACTCTGCAGGTTATAGATCTTCCAGATTTTGATACATTCATTCATCTTTATGGAAAAATGTACCTTATGTTCTTTATAACTTCAGATTTCAATAAATGTATTCACTTTGAAAGGTTCTTTAAATCTTCTAGTATTTCTTACTACTACTACTTCTTATTTATATGTATGATCATGTACATGGACAAACGTTTCTCACTTAAGCCTGCTGATCGTACACATCATGTCCTTAAAAATGAGTCTCATACAGACTTTGCACTTCACACTTTTGTTAACATCTGCAGTAAAGCAGATTGTGCTGTTGTTTGTGTGTTGTTTTATGAAAACCAAAATCGAAAATTTCATGTTTCCTGGACTTTTCACAAACTCAAGTCAATCTAAATCACCATCATTGGACTTCTTCAAAGAAAGGATCATGGTGCGTACAGTTGCGGCACGTTATAAATTTAAATCTGACCATAAGAGCCTAATTATGTCTTTATTTATTTGAATAGTATTTACAAAAATACTCTTTATGTCTTCAATAAATGTTGAAACAAATAAGAGGACCCTTTCAGTCTTCAAAAATGGTCTAAGCTGCAACAACTACCTTCAGCGGCAGAACTTAATGAGCCTTTAAAATTTAACAACATGGGTCTGCTAATGGAGTATTTACATTAAACATGGTCAGAAACAGTTAATTAAGTGTACAGTAAGATACGCAGTTGTACAAATATAACAGTTACCATTAAAATGACAAACTGCAGTAAATTTCAGACTGCTAGTATTACTGTTTCCTTAATAATTGCCATCAAACCCATCAATAACTCAAGGTGATGCTGCTCACTGCCTGGAAAAGCCAGAACTATGTGTCTGCTCCTTGGCAAGGCAGCAGTGGTCCCTTAGACGCAGGAAAGCATGTGTGGGGCCCTATAAAATCTGTGATCACAGAGTCACAGACAGAATCACGGAATTAGACATTAAACACGGAATTCAACATAAACACAGAATATCACTTTAATGTTCAGCGTTTTACGTAAAAGCATTTTTTTCTGACTATAAAGGAACGTATCTCGGGGGGCGCAGTTGAGCAGCGACATGTGAGGACGTGTTTTTATGAGCTCTGGCCGGATGGAACATTTAATTTAATATTTCTCCTCTCCCCATCGTCTTTCTTGATGTAAATATCTCCCCAAAACATAAAGCTCCTCGAATTAGTTGTGTGCTTCTAATTCTGAGCTGCTCAAAATGCCCAAATCTCAAAAACCGAAACCAGGGCCGGATGCCCCAGACTTTCCTGATGTGGACCTAGCGGAAGTGGGGCCTGGACGGATCTCAGCGATCATGGCTGCCATAAAGCAATCAGAGCAGGCGTGCTAGCTAAGATCGATTCGTCTGTGATGGTGGCTACCGGTAAATTGCACAAGAAAATTGATGACCTGGCGAGTGATTTAAGGACAGAGATTCTGAGTGTGCGCACAGAGTTTGGGAGAGTAATAGGAGAAGTGCAAGAGCAAAACGCTACTTTTTCAACCCGTATTGCTGATCTCGAGGAGGGCGCTAATGGCTACGCTAACCGGGTCATAGCACTTGAAGCTAAAGTTAGCACGCTGTCGACACAAGTCATCCGGCTGACAGAAAAGACTGAAGATTTGGAATCCCGACAGCGACGAGACAACTGCAGGCTAATTGGATTGGAGGAAGGATTCGGGAGCATACGACCGGAGAAGGCCGTGGCTGAAATGTTGAAAGAAGCACTAGCCCTCGACTACACACCGACGCTTGACCGGGCGCACAGGAGCCTGCAGCGAGGCCCAAGGATGGAAATACTCCAAGGCCAATAATCGTCAAATTTCACTACTTTCAGGAGAAGGTGGATGTTCTCCGGAAAGCCATGAGTGCAGGTCCCATCACCCACAAGGGCAAGCGTTTCTACATCTACCCAGACTACTCGGCCGCCGTCAGGAAAAAGAGAGCAGCTTTCATCGAGGTGAGGGGATTACTTCGTCGGTGTGCGGGCGTGAAATACGGTCTCCTGTATCCAGCCACACTGAAGATTACGAGCCCAGCTGGCGAACAGGCGACTTTTGAGGACCCGGTCAAGGCAAAGCACTATATCGAGACCAATCTACACCCACGAGAGACGGAGGGAGAGTGACATTAACCGCTTAGGGCTGCACAGGTATTGTAGTAATCTACGCTGATGTATATTAACAGGCGCTACCGCACCGCAGTTGGATGCATTATGTGTTTGGACTATGGAGAGGACTAAGTGACATTCCTTTTTTTTACCCTTTTTCTATCATAATAAATAATAGTAGACCAAAGATCTACTTTGAATAACTTTGAACAATTTGCCACAATATGTGAAGGGTTTACTTAAACACTACATGGCATGAAGAACATTTTATTTATTAATTTTTTAGTCCTCCCTTCTGTTTTTATTTTATGCGGCCATTGTAGTGTTAGTGTTTCATATTCGTTTCATGTTATAACCCTTAAAGTATTCTTGTGCATTTACTTTTTTGTGAACTAATTCCCCATCAATATTGTTAGTTTTAACTCTAATTCATTGTACATTTAGTTTGTGGGGATATCTTCCAACTGTAGGTGTTAACCATGGTATCAGCCTGGGACCAAATTTAATGCCAGCATATACGCAGCAACAGTAGTACTAAATGATAAGCCCTATTACATTTTGTTCTATCTTTACAGGGTTTATGTAGAAGTTTAAGTTAGTATAGGCGTGTTATATGCTTAGGAAAGAAAGGAGAGGTTTTAGGGCAGTCTCAAGATTAAAGAAGACCAGCCCAGGAATCCAGGGTGGTAAGGGGGTTATCCATGTTTACTTGTTTGTTTTTGTCAGCTCTTTTTTGTGTTTATCTGGGAATTTTGCTTTGATTCAACTGTACACTGCAGTGGTCGGATATAGCCATCATGTAGGACTGGCTCATTTTAAGTTGTTGTATTATGACTTTAGATAAGGTAAAAAATCAACAAGGGACGATTTCATTCATTAGCTGGAATGTCAAAGGGCTGAATAATTTGGTTAAAAGGAGTAAAATATTCAGTCATCTGAAATCATTAAAACCTGATGTAATACTGCTACAGGAGACACACTTAAATATTAATTCTCAGAAAAGGCTAAGTTGTAAGTGGATTGGACAAGTATACCATTCACGTTTTAACTATAAAGCCAGAGGAACAGCTATTTTAATTAGGAAGGGGATTCCATTTGAACATTCTGCAATAATATCAGATGCTAACGGCAGATATATTGTCGTAATGGGCAAGCTATTTGATACACCATTAATATTAGCGAATATATATGGACCAAACTGGGACGATGCACAGTTTTTTCGTAACTTTTTCTCAACTCTCCCTGACCTTAATTATTACAAACTAATTCTAGGCGGAGATTTTAATTGTGTCCTTCATGCCCAGCTAGATAGGTCAAGTATCAGACCAAACAATAATCTCTCATCAGCCGCAGTGGTCATTAACTCCCTCCTTCGCTCTTATGGTTTATCAGACCCCTGGCGAACAAAAAATCCAGCTACAAAACAATTCTCCTTTTTCTCCCCCGTTCACCACAGCTATTCTAGGATTGACTATTTCATTGTTGATAATCAGCTACTCCCCAATATTTCTAACAGTAAGTATCACAGTATAGTGCTCTCAGACCATAGCCCAGTACAGATGGATCTGATTTTTCCAGCTAATGTAGCTCCCCAACGAACTTGGCGACTAGACCCCCAATTACTCCTATGTAAACATTTTCGAACATTTCTTAGCAATCAGATTGATTTCTTTCTGGAAATTAATGACACTCAAGATGTATCAAGAAGTATTTTGTGGGAGTCCATGAAAGCCTATATTAGGGGTCAAATTATCTCTTACGTGGCACATAGGGATAAGGAGCGTTCCAAACAACTTAAAGAATTAGCGGACAAAATTGCAGATACTGACAGGCGCTATGCCCTCTCCCCCTCACCAGACCTGTTTAAGGAAAAATTATTGTTACAAACTGAATTCAATACACTTACAACAGGGAAGGCAGAAAAAAATATCTTTAAATCCAGACAGATATACTATGAACATGGAGATAAAGCGGGGAGGCTTCTCGCACTCCAGCTCAAACAACAGTCAGCCCAACAAATAATTTCAGGAATTGATACAGGTGCTGGTTTGATATCTCATAACCCCTGGGCCATAAATAACCAGTTTAAGCAGTATTATTCTACTCTTTATCAATCCGAAGTAGATAGTAGCCTATCTGAGATTAACACATTTCTCGACTCACTGAATATTCCAAGGATATCTCCAGATGAGCAGTCACTTCTAGAGCAGCCATTGACGTCTGAGGAAATATTGAGTGCCATCAGATCATCTCAATCAGGAAGGGCACCAGGGCCAGATGGGTTCCCCATAGAATTTTACAAAGAATTTTCTTCAAAATTGATACCCATCCTTCAATCAGTCTATGGGGAATCTCTGGTAAATGGGAAACTACCACCAACCCTAACCCAGGCCACAATCTCAGTTTTACTTAAAAAAGACAAGGATCCTGTACAATGCAGCTCATACAGGCCAATTAGTCTTCTGTGCTGCGATTATAAAATCCTAACTAAAACTCTTGCCCGATTAGGCCCTATAATGCCCACCATTATCAGTGAAGACCAAACAGGTTTTATTCCTGGACGGCAGTCATTTTTTAATGTAAGAAGATTATTTAATGTGCTATTTTCCCCCCATTCAACAATAAAACCTGAAGTTATTCTAAGCCTTGTCGCTGAAAAGGCATTCGATAGGATCGAATGGACCTATCTTTTTGCAGCTTTAGAAAAATTTGGATTTGGGCACATTTTTGTTAGGTGGATCAAAGTCCTTTATTCTACTCCTGTGGCTGCGGTCAGAACAAACAGCCTTATCTCTGAATATTTTTCGCTCCACAGGGGCACAAGGCAGGGTTGTGGTCTGTCGCCCTTCCTGTTTGATATTGCGATTGAGCCATTAGCAATCGCTATTAGAACAGAGGACAGGATTAAGTGTATATCTAGAGGGGGAATAAATCATAAAATCCTGCTGTATGCTGATGATCTGCTTTTGCAAATATCAGACCCAATGGAGAGCATGCCCTACCTACTGAAGTGCTTACAGAAATTTGGCAGCATGTCAGGGTATAAAGTTAATTTATCAAAATCCCTATTATTTCCATTGAATAACCTGGCAAAACAAATCACCTACAGAAACTTGCCCTTTAAAATTGAAAATAACAAATTTACCTACCTGGGAATAGAGATTGCAGGTTCAATAAAAGCTATTTTTCAATATAACTACAGGTTTATTTTAGACCGCACCAAAACGGACCTGGATAGATGGATGAAACTTCCGCTCTCTCTGCCAGGTCGAATAAATGCAGTCAAGATGACTATAATGCCTAGGTTTCTTTATTTATTTCAAATGATCCCCATTTTTCTTCCAAAATCTTACTTTGCTCAGCTCGATCGCTATATTTCATCGTTCATATGGGGAAAAAAACCTGCACGTATTAGGAAAGTAAGCATGGAGAGAACCAAATCTAATGGTGGGTGGGGTTTACCCAATTTCATATTCTATTACTGGGCAGCTAACATTGTCAAACTAACATACTGGATCACCATGTTTGCAGATAAGGAGGGCCCAATTTGGGCGGATATGGAATTGAGAGCTACACTTCCGATATCCCCAATTTCAGTCCTAGCTGCCCCTCTCCCACTAAATATTAAGTTATCTGAACTGAACTCAAATTTGGTGGTCCAGAATTCGATAAAAATTTGGGGCCAGTTCAGAAAGCACTTCAATCTGGTGAGAATAGGTAGCTTCTCTCCAATAATGTTTAATCATCTTTTTGCACCATCTCAGATGGATCAGGCATTTGCAGTCTGGCATAGAAGTGGCTTGGTCTACTTTCGAGATCTCTTTACTGATGATGGTTTTGCATCATTTAAATCTCTATGTGAAGACCATAACTTACCAAAAACACATTACTTCAGATATCTACAGGTTCGGAGTTTTACCTCTAAATTTTTCCTGGAGTATCCAAATCCACCCCCTAAAGACCTTCTGTATTTGGTCCTTAATGTGAATCCATTTAACAAAAGAGCAATATCAAAAATATATGCATTAATTCTGGATAGCTGTCCTTATACATGGGACAAAATTAAGGCTGCATGGGAAGGAGAAGTTGGAGAAATAATTCCTGAAGATACTTGGAAAAACACCATACAGCGTATACATACCTCATCTTTCTGTATCAGACATGGCTTGATTCAATTCAAGATTGTCCATAGACTGCATTATTCTAATGATAGACTGTCTAAATTATATCCTAACGTTGCACCAAACTGTCCTAGATGTCAGTATTCTCCTGTTTCTCTAGGGCATATGTTTTGGTCCTGCCCATCTTTGTATGGCTTCTGGTCTTCAATTTTCCAGTCACTCTCAGCTATACCTGGTAAAACACTGCAACCTGACCCTTTAACAGCTATCTTTGGTGTTGTAAGTGATGAATTAAAATTGTCCCGCCTCCATAAAAATGCAATTGCCTTTGCATCATTACATGCTCGCCGTCTGATACTGCTGAATTGGAAGGGGAAGAACTCCCCTTCCTTTATTCATTGGATTAGAGAGGTGATGCTGGGATTGGCTCTGGAAAAAATCAGATACACTGTACATGGGTTGGAGGGTAAATATGACAGAACCTGGTCACGGTTCATAGCTCACATCAAGAATCTACCTTTTACCTGACCCCTTTACGTCATTTATCAGTTAGCCTTTTTTAACTTATTTTCATTTTTTCTTTCCCTGTCTTTAATCATTGTCCAAGGTTTTCCAATGCCCACATCTGACTTTCGGGAATTTTCCCCTTACTCATTTACTTATCTATGTTATGATGAAGGTCCGGATTGATAGTATTCTGACCACAGTGATTACCACTGATAGAGCTGAATGTCTTCCCTTTTGTTTTTTGTTTTTTTGTTTCTTTTTTTTTTTTTTTTTTTTTTTTGTGTTTCGTATGTCGATAGGTTTTAAGTGTTGATATGTGAGTGTTTATGTATACATGGGGATGCCACCTGGATGGGGAGGGTGGGGGGTGTTCACAACTTTTGTAAGAAATACACTTAATGATGTCAATGTTGTTAATATGAAAAATGATAAATAAAGTTGTAAAAAAAAAAAAAAAAAAAAAAAGGAACGTATCTCACGGGTAAATGCCCTGAGGGGATCACTGAGGCTGCGGACAATACACGCTTTACTTCCTCTCCCCCTCCTACATCCCTCATGAATGATGTCAACATGTCACAGCGGCCATCTGAGACACCGGCTGACCCTGTGTTCACACCAACAGCCAAGCTTATTTGTGATTCCATGATTGTGGACTTTATAGGATCCTACACTAATACACTCCCAATCAAAATCTTAAGGCCAGTTGAAAATTGCAAGATCTTGAATTTTGCACTGAGCTTAAGAAGGCTCTAAATACTAAAAACAATTTTATTTCATACATTAATCATGACTTAGTTTATCCCATGGTTATTCGATTTTTAGTCCTATTACAAAATATCAATTAGCAATTAATTTAAAATGCTTCAAAGACAATGCAAAATAATTTTCAGAATGGTTTTACGCAATTGTAGCTCAATCTCAAAAGCAATTTGATTTATTTTTTACTCGTTTGAAATATTTGCACAGATGTCTTGCCACCATGATTCATGATTGGCTATATGGATTCATGTTGGGAGTTGGATGTACAGTCATGGAAAAAATTATTAGACCACCCTTGTTTTCTTCAATTTCTTGTTCATTCTAATATCTGGTACCACTAAACGCATAATACAATGAACACAACAAAAAATGCAGCTGGTCACATAATACTTTATGTCCTATTTGACATTCTTAAGCTTAATTGATTCCCAGGGTATATAAGAGGCCATTTCATGTCACAAGCAGCACTGCACATGCAAAGGCCTAGAGTGGTTTCCTGCTTACATTCAAGCCGTAGCACAACTCAGAAGTTGTCAGCTCTCACATAATGCCTAAACAAAAGAATTATGTGAAGCCACAAAGGCAGCCATCTTGGCACTGCTGGAAATTGGCATGAGTGAGAGACAGGTAGCGAAAAAACTGAAGATCTCCAAGACAGCCGTTCATTACAACAAAAAAAAACAAGCTGAACATGGCACTACCAAATTGCTACCTGGCATTGGCAGAAGCGTCTTTCTACCCCGCGAGATGACCGTGCACTCATCCGTTCCTGTGTCAGGAATCGTCGTCAGACCTCAGGGACCTTAAAATGAGTGGGCACTGTCGAGAAATGTGACTTGTTCAGCAAGGACAGTTGAAACCGACTTGTTGAAGCTGGTTTGAAGTCACACAGAGCACGCATAAGAAGCCCTTCATCAATGAAAGGCAGAGGAAGGCCGGTTACTCTTTGCTCGAGACCACAAGGATTGGACTGTTGATGATTGGGCTAAGGTTCTCTTCAGTGATGAATCCAATTTTGAATTGATGCCCTCCAGCCAACTTACTGGTTAGGAGGAAGCCTGGAGAAGCTTACAACCCAGACTGTCTTGCCCTACAGTAAAACATGGGGGTGGATCAGTCATGATCTGGGGTTGTTTCAGTCTGAGTGGAACAGGGCAAATGCAATTGTGTGAAGGCCGAATGAACCAGGTCATGTACAGGACTACCCTTGAAAACAGTCTTCTTCCATCAGCTGGAAAACTCTTTCCTGCCTCGAATGACTGGATTTTCCAACAAGACAATGCCCCTTGCCACACGGCAAGGTCAGTTAAAAACCTGGATGGAGAACCACAACATTATTGCACCATGCCTTGGCCTGCTCAATCACCAGATCTTAATCCAATTGAAAACCTGTGGAAAATCATCAAACTCAAAATGGAGAACCACAAGCCCAAAAACAAAGAAAATTTGTTTGAATTTGTCCAACAGGAATGGGCTGCTGTGACAGCAGAACAATGTCAGAAGCTGGTGGAGAGCATGCCAAGACGCATGGCTGCAGTCATCAAAAACAATGGTTATGCAATCAAGTATTAACTCTTGTGTGTATCATGTGTTTAAAGCAAACAGAAAAGAAAACATGGAATGCTTAAAAGTAGTGTTTTTGGCGGTACAATGCCATAGCTATTGATGTAAGAATTTAAGTAATTTTGGTTATTATCAAGAAAACCATGGAAAATGAATAGTTCTTAGTTCTTAAATTAAACTCTCATGAGCTATTTTTGTTGTTATCATTATAATTGTCCAAACAAATGTACCTTTAGTTGAGCCAGGCATTAAAATTAACAAGAAATTGAAGAAAACAAGGGTGGTCTAATAATTTTTTCCATGACTGTATATATATGTATATGTGTATTTTATTTATGTGTCTATGCATATATCTTTATCCACAAAATTAAGAGTTTTCTGCTCTATTGTAATAAAGTGTCCTGAGACAACACTTGTTACGAATTGTTGGCCATATAAAGATTGATTGATGTTTTAAGATCAGTGAGTTGTATTATCTAAAAATATTGATACCAGGCAAAATAATCATGATTATAATATTGCCATAATCAAAAACTCCAATTCAATATTATTTCAGTACATTATCTCTAAGGTGTGGATTGATTTGGCTTATCTCTACTGATTTTATTAAGCTATTCAAGTATATTTCAATGGTTAAAAATAACATTCCATCTATAAACCACAGTTTCATTTTGATACCTTTTCTCTTGGTCTCATCCAGCCTGGCTTGTGTGTTTTGACTGAAAAAGTGTGTTTCTTTGAGCTCCTGCCTCAGGTCCAGCTCACCTCATCAGTATGCATGTGCCCTCTTCATCCCCCCACAACAACAAAGGCAGCCCGAGGAGAGAGCCAACAGGATCCCTCAATAAAACAGCTGGATGAGGCCTTGTGAAGCCACATTCCCTTCATTCTGGACCTGATACTTGTTGAGCGCAGACAGCAGAGTCTTCAAAGGCGGGGAACATTCCTGCAGGCCTCCTCAGATCTGAGACAAGGCTGCCCCTGCTACACCAGCCATACACATCCACACATATTCATACACAGATACACAAACACATACAGTGGTGCAAACATACCCTCAAACCTCTATGTCCTCAGCCGGCATGCCAGAGTACAAAAGGAGGAGTTTTATCCTGTACACCATAAGCAAGTGTCCTTCTATATCATTTACATTTAACAACATCTGCTGCTGTCAGCGGGCAAATCAAATGATTAAAAATGACAAAAAGCTGTAAATCCTTGAACATGCACACAGAGGCAGCAGTAAAAAGTTGCAGTCAGTAGAAAAAGAGCTGAAATTGTCTCCCTGCAGGACAATTTTCCATGCAAGGAGCCTAAACCACTGGTTCGACTCATTGGTCTCTAAAAGCACATTTCTATAATTTACCATGAGACCTTAGTGAATGATAATCATAGAATAATATGAGCTGGAATTGATATCACAGCTGTAACAAAAAACAAAATTGTAGACACTCCAACATGTAGAATCCTTCTACCTGCAGGCTTGGTAGAGAAGCTCTCAGATTGTAGAGATGTTGATTGTCATTGAAATCAAGGTTTGGAAATAGTTTGCCTTGTCTGTGATTAGGGCTGAAAGATACATCGTTAAAGTTTCGATATCGAGATATGAACATTCAAGATATTAATATCGAAAAAGCAACATTATAAACGATATAGATTTCCCCTGCGCTCACCCTGCATGTACAGCCCTGGAAGTCGCAATAAATTTCATTTTTACGATTGCCCTTGAATGCACCGCTTGGTTTTCACCTAACCCGTAGTCAAAGCCATATCGTATCGTATCAATATATCTGGCATGGATATAGAGATGCGAAATTCTGTCCATATCATTCAGCCCTTATTGTGACGCTTCTTCACACCTTGCTATTAAATGGGGGAAAAAAACGTATACCATAAAAATTTGGGGTTTTTTTTCTCCACATCCCAATTGTGCATTGAAGAGATACCGACATACTCTTTAATCACATTTGAGTGAGACTGTCCTGTTTTGTGCTTTTTTTGGTTTAACTTGTTTAGCGTTTATAGACCCGGGCAATGCATGGATTCAATCTTTTTATTCAAATACTGAGGTTGAGTATTTCAAAACTAAATTTGAGATTTTTTTTTCCTTCATTTACTCCACCACTCATTATTTACATAACATAGTTCTCCATGTTTCCATCCAAGTTTCAGTATGTACGAGGGATGCACGATACTATTAATTTGATATCAGTAATCGGCTGATATCAGCCTAAAAAGTTAAGTATCTGTTACATCTGCTATTCAGATTTTTGCAGATATTTACAGCTCATATATCGGCCACACATATTGGCTGGAATATCACTTACTATATATAGTATTTACATAATATTTGCAGTGGGGTAGGGCCTTCAGTTTTGTGCACAGGTACATCTCTGGACCAACACAAAATGACTAATGGTGAATTACTGTGGAAAATAAGTTACTAATAATAATTCAAAGTAAGCAAAAAAGTGACCTGATCTGATGCACACTTTCAAGAAAAAGCAACAAAATCACAAAAACATTTTACCTATGAGTCAGCAGTTGTTCAGAATGACAAAGTACTGAAAACAGTAAAAGCCATAAAGAGGCTTATTTGTAACATTGAATATTTAAGTGTGTTTCAGTGTTTCATTCAAAGAAATGATTTCCCTATGGGGAAGAGGTTGTCAGCACCTCTTTAGCCTAAAAATGTCTAAAATCATGGCAACAGAGTGAGAAAAACATTCTTGAATGTCATCTGAGTCATTTTCCACTTCTCATCATTGCGTCCACTTCAGTCATCTCTGAGTAATTAATACTGAAGCAGAAACCTTGGCTGTACAGTAACAGGGACAGGATGTGTATTAATTCTTTGAGTAAAAGAAATCAGTTCATAGACTAAAGCGGTGTGAGTATGTGCTGCTCGCTGTAAGAAGATTAGCAGCAGTTCTGCTGGAGCATGGAGACAGCACTAACAGCATATTAGCCGGGTTGCTTTGTTTACCTCGGGGCTCAGCTTTCCTGGAGGCTACTAAATTAGCATTAGTCAGCGCAGCAATACGCAATTAAGTCCAGTCTGCTCCATGTCACAGGCAGATCAACACCATGCAAAGTCATGCTAACTGGCTTAGCACTAAGCCTGTTTGAAGTGTGCTAGGTAGTGGCACTGGCTTATGACTGATACACAAATCTGGCCTCATCAAAGGGATACTCAGGCAGCCTGACCCTGGCTTTAAGCGTACACCGATGACTGATTGGCTCAGAGGCTACTTAATCACAAAGCTTTCTCAATGTGAGAGCAAAATTGTGAAATCTACACATAAAGAGTTGAAAGTGAATCCACCCCTTCTCCATGAACAACCTGAGAATACTTATGCAATTTAAAACCAACAGTTTTTTAAATGTAATAAGTACCAACACTGAGTTTATTCTGTAGCTCATGTATGTGTCAGTACTATGCTATGAGAAGTAAATGATCAGTGAGGAGATGGTGGGGCTGTCCACACAGAGACAAGTTTAGGAATATCCTCAAAAGTTGTTTTTATCATGTGGGCATTTCATCCACATAAATCCAGAGTCTTGAGAGCCCATTAATATATATATTTTCAACGAGGTCCCAGAAAACCATGTTGCCCTCATGTTGCAGTGTTGAGCCTGTCCTGCATAAGCTACGGAGCTTGTCATGGCTTTTGCAGCAAAATCTTTTGCTCATCTTCCACCACCATGAGCAGCAAGTGCACATCAGGAAGAGCATATGCCACATCTTGTTGTTGTGTTTGTTTACATCATACATTTTGTGTGCATGCTTCAAGTCTTCTCCCCTGGTTTTGCTGTATGTCTGTGGTAAGGTTACTGCATCTCCTACAGGCCTGGCATACTTACAAGATTTTCAGGGTTTTTGTGTGGAAAGACCTGTTGAAACTTTTTAAAACTACACATGAAATAAATAGTTTTCATCTCTGTGGAGTCTTCAACGCCGTGTCAGGCTATTTCTCATCTCGCCATTCAACCAAAGCAGAAGGTGACCACATTATGCATAAAAATATGGAGGTTAAACTGTAAGGAGGACCAAAGGATAGCAGTGCTAGTTTTGCTGAAATTAAATTAGCCACACAACATTCTGCAAATCAAACCTCACAATGTTAACCTGCCAGCACTGTGATACTGCTGTCAATTAAGAGTGCTCTTTTTTTATTATTAACTGAACACTTTTTGACTTAGGACCACTAAATTAAGAGCAATTTTAACTTGAGGTTAGACAGCTATAAAATTATTATTAATTTTTATGCATGCAAATTACTTTGTCTTCTCAAAACAGTAACCAATGCAAAGCCAACTATATGATTGTGGTTGTGGAACTGACAATTTATAGAGGCAAAATAAACATATTTCATGGCTGGTTAAAGCTTAAAATGCTTTGGTCCAGTTAGCTTGATAAGGCTTTTATGGTATGGATGCATCCATGAGTTGGCAACTAAGTGTTCAAAAGGTTCCTCTGCAAATCAAACAACGGACATCACTATGGCTTTTTCTAACTTTCCCCACTGTCAAAGGGCAAAACACAGCTTGATTTGACACCACTGCATGCACTTCAGTGATGCATTCTCAGAAAAACCTTTCTTTACATGATTCTGTTGATGAGTAACCTAGTCTGAGCCATTTACACAAATAGTGAGTTGGATCTGTCTCTAAACATCATTTAAAACATTTTTGCAGAATCTCTAAATTATTTCCCTATTCATTCATCTTTCGATACAGAGATTAAGCATATCCATATATTCTGATTTGATTAAGAAATTCACTTCAGCCTCACTCCAAAAATGATGCTAAAAATCTCTTACAACTGCTCTGCATGTTTGCAGTTTCATCTTCGTTTTCTTCAGCTAGCCTGTTTTCTTATGTGCTGATGTCATCAAGCTAAAGGAACTAGATTCAATTAGATTCAATATCGAATACTTAAATATTTGACTTTATGAATCTGCACACAGAGGCAGCAGTAAAAAATCTGATGTCAGCACATCAGATTCCTATGTTCACATCACTGCTTCATTAATCAGATGCAAGTGAAGTCAGGCAGAAACTGGTTGATTAATGTACCTGTAAATGTACACATTGTTTTTATTTAGAAAGCTTGCAATAATTAACTCTCTTCTTGATCTTGTTGAAGAACATGGTAATGATATTTCAAGAAGACAAATTCGAATCTATTGCTGTTTCTGCCAAACTTGGGCTCCACATTTTTCATTTTCCTCGATATAAAAATAAATCTGAATTTATTTCAAAGGGATGACATGTACAGGTGCGGATTTGGGAAAGGAAACCCTTACTTGATCCCCTCTTGTCTGCCAGCAGTCTGACTGAGTCTCCAAGAGCACATTAGCATTCCTGCAGCGCCCAGCGGTCCCAATACTCCTTGTTGGGTCAAAGAAATCAAAGCAGTGCACATCTGAAGAGTACCAGAGAGGGGACGCATAGATTAGTGCCTGTGGGTTGTATCACTAATTAAAGAATAAGAGGGAAAATGGTGCTCGGCTGCTCTCTGAGGATATAACGCTGTCAAGTGATTGACTTCAAGTAATCAATAGGCTCCCTCGGGTGAGAGAGGCAGTGGGAGAAGACCCCCACTTTTGAATTTTTTATAAAAACAAATTTGCTTCGTAGGGGAGGAATAAAAAAAGATCTGATCTATTTGGAAGGATTTTTTTCCTTTCCTTTTTCTTTTTTTAATGCAATAGCATGTGACACCTACCAGTAAATCTTCACAGAGAAGCAATGAGTAAAAATATTTAAAAATTCAAACTACAGCTGTGATTATACAGATACAAAACTTTGCATATTTCAAAAAGCAGCTGCACAAAGCTTAATCCATTCCATATACAATAAGTTCCTCTGTTTCAATGCCCAAATCTACCAATAGTTAACTGCTCATTAAAATCTAATCAAATCTAAGTCATCAAGCTGATTTTGCCATGCACACGCACAACAGGCTGGATATAAAGTATGCTGTCAGGTCTATCAGAGGAAGGTAAATAATAAATATACAGTTGCAGGAAAAAGTATGTAAACCCTTTGGGATTACTTGGATTTCTGCTGAAATTGGTCATAAAATATTTTCTGATCTTCATCTAAGTCACATCACTAGACAAACTCAGTCTGCTTAAACTAGTACAGCACAACGAAATGAAAGATTTCACGTTTTTATTTGACACAATATGTAAACAGTCACAGTGCAGGGTGGAAAAAGTATGCAAACCTCTGTTAAAGCCATTCCATTGTTGATTTACTTCTACGCTTTGGGTCGTTGTCCTGTTGCATCATCCATCCTCTGTTGAGCTTCAGTTGGCGGACAGATGGTCTTAAAGGAGACATATCATGCTGATGCATGATTTAATACTTACATATAATAAATTTGAAAACAAGACCTTACACCCCCTTAATTTTCAAAAAATTAGATATTGTATTTTTTCTGATATCCTAGAACGAGATTTGATGCCTTTGAAAATAGGTCATTGCGAGATGTCTGCGAGATGTCCGCGAGATTTAAATCGTCGTGACGACATGAGGTACCTTTCTTTTTATTGGAGTAATCTGATAAAACACTTCCTCCTCTGTGATGTCCGTTAGCCACAAAACCGTCACCGAGGAACACATTCGTCCAGCAGCAGTATATAGATCCCTAGCTCACATTCACTCATTACCAGCTCTGGCCTGTAGGGGGACTCAATACGCGGTCGCTGCTTTGAGCCTGCCGGAAAATACAGTAGAAGAAGAAGGACAAGGTGGCTCTACCCCCTAAAGAACTAACTAATCAGAGCACAAAGGGCTGTGACGTTGCAAGGTAACTGTAGGTCATCCTGAGATCCTCGTGTTTCAATGAGAGTTTCATAGTGGCTTAAAGTGAGGATTTTGAGAACGCTATTGTGGGGCAATGAAGGAACAAAATGACTTGTACTAAGGGCAGAAATGCTTTACAGGCATCCTAGTCTGGCATAGTGAAAAGGAGAAACAAGCATGATATGTCTCCTTTAAGTTTTTTCTGCAAAATGTCTTGATAAACTTTGGAATTCATTTTTTCGTTGACAGCAATCCGTCCAGGCCCTTAGGCAGCAAAGCAGCCCCAAACCATAATGCCTCCTCCACATGAGGTTTTGATGTTGGTGTGCTGTGCCTTTTTGCTTCACACATAGCGTTGTGTGTTCCTTCCAAACAACTCAATTTTGGTTTCATTTGTCCACAGAATATTTTGCCAGTCGTGCTGTGGAACATCCAGGTGCTCTTTTGCAAACTTCTAACGTGCAGCAATGTTTTTATTTTGGACAGCAATGGCTTCCTTGGTGGTGTCCCCCCATGAGCTCCATTCTTGTGTGATGTTTTACCTATTGTAGATTTGTCAACAACAATGTTAGCATGTGCCAGGGATTTCTGTAAGTCTTCAGCTGACACTCTAGGATTCTTCTTCACCTCATTGAGCATTCTGCGTTGTGCTCTCACAGTCATCTTAACAGGATGACCACACCTTGGCAGAGTAGCAACAGTGCTGAACTTTCATTTGTAGACAGTCTGTCTTACCGTGAACACATGGACATCAGGGCTTTTAGAGATACTTTTGTAACCCTTTCCAGCTTCATGCAAGTCAACAATTCTTGATCGTAGATCTTCTGAGAGCTCTTCTGTGTTAGGCATGGTTCACATCAGGGAATGCCTCTTGGGAACAGTAAACTCACAACTGGTGTGTGTTTTTTATAGAGCAGGGCAGCTTTAACCAACACATCCTATCTTATCACATTGATTGGACACCAGGTTGGCTGACTCCTGGCTCCAATTAGCTCTTGGAGAAGTAATTAGCCTAGGGGTTCACATACTTTTTCCACCCTGCACTGATGCTAATACTTTTTTGTGCAGTATTAGTTTAAGCAGGCTGTGTTTGTCTTGGGATGTCACCTAGATGAAGATCAGAACAGATTTTACGACCAATTTAAGCAGAAATCCAAGTAATCCCAAAGGGTTCACATACTTTTTCCTGCAACTGTACCTACATAACTGAATGAGACACTGAAACATGAAAATGAAGCTTATGCTCTGCTGTGAAGAAGAGTACATAATGCACTCAATTTACTTGAAAGAGAATTTTGCTTCTCATGTGTAGCTATGGTACACAGGCCTATCTGAAGAAATAGCAGGCCTGTGAAAGGCCCCATAAATTGACCCTAGAATGATACAAGCATAGAAAATTTTACCTGGCTGTGTGATAGTTTCTGGGTTTTAGTATATTTTTCAGTGCCAAAATGGAGAGTTCCAAAAAAAGCAGGAATAATCTTTTTCAGTGTATTAATAATATAATTATTGTTTCTGACACACCTCTGTCTATGGTGACTTGTCCTCTGGAATAAATACATTGTACGAATCTGCTACCCTAAGTCCACCTAAATAAGGCTGAGATTAAAACAATACTTTGTCAATTTTTAATCATCTAACCAATGCTGATGCATGAACAAATAAAGAGTTTACTAAATTAATAAGAACAAAATGTTGTGACAGTAGTTGTAAGACACATTTATATTTTAAATTACTCTAAAGATCTCTAAAGACTTCAAATTGAAGCGTCTAAAGTTAAAGGATTCTTTATACCTTAGCTTTACAGTTCTGGGTTTTTTGAAAAAACAGGGTGGGTGGGCTACCATCCTTCTTCATAAATGGTAGGAAAATCACTCATAAGTTTTCGCACAGTGGAGTACATATTTCTGAAGGCTTACTGTACAAGTTGTCAGCCTGTGGTTATAGTCGGACAATGAACACCCACAGCCTGTAAGATGCATCGCCATTTTAGATCTTTAATTGAGGAGCCTTAAAAATCAAGCCAGTATTTGCTTACCCTACAACACACTGGAGTTCTCTTTAATTGCATCATTATGACCTAATGATGAAGAAAAGTAGTTAAAAAGGGACGCAAGCAACCTAGTTTGCATTGCTATGTATCCCATCATGTATCAAGCAGTGAGGCAGTTTTTAAATACATGGGAAGACTTTCATATAATGTATCACAAACACTCTGTGATGGAGGTGGATGGTCACGCAATTACTGCCTGTGTATCAGTTTATTATACTAACATAAATATCAAACCAGACTGTAGTTTCAGCCATATATTTAGATGGAAAAAAGGATCATATGTGTCTTATGCATTCCATTTATTCATACTACAATCCATCTTAAGCTGTATATCTTAAATAAAATACTATCATAGTAGTTTGTGTTCTATAATTTAAATAATAATTAACTGTATTACTCATTTTCTGTGCCACATGTAAAAATTAACCTGAAAGTGCAGTGCGCAGACAGTCTTTGACAGCTACGGCAGCCAAACATGTGGTCGATGGCAGGATTGTAATGGACCACCTGCTGCAACACTCCCACATAAGAACTGTCTGAAACCTGTCTGCAGGCATAACAAAGCTCTTCAGACACACAAGCTGGGCCCAAGGTAATATTAGAGGAGCAGAAAAAGGACTCGTTATAACCTTCCCCTCTTCTATTTATCCAACAAACCCCTGCTGCGATCAGTGGACGTGTCCTCAGGGAGCCTGACAACAACAGAGCAGGTAATTCTCCTTCACCTCTTCCTGAGTGCATCATGTCCACCGAGCAAAACAAGCTGGTGTCCCAACAGAGGTGACCCAGATTTAAACCCAACACTTCAACCTCTTCTTTGCTCTGGAGGATGATTTGTTTATTACCCTGCGTACAATAATGGCCCTGCATAAAGGAGGAAGTGTAATGTATAAAAAGCCATACAAGGCTAGACAACACACAAAGGAAAAAGGATTAGAGCGTGGGCGAGGATCCGATACAGCCTTATTTACTACTGACAATGTTTTTGTGTGGAGCAGCCAGCCTTAATTTGCTGCTTAATAACTGACTTCCACCACCATGTTCAAATCCCCCAGAGAGGCTTTTGAGGTTTGTTCGCAAGATGTCTCCACTGCCTCCACTGCAAATTAGCCTTTCAGAAAGGCACCTCACCTTCCGGCCACAGCTTGCAACACACAAGGTCTTGGTTTTTTTCTGTCTTCTTCTTACCCTGTTGCCTTTCTACTTCTCTCTGCCAGTAATAACCTTCTACTAACCTTTAAACCGCTGTGAATAATTTAAATCCTATTTTCATATCAATGCAGGAGTCAAGCCAGGCAATTATCTTTTATCTGTGTACTTTGCTGTCGGAGCAAAGCATAATAAAGTCCTCCCATGAGGGAGAGAGAGAGAGAGAGAGAGAGAGAGAGAGAAAGGGGAGGGGATGAGGCAAGGCAAAGATAGTGTAGGGAAGCCAAAGGCCAAACTAGGCAATGATAAGGAAGAGAGTTGATGAGAGAAAGACAGCAAGAGAAAAACATTTAGAATTGTTATAGTGTGGACGCTTGTACCGTTATCTGGAATAAGCTAATGAATAGAATGAATAATTCTCTAATGAACAGAAGATCTGTCAAAGAAAGAGAGGCCGCTTACATCTGCACTGGTTTCCGGGAAGAGGATGTGGTGGGTGCCGCATGTGTGGTTGGTATGGCGGCTGGTGGGAGACGGTGGAGATAAACATGACAAATTGGCAGTTCAATTACGACTTTTGGGTCGCTGTTTTCTTGGTGCGTAGCCGATGGCTCCATTCAGTGACATGCCGCAGAGCGAGGCCAAAGCCAGACTGCGCTAAAGCTCATTTGTGTGACAGTGATTTAGAGCCATGTAGTAGATGGGTGCATCCCAAGTAAAAAAAAATAAAAAGGGAGCAGGGGGAAAAGAAATGTGTAGAAGAAATTCCCTCTGGTACTCATTAAAATTCAGCAGTTCAGAATCACACACACCCACCCCTCGCTTTTGCTCTCCTTTCCCCGTCATCTCTTTCTCCTTTCCTCCGTCTGTTCCAACACCAATCGTCTCGCTTTGTTGCCTCCCTGCACACCGCCCAGGACTGTCCATGATCATCCTGATGAATTCATAAAAACTTGCTGCATTCTCGATTGAGATGGAGCAGTGGGGAAAAACAAGTGATAGAGAGGGGGAAGCAATATCCACATCCTGACAGGAGGAGAAGAAGAGGGCAGCGGGCGAGGTGAAGAAGTGAATGTGTTTTTTGGGAGTGATGGGATGCAGAAATAACAAGAGCAAGAGGAGAATGGAGGACGAGGCCAGCAGCTATAGGTTTTGCAATATTAATCTATGGTGCAGAGATAAAAGACAGGTGAGCACAGCGAGAGGAGGCAGTATTTGTTTTAGTCAAGAGCGAATGCAGGGCACGTAGTTGAAAGAGCAGCTATGTTTTGAACCGAGACCAAACTTTCCAAGACTTGCAACTGCCTGCTCCACAAAAACAATCCCTGAGGAGTGAGGCAGCGCGAGAGCTCCTAACACCCAGAATCAGATCACAAAGGGCCTTCAGCGCTGCACTGAGATTAAAAAAACAGTCTGGTATCATTTTGAGTTATTCACATGTTAACAAGAGAGATGTGGGTAAACTGTACTGCTTAACAGTTTAAGAAGGATCCTTCAAAATGAGGCACTGGTCATTTGTCTGATTCCTAACAAATGTTCTGTGCAAATGTTAAAGGCAGGTGAGAAAACATGCTGGAAAGTTAGAGTACTCTCACAAATAAAAGTAGTAGGAGGAGCGATATTGGGTAAAACAACATTTCTGCAACATCCTTTCTTTTTCTGCAATATAAACTACTTTATTATAAAAGGTAATTTCTTGATAAATTATATATCTGTAATGTATAACAGTGTCCAAAAAAATGTAAAATTTTCTTAGGAAGTCACCACAAATCCATATTTATAGTATTTTTAAAATTATGGTCAATAGATAATAAAGGAGGATAAAATAGTGTTAAAGTCCCTTTTTGACACGCTTATTTTATTTATCTACGTACCTTTAAAGTGCTGTCTACAAGACTGTCCTGTGTGCACCGTGGTCTCAGAATAAGCCTGCTGACAGTGATATCTGATACACTCTTCCTACACTTAGTAAAGAAACAGAAAAAAGTTCTGGTTTCAATCAAGTAATCTGCAAATGGTAGCATGATGTGCTTTAAGTCACATGACTGACATTGCACCTCTTGAGATGTGACTACACAAACACTTTACAGTTGTGATGCTATCGTGTATCTCTAAATAGAAGTGTTAGTAGTTTATCTTTTTCAGTTAACAAATGCAAAGTGAATGGACATAAAATAAATCTAAATCAAAGTAATAGTTGGTGAGGTCACCCTTTGTCTTCAAAACAACATCAGTACTTCTAGATACATTTGCATGGTTGTAAAGGAGGCTGGCTGGCTGTAGGCTGTTCCAAACAGCTTGAAGAACTGAATATTTGATTGAGAGCAGGCTGGCACAAATCTGTCATGAATCCCAGATAAATTCCATGATGTTTAGTTCAGAGGTCTATGCAGCCATACAATCACTTCCAGGACCCACTGCTCTTAGCTTAAGAGTGTTATTGTCATTGGCTGTTTGTTTTGGGCTTTATTTCTCAGTGTGACAAAAAAAATTATCATGACAAAATCCCCAAACATGCAGGGAGAGAATTTGTGTTTTACACATAAAAAGTGTTCTCTTTTGAGCATTGTTCATATCTGCCAAACACTTAAACATTCGCATTGTGTTTTATATCAATTAAGGTTCATAAAGCTCTGACTAAAGCCTGGCTCACACTACAGGATTTTAAAAATCTTATAAGATTCTGAAATTGGGTTGTATCACACACATAAAGAGAATCTTGACAGATTATCTTTTCTTTAATCTTAAGCACATACACACTACAAGATTTGAAAATCGTGGCCAGCGCACACTACAGGATTTCATCAAGATTATCGGACCAGAGCGACGCTCAATGTGATCCTACGTCATCTCGCCATGTAAACAAAAACACGAAAGATGGAGAGTAGTGCAGTACTGCTGGCCGCGGCCATTATTTGTAGCGAAAAAAAGAAAAAGAAAAAGAAAGGACCAGACGCATCTGGATGTAGAAGTGGTTGGGGAGACGCAGACTAATATCTACCCAAATAAATGATTAAATAAACAAATCAATATTCCTTCACACTTATTACTGTTAACTAGTAAAATGCGCTTGTATAGCTGCTGTATACGAGCAATATCACATGAGAGCGAGTGCTGTTGTCCTGGATATCAGCGCCGGAGGTGATTACCTGCAGCACTCTGCCACATTATTATCTCACCTGGAATATTTAATGGGAATGTGATTTCTCTCCAGTGCTTGTCCTTTTCACATCGGTTGTGATAATCTCTGCCTGTATACACATTCGTAGTCTTGCCATAGGTCGACAAGACTGTCCTCCATCTGCGCTGTCCAGCTCACCCGTACACTCTTTGTGCTCGCCATTGTTGCCTCTGATAACTCCTGTCTCGCGGTCATTTCCGGTCATCATAGGCGTCTCTCTCTGATTGGCTACTGTCATTCTCAGCGAATACGAGCTGTTTAATCATCCAGATAAATATCAAACATGTTTGAAAATTACCGGGGCGGCTCCAACGAGTCTGTGAGACGATCATGGGGCTTAAGATTGATCTGTCACCCGCTCACACTAGAAGATCATCTTGATCAAACGTCAGGGTCGATTTTGGTCCCCGACCAGATTTCGTCTACGACTGTCGGGAGGTCTGAATCTAGGTAAAATCAGGCCGAGAATCCTGTAGTGTGAGCAAGGATTAAATTACAATGCCTGCCTGCCACTGTAGCTCCATTGTACAGCCCATGCTGACATAGTGCTCTTACTGTATCTAAAAATACAGATGTAAACAAAGTACATTAAATCAACAACATTGGTGGTATCTCATACAAAAAAGATTTCTGCACATTTATCAAACCATCTTGATGCTCTTTTTCAGTATTGTAGGAAGTATTGTATTGAATTGACAATGATGCTTGATTGATTTCCCAGTAACTACAGATTGTTTATTCTCCTGGAAAAACTTGATGACATTGCAAGGCCATGAAGTCTGAAAAAGAAAGGCTGTAAATACTGAGGTCAAAGCTTCCTTAGTCAAGTTAAACTGAGATGTGCGGTTAAATCTCTACACCATTTTTCTCCTCTGAGTTTTTGTCCTGCATGATTATAAATAAATAAATATAAGCCAGAAAGTGTTTCAAAGAGCATCTCTGCCTCTTCTTGTGGACTAAATCCAGTATTTTCTACACAAAGACTATTTTTTCTGCTACATTTGGACTGAGAGTTTGATGGATCCTCCCACAGGCTGCCAAGTGGGTGAGGTGTCAGTGGTTACTGGCATCACTGCTGTGCTGTGTGTTTATACTCTTGTTTTGTGGCACCTACAAGATGTTTCTTGAAAACAAACATCCTTCTGGATGTTTTACGACTTATCAAGCACATAAACTCAAGTAACAGGGAAAGTCTGTTTCCTTTGAGTCTTGTAAACACATAGTATGGCTTCACAGTGTTTGTACCAAAGGTCAGACCTGCTCAGTGCATCAGATTTGTTCAGTATGTTTCTTCACTAATACATTAATACATTAAGCAGCAGTCACACACAAACAGAGATGGCAAATAGTAATTGTCAACTTCTATATTGTGTATAGTTTAGTCACTTATTAGACTGACTCAGTCTCCTGTAACCTTGTGCAACAGTTGGATAAGCCTGATTCAATGTCCGCAATCAGACAGATCCATCTTGCCAAGCTACCGCGGATTGTTTGTGTTGAGAAAACGGCACAAAATGGGGTCTCCATGATCAACAATGCCAATCACACTGCACCCCTCTTACTTCATGCTGTTCTGCATAGACAAATGCATCAGCAAGCTGCTGGTGTTTTCACTTGGCCAGAAAACTTTTTGACATGCTTTTCATGCAAAAAAATGAGTTGATATAAAAAATGTTGCCTTACCCTTCACCTTATATATAAGTCCCAGGCCTACGCAAGGCATCCTGGTGCTATGCTCAAACTGTAAACATATTCATAAATGTCCTAAATCCTAAGGATCTCTCCAGACCTCTGATCTCTTTTCTAAGTTCAGGTGCATGGCTCAGTTCATGTGTGTTGTAATTCATACACTATCATATTCACACAATGTTTATCCTGTCATGCTCATGCATCTGTCTTACACTCACCAGGAGACAGAGGAGGTGTCTGGGTAGATGGGGGAGGGAGTTCATGGGAGCAGATCATCGGGTAAGGCCATGTGAGGTCTGTTCTCCGTCTGAATAGAGAGATCTTACAGCAGATTTATGTCTTCTGCAGCTGACAGCAGTTAACTGCAAGGCCTTACACTCCATCCCTGTGTGTTGTGTAAATGACAACTCGGGTGAGACAGAGGTAGGCACTGATTAGGCATTCAGGCACCGCTATTAAGCAAGCACATGCCCTTTCGATATGATAGGTAGACACAGACAGGCTAAGCGATAAAAACTTAAAGTCTACGTGCAATAAATAATACATTTAGTCTATCAAAAAAAGCACAGTTACCCAAGGCTATGGGCTAATACCGTACATTCAGTAGTGCAACATTGCAAGCTATTTGCTTACATAGCAAACAAAAAATAAATCCCTGTTGAGTGGTTCAAAAAGATCAACCTTCAGTTTAAACTTTGATAAAACAGCCAACAACAAATAACACCTTTTAAGGTGAATTCATATAAATCAGAAAAAATAAGAATTAAGGCAGTCGATCCCTTAAAGTGATAAACTGTACAAATAAACAAATCACTGGAGTTTCTTTTGTGCTTCTTATATCTGGATCTGTTTTTTTGTTGGGTTTTTTTCGGGGGGGGGGGGGTGATCATGGAATGCTCGTGAAATACTGTAAATACAGCTAAGTGGCACTCTGAGGTATCCATTATGTATACAAAAAAATGACTAGGGATGGGAATTAATATTTTATTGATAATAATGCCATTAATAGTTCTGCTCACTGATCAGATCCTTTGCCAATTTATTTCAGGAGAAAAAAAGGCTTCATGGGTTTTCAGAAGCAACAATGCCAGACAGATGCCATGCTGTATAGACCAATTTTTCTGCAAAAAAACTGTGGCTCCAGCTATGCCTGGATACATACTCTTGATTTTGTTCAATTAGGCCACATTTCTGACCACATCTGTTCCTTGTCTGCCTTGATCACATCTTTGACTTCTTCATGCTCTCCACGGTCTCTAGAGAGCCTGAAATTCTTTATTTGTGAGGCATGCAGAACAAAGTGGAAAGACCTGCGAAGGATATTGTTGAGCATAAAGACAAATTTTATCGATTCCTTGAGCTAGTTCTCGTCAATTCTCAACTGAAATTGGGTTTCAGTATATTCCCTTGACTGGACTTGAAAGTCTACCACCAATTTTATGTTTAAATTAACTGGTCTTTGTCTTTATTCAGACACTACATTCCTGATAAGCTTCTTGATAGTCAAATATATTGGTGTTCTAGGTAACATGCATAAACATAAATAAGTGGAGGAGACAGCTGCAACAGAGTGACTGTAACTCTCTTAACTTCTTATTTTGAACTTCCATGCTTTACTGCTGTGTGCAGTTTGTCTGAGGAGATGACAGAAGAAAGCAAGGAAAATGTAACCTTGCATAGCAGATGGGCCTGCCTGATTCAGTTCCTGAAGTCCTGCAGATCCAATCTTGTAGCGCCCCGTTGACCAATGGATTCACTCGGCTAAAATTTTAATAGCCCAATCAGGGAAGAGAGGCGGGAGCTGCAGAATGCGGATGTGACGACAGCCGGAAGTTGAGAACGGAGATGCCAATGTAGCCTACTTGTTCTCATAGATACTTGGTAAAACTTAGCGAAATCTGCCCTCCTCAGAAGTTTACTTGTAGGGATTGTCTTTGACGAGGTTCATGTTACATATGAGTGTTAAATGAATCATCTGTGTGGTAAAACGATAGTATAAGGCCGTTAGCTGTTAGCAGCTAAGTTAGCAGCTAACGGCTAACAGTCATTAGCTGTTGTTAGCTGTTAGCGGCTAAGTTAGCGGCTAACAGCTAACAACAGCTAACAAAAAAGTATGCTATTTTCTTTCAATTCTTTATTCAGCCATTTCAAGTTACAAACAGGCACATTTTGCATCATACAGTCTTCAAAAATCACTGAGCAGCATCAGCAGCCAATATAAACAAAATAATAAAATAAAATGTTTATATAAAAGAAAAAATAATGACAAATTCATTGAAAACATTGCTTCATTATTTGAGGCAACCCTGCTTGATGTGGATTGATCTGTGATGAATGTGACGAGCAAGACGATTATCCAATCACAAGCTTGTGTTTTTTTTTAAACGTTCTGCCCCTGAAAACAAATTAAAAGGGCTCCTACCCAGATGGACTTGTGAAATATTTCTGTGGCAGATAAATGGAGCTGTCCATCTGGCTTGTCAGGTTAAGGAAAATGGGCATGAACAAGTAAAGACATGATCCATCATTATCTAAACCGCTTTTCCCTTTCGGGGTCGCAGGGGGGCTGGAGCCTATCCCAGGTGACTTTGGGCAAGAGGTGAGGTATACCCTGAACAAGTCGCCAGCCATCACATGGCTACGTAAAGAGACAGACAACCATTCATGCTCACACTCACACCTAAGGCAATCTAGAGACAAAAAGTAAAGTTTTTGGTCTGTGGGAGGAAGAAAGAGTGCCTGGAGAGAGTTAGCTTTTTTAACGCCAGCAAAAAATATGAGCAGGATTCCCACAGACTATATCAGGCAAAATACACATCATGTGAGTCCATTTTTAGGACTTATTCAACAATATATTTTAAACCAGCTGTTTATACTATCTCTGCAAAAGCTGCATTGCATGTAAAAGTGGGTTATTAACACAAACTGAAATGAAGCATTTAAATTTGAAAAAAAATAGATTTTTGAACAAACAATTGATTTAAAAATCATCCAACAAAAAATCCAGATACCTACGAGAATCAATTTTTTCTCACTCCCCTAATGGGAAGAACATGCAAATTCCACACAGAAAGGCCCTGATCAACTCGGACTGAACCAGCAACAGTTTTGTTGTGAGGCGTGTGAACCACCGTGCGGCCCCATAAAGACACAAGAGACTTGTCTGACTTGTGGCTGCCACACAGAGACTTGATTTGGACTTGCAACAAGTGACTTCCGTCCATCTGTCTCACATACTCAAACCAGCTATTATTCGTTTTTTATTTAATCTACAAAAATGTTCTTCACGGAGTCTGGTTACTTTTATCACTCTTTATAGGTCGTGTATTTCTGCAGTCATGGTTGCAAACTGTTCCTCCACCTTCTTATGCTCGGCATCTAGGGTACTTTGCCGGATCAGAGACAGACAGTAAAATCTGAAATTATTATCACTACAAAAAGATTTTTCCCATTTCTTTTAAAATATCACAACTATACCGTGACCATTACTTTCTCAGCAACATCTGTGGAGTGAAAATCGGATATGACAACAGTCCCACGCACAAACTGTTTTATTTACAATAGCTAAAGTGATGTTTTACAGGAGCAGACTTTGTGTTGCCACACTGAAAACCCAACTTCACCCTCCATGTGTTGGTAGAGAGGTGCTTCACTTGCTCACTCCGGATTGAAAACTGGCTCAACTTCCAACACAAACATGTTGATGAAAGACAATCAGAGACTCGGCATCACTTACACACTCCCTCACACAAACACGTATGCAGAGCAGAAAACACAAACTCCCCATCTCCCTCTGATCGTTTCTCAGCCTTTGAATTACAGACACTGACTAATTGACCAGCAGCCTGGTGCAGGATCTCTCCCCAGAGAGGCAGCAGAGGGAGGGAGAAGGGAGGCTGGTTAGGCACGATCACAAAGGGAGCGGACTTAATGATGTGCTGAACATCAAAAAAAAAAATCTCTAATAAGCTGGGAAATTCTCTCCCTTGCAAACAACTTGTCTGCTAAAATACACTGTATATGTTTCTTCAGAGAAGCACAATTAGACGATTACACTAAAAAGCATAAATATCATTAAGACATATTCAGAGCTAATTAATTTAGTGCATGTAGCATTCTCATGTGGCGAGAGAGATGGAAAATACTGAAATAATAGACGCGCTGAAGGTTGAATTCCATTTTCTTTTTGTTAATTTGCAGACTTCCCGCTGGGAGAGGTAAAATAACCCCCAGCCAGACTTTTTTCTTCTGCTGTTAATAATGATAGAGTTGCTTTTCAAGCAAGGCAAATACAGAGCCTGATTTGCATAGCTCAGTTTGTGCATAACAGCAGAAAAAAGGCCAAAGTGTCCCTAAAAGCAGCAGAAGCTTGGGTATGTTTTTGTTTTCAGGTTTTGTTGCCCCTTTCTTCACTTTAATGTGCTAATAAGTTGTCAGAGGCGGCTCCCTGGATTTTGGCAAAGGCACACACAAACGCTCTCTCATTATTCCTTTATCAGCACCCTCCTTTTACTCCTCTCCCTCAGTGCTTCCTTCACCTGTCTTTCACCCGCAGCCCCTCCTGTCTCTTCCTCTGTCTCCCAGGGGAGAGATGCCCAGAATTCTCTCCTGACAGAGCTGCTCCCTGCAGATTTGAACCTCACATCCTGCCTTTCTTCAAGGTGACAGACTGCTGTATGCTCAATTGGACCCTATAGCACGCCTCCATGTCTCTCTGCAATCTCCTTAGAACAAAGCACACACATCGCTCACAGATCAGAGGAGAACATCTCACTCCTATAAACTTTATCAAAGACTAGCTGGAAACAAGAATCAGGCAGAGAGCCTGACGAGCTGCCACGGGGCTCTGTATAAATTATCATGGTAATATGCAGATGCACCTGTGTTCTGTGTTTGTCTTTGTCAGATAGGAACAGCTTCAGAGGGGAAATGTGAGCCTTGGTTAAATGGAGGCTGTTTCAAAGTTGACTTCAGATTAACTGCAAAGTCCTGGGGTTATGCTTAAGTACCTCAAAAGGAGAGTTGAATTTACTTTGTTTATGTAAGTTTCTTTTACAGCCACAGAAACAGTCTTGCTAGAATTATTCCAAGCACATTTTTAAGATTTTTGTTTACATAAACATGTTAACCTGGTAATAAAGTTGCAACTAAGATCTACTTCACACTTGGGTTCTGAATAACTCCATAACATGACCATTCATCAGTGAATTACTTTCTGTTCTAACACGTACAAATGTTAGCTGTCACGTGTCACCTAGATTACACATCTGCTGTCAACCTCCTCCCAGTGTAATGTCTACTGTTGATCTCATCTATGGCTTCAATTAGGATGAAGCACAAGAAGCCAACGCTGAAAGTAATTCTGCCATTTTTCTCTCTGTGGACCTCAAGCTATTCAGAGCAAGTTAGCCCCTCATCCTGTTGATTCATTATTGAAATGGAAATGCTGCCTGTTGCAGTGATGTGGGATGCATTATTCAGAACAATACCTTCCTTCTGCAAACAGACAAATAGAGCACTATTATGGCAGCGCCAGAGAAAAAGAGTAAACAATGAAGAGTGGCACACATTAATTGCTTTATTAGAAAACAAAACAAATGGAAGATTAAGACGGGGAAGCAGTCACTTTATATTGGCAGCTGAACACAACTCCAAGCTTAAGTTGTTTTGAATGCGCAACAGCAGAATGTCGTGGCTGAACACCCAAATAGATGTTTATGAAACTATCAATTTATTTCTTCATAATGTCTTTACGATAATACTCTCTACATTACAAAACCCAATTCCACTGAAGTTGTGCCCCTGTGTAAAATGTAAATAAAAACAGAATACAACGACTTGCACTGTATTCTACAGAATACACTAAAGATGATACATAATTAATGCTCAAACTGATAAACTTTGCTTTGTTTGTTTGTTTTTTTTTAGCAAATATTCCCTCATTTTTATTTTGATACCTGCAACACATTTCACCCAAGCTGGGACGGGGGAATGTTCATCACGGTGTTATTTTACCTTTCCTTTTAACAACACTCATTAGTAGTTTGAGAACTAAGGACACTAATGATTACAGCTTTGTTGGTGAAATTTTTCCCATTCTTGCTGAAGGTACAACTTCAGTTGCTTACACCTCATAATGTGTTTCAACAGGTCTAGATTGCAGGCAGGTAAGGACATCAGTTTGAAATGCAGTGCAGCCTGATGGATCAGAGGTCCTGGGCATTCAATGATGGTTTTAGGCTTTTTCACGTATGTGCAGATTTCTTTGGATTCTCTGAATCTTTGGATGATACTATGGACTGTGGATGATTAAATCATTAAATTCATTGCAACTGTATGTTGAGCAACATTGTTCTTAAACTATCGATCTATTTGCTCATGCAGTTGTTTCGTGGTAAGGGTTTGAACCTCGCTCCAGCCTTGCTTGTAAACAACAGCCTTTCATGGATGCTCCTTTTTCTATATTTTTTCTTCTTACAAATAAAACATGAGATTTTCATTTAAACATTTGTATTTATGTGTGTTTTTTCCTCTTCAGACCTAAACATATCCAGTAAAGCTGTCCAGTTTCTGATGTAGTGGGTCATGAAGACTCACTACATCAGAAACTGGAGCTTTTTCATTGACTTTCAAGATTTTAAAAATAGTATGAAAAATGTATTACCTGGATGATTAAGTAGAAGAAATGTGAGAAAATTAAAGGCAGACATAAGAGAAAAAAAACAGCAAGTTATGCTTAATTGTTAGCCTTTTTCCATAAAGTGTTCTTCTAACTGTAAATATGCAGTCTACATGTCATTTGAGGATTGTTATCCCCTCTTACTCTATTGGAAATGATTTTTTTTATCTCAATTGATATTGTGAGATTCCAAAAGTTCATTGTCAGGCTCAAGTCTATTAATTATGTCATAAAATCAATCACTCTGATCACAATGGCACAGCTGCTTAGTCCCAGAAATAAAGCTGTCTGCAGATGCTGTAATATCCGAAGGCTGCATTCAGCTGTGACTGGGTAAAAGCTGCTGTCATTTTATATTATATTTCCCCCTAGTGTGCTGAAAAAGGTTTTTTCCCTCTTTCCCTCTGTCTTTGTAAGCCAAAAGGAACTGAATGCTGAGGGTGACAACCAAAAATGCCCTGGTAATATGAGCATACACATAGCATTTAAAAATCCTCTGCCTCAACTCACCAAGCAGTCATTAATGCCTGTGGGAACAAAACTGGACAAAACTTTCTCCATATTATATTTATGATCATATATATCTATGTATCATATCGACTATCTAGAAATCGTAGGACTGATCTTTGCACAGTTTTTAAAGGTGATATGAGGAGAATCTATTACCCGCAACATTAAGACTCTGCTACCCATGAGCACGCACAGCGACTGTCGTAATGTTGTGTTAACCTCGGAACTGGGAATGACATCATCTCCGACTTATCGGCGTTCCAGTTGAAGTCGGAAAAAAACATGCTGATCTACCAGGCTATTGTTAGCTGCTGTTAGCACGCCCTGCGTTGTTGTTCACAAATATCACATGAAGAATGTGATTATCACTATGGCAGCATTTTTGTAAATATAAGTTTAACAATGCTATGTATACAGCTGATCTAGAGCGACACACCCCAGTCAGAAGTGCAAATAAATTGATTATTACAGGAGCTAAATAACTGTTCACACTGGGGGCATCCATCTTTGATTGTCAACTCGAGGGTGGCGAGGTTTCACCGAGTTCCCAGTTGCAGTTTCCTACTCGGAACTTGGAAATTCCTACTTCTGACTACAACTGGAACGCACCAAAAGACATGACCCAAGCCAGAGCGTGTATGCGTTGTGATGCTAACAAATGCAGCTCTGACCTTCCTCAGAACTCTGCATTGATTTACAACTTCTTTTTTCAACAACTTACAGGATGCAAAGCAACGAGGTGATGTACCTCTTTCTAGTTAAAGCTGTGGTCTACGATTTGAAACCGCAGCCTGCCCCCCTTCCCTCACCTCTCCCCTCCGTGTTCCAAGATCCCGCCCCCAGCTCGTGACGCCTCATATAGCCCCCTCGGACAGAGCTACGAGCGACTAGCACAATATATCAGCAGCAAACTCAATCAAAAACAGCTCAGCTCAACTGAAAGTATCAAACACGACAGACATCTCCCTTATAACACACAGCAGTAGCCATTTCAACTGGACCGGCGGCAATGCGGGTCTGGCGCCGCCAGAGCGGAGCCGAGTGTGGGGGAGGATTTATCTTTCTCAGCCTGTCCTCCCCAGCTCAGCTTACAGTGCAAACGATTAGCGGCTAACAGGCTAACCCGCTCCCCTACAACTTATTAGCCCGTACAGGCACAAACTAACCAGAGTTATTCAGCAGACATCTCACACTGTAGTAAACAAAGCCATTACCTGATCAACCAGGGGCGAAACGGCCGATGCTGAAGGTCTGACGGCCGGCTGAGGCTATTCGTTAGCCGTTAGCCCGCTAACAGGCCTCCACCCGCGGGCAGAGCTCCGTTGGGCCCGCGGGAGAGGGAGGCGGATTCCCGGGTTCGGCGCTAGGCTTTTCCGGCTCCATGATAGTTCAGTAGCTAACGCTGCTAGCTGCTCACCGGAGGTAGAGGGGAGGAGGCGGGACCATGGGCAAGATGCTGCGTACTGCGTAGTGAGGGAGACGAGGGAGAGGGGAGAGGAGAAGGGTGGTCTGCAGCCAGACTGTCTTGGGAGAGGGAGGCGGATTCCCGGGTTCGGCGCTAGGCTTTTCCGGCTCCATGATAGTTCAGTAGCTAACGCTGCTAGCTGCTCACCGGAGGTAGAGGGGAGGAGGCGGGACCATGGGCAAGATGCTGCGTAGTGAGGGAGACGAGGATTGGATGGACTCATGGACTAACTCACGGACCAATTAATAGTTGCAGGTTCTTAGGCTTGATTGGTCAGCTAGTATGCAGCTTTTCAGTGGATATACTGAATGGATTTTTTTCATTCTTTTTGGTCTTTATACTGTGTAGATAGGACCATAGGACCATAACAGCCTTATAAACGGTGTTATTAATATGTACAAAGCTTCCAAATCGTAGACCATAGCTTTAAGTAGCGGTAGTTTTTGATGTGTGACAAAAAGCAATTTTTGGAAAACTTAGTATCGTTTTTGTAGCCGGCTATATATGGCTACTTACAGCCCGGTGCTCTAAGACGTGTCCAAATAATATAAATTTGCTCTAGTTTTAATTGTCTTGTTCCCGAAGTTGAGTATCCAGGCCAGTCCAGCTCTGTCAGACCCGACCACGAAGCTAAGGAAGAGCATTTGTAGATAACCTATTTTGATGCTATAAAACTCATCTTAAAGTGTGTATTTTGATCAGGCATATATCTAAAAGTGAGACTTTTTTGTAATTACTTAGAAACTCCTCACAGTCTCTTTAAATAATCAGCAGTTAAGTTTTTGAGAGTGCTCATAAAAACTGGATATAAAGTAGGTGAGATGCAGATAATCATTTATGATGTGATAAATAATTTGGCCAATAAAAAAGTTCAAACTGTCCAACAGGCTGTCTTAGAACAAGATTTTTCAATACTTAGAAAACCACGATTTTGTCAATCTTAATGACACACTGAACTTTGATTTTCTATTAAAATGCTACAAATTTCAAGTCAGGCTTCCAGAGGTTGTAAATTCAATTCCTGAGAAGTCTCATTACTTCTCTTGGAACACTTGCATTGTAGTCGAGTACATCTCCCCCCTCTCAGTTAGCTCTCATTGCAGACAACTGTAGCCCTGTTTTTATTGTCATGATTTCTTGTCCACAAAACTTGTTCCAATTTTGGGGTAGAAATCATCGTACAACATATAAATTTGGCAGCTGAAAACAAAAGTTTGAGTAACTTATCCTGAAATATTAACGGTTGAGCCCAAACTTTACGACATGGTGAAGTCTTCAACAGAAAGCAAACTTCTCTGAACTGGAGACTGATAGTTTCCCAGGAGAAGAAGATGATGAAATATTGTTGTTCGGCAGTCTAAAAGTGAAATAAGTGGGAGTCAGAGACATCACCTCTGCAAATGGACCCTGGAAATCTGATTCTGTTTTTCAGACTTTCTACGGCCCAAAGAAACCTAATCAAATTATCCATTATAAGCTCCTTACTTAGAAGATTTGTACTGCTGGCCAAGCAGAGATTTGCTTTGGCAAGTGCTATTTTGTCCATAAGTTTTCTGTCTCTAACTACAGTTTTTAGTTTTCTGCTCCAGTCTTACACAATATTTGCAGTACAGATTTTACAGTTTAGAAGAAAATGCTTCAGATTACTGAAATCTATCACTCAAATACTGGTACTAGAAATCGATAAAGAAACAAACTTTCAAATATCACAAAGAAACAGATAAATGCTTATCTTCATTTTTCAAAAACGTGTATTTGGTTAGAGATGAAGCATAATTTGTAAGATATTTTACATGATGTACCTTAAAATCCCTGTCCAACTTTAAATCTGTCAACCTGCCAGTCTATAAATGCAGGGCGAGTACATGGAGACTTTTCTTTTTAGGGGACAGATGTTATTTGCTGCAGCAAAAGACTACACTGACTGTAAATTTACATACATGAGCTTAGACTTGATGTGGAATTGGAGCGTATCCTACACCGATGTCTGAATCAGGTTCAGTTTGATCTGTATGTGAAAACCATACACCCATTATTTTGGTCATATGCAGGTCTGCTAAATGAGGGCCACTGAATTAACTTGAGCCAATGTTTTTTTTTATATCCCAATATATACTTAAGAAAAACTACATTACAATATTGCCATTGTTCAATGCTGTCCAGCCCTAGCGTGTGTGACTGTGTGACCATGGTGTATGTGTAAGCCAGTCAAGGCTCAGGATGATGACAAACCTGACACAACTCTTTTTTTTTTAGGGAGGTTGTTCATGTCTCTGAGGAACAGAGACACCAGGTGGTCACTGAACCTTTCTGCTGATGTCTCCTCGCACAAACACAGCACAGCACAACATGCATGAGAGCATCTGCACAAACACACAAACACACCTACCAATGCACTTTATGCCTTCGTATCACAGGTACACTGCAGTACATGCATACAAAACTAAAACACACACATGCACGTCACACACTCTGTGGAAAGAGGAGGAGACACTTGTTCCAAAAAGACACTGATTTATATTCCAAAGTGCTTGTGTCAGATCCCACCGTGTAAAAAGGGCTCTATTACTAATAAATGAACACACGTTAAAAGGTGAGATTCCCTTCAAATCTGCCTGTGTAACGTGAATCTTTTATGCAAATGGAATTTCAGATGAGGTGGAGCTATCTTCAGAGACCTTGACTGTTTTTCCTCAGCCCTCTATTAAAATTTATGCCACCGCTGATTTATAAATTTTATTAATAGCTCACTGCTGAGGAGAGAGGAGTGGAAGTGATGAAACAGCTTCAGTTCTGTCTTTCTTCTCCACGCTCCCGCTCTCCCATCGCTGGTCCAGCAGGTCCCCTGTCACACTCCCTCTTTAATGCTCCCTCCCCTCTGCTGTTTCTCCCTCTCTATTGCTCCTCAGTGGTGTCTCATAGTGATTTTATAATTGGGCTCGGCTCATTGTTATTCAAAACCCTGTAGAACCAATTAGTGGCAGACCTCCCGACCTTCAGTTGCCATGTAATGGTGGTAGCTAAAGACTCTTAGTGAGGCAGCTGAGAGCAAAGGTCTGAATTTTCTTTAGTTCCTGATTAATAATTCTGTCAACCCTATCACATGCCAACATTAAACAGAATATCTAGTGTAAAGCAGCTCCTTCTTCTTCTGAAGCTCTTTTTTCTCACTTTAACTGCCTTTTATGAATCTTTAAAGATGGCCTGTGTGCTCCCTCCCTGCTCTCTTGTCAGATAAATGTTGAGATAACGGGATAATGAGACTTTGCAGGGAACCTGCTGCAGTCGGGGGGGGGGGGGGGTTTGAAAGGTGACCGTGCCAACAAGTGGACCATCAGAACCTAAGCCACTTAAGTTTTACGTGATAAACTATGATTTCTGGTATTGAACAAAATGATACATTTGCTGCAAATCCAAGTCCTCTCTATCTAATCATGACATGCATAGTGACTTAAAACATCACACAATTATTTTCATTGATGGTTTCATTTTCAATTTTTTGTCAGGATAGTTTATGACTGTGAGACTCTTTGGACTCAAGTAAGAAGACTGAGCTTCAAGGATACGTGTTTTGTTTTGTTAATATATTTCAGATAAAACAAAGACCCCTAGCTGTTTATTACCAAGTGGAAATGTGTGTTTCAAAGAAAATAGTCAAAACTTCTTCCAACTACAAGTTGAAAAATCAAGCTTTCCTCACATGTACCAGTTACCTGTTACACTCGCTATGAGGTAAAGGCCTAGGTCCTCAGCCTGTGGTCCAGGCCTCTTCATGGGGGTTGGGGGTGATGGTAGGGGTGGACAGGGGTGGGGATAATCAGACATCTTAATAATTCACAAAATTTGGTACTAAGTATAATCTAAAACAACAATAATGCACTAAAGGCATTAATTCTTTACACAAGAAGTCATGTAAAAGCCCATTTGCACTTGATTTTATCTATAAAACAATTAAAATTTGCCCAGGAATCATTTTATTTTCTTGCTGGCCCAAGAGGGGATCGACTCTTCTTCAGCACAATTAGGGAGCTGCAAGGAAAACAGTTCAGGAATCACTGGTGTAAGGTCCACACTCATGCTTGCAGAAGTTCAGTTAAAACCAGGAATCAACGTCATGGATTGACGATGGAAGCCCACATAAAGGTGCTAAAAGTTGTAGTTCCCTGAGTGTCCACTTGAGGCTGGCTGCAAAAAGCTGACACTTTAATGATTGTACACGTGGAAAAAAATGGCTTCTCTCTAAATATGTAAACCGTCTATGTGCTCTCATTGTGAGGGGTGTGAAATTTTTTACATCTCACATGTTTTTCTTTTAATGAAGATTTACAGAGGTTTCCTGGTTTTGTCTGTTTGTCTGAAAGCAGATGAAATGTAACTTAAAGGGCAACTCCGTTTTTTTGACACCTGGACCTTATTTATAGGTGTGTGCATGCTCATATACTCACTCAGACAAACATCGTGCAGTTCAGATCCAACCGATTTAGCCGCACTTAGCGGGGGCCACGGCAAGGGAGCTTCAGCGCGGGACATAATCTCTGCAAAATCGCTCGTCTCTACCACAGCCCGGTTTGTCATTAAAGAGAAATCCTCCAGAGTAGTCAGACATATATTCCTGGATAGATCCATACACGTGTCAGCCGGCCACTCTGAGCAGCTAACATACTCCTCTTCTGTTGCTATAGGCGAACACTGTCCACAAGCGCACCACCAGTTCGCATTGAGTCGTGGACGTGCTCCTGTTTGTTGTTCTCGAGCCAGCTGTTCGTCTCTCTCCCTCCGCATTCTTCTTTCATGGAGCTCCTCGTCCGTGTACTCAGACTCAAACCGGTAAGGACAACCATCAAAGTTGAAGTCATAGTCTGACTCTTCGACATCAGATAAATATTCTGCCATGTTGCTCAGCAATGCCGGCAAAAAGTAAATCAGCTGTACCTTTGTGTCGCGCGGCTATGACGTCATCAAAAGTTTGTTTACTAGGTCAGCTGACCCACCTGAAGACGGTAGACAAGCTGACTTTATGATAACACTGGCGATGGATGAAAAAATATAGTCGAAATGAGCGATTTTGCAGAGATTATGTCCCGCGCTGAAGCTCCATTGACGTGGCCCCCGCTAAGTGTGGCTAAATCGGTTGGATCTAAATAACTTGTGAAGGACTCCGAACTGCACGATGTTTGTCTGAGTGAGTATATGAGCATGCACACACCTATAAATAAGGTCCAGGTGTCAAAAAAAGGAAGTTGCCCTTTAAGTTTAGGCCAAGTGCAGTATATGGTAGCGTACAAAAGGAGTGTTAAAAGGCTCCTATGATATTCTGATGGCTGACGTTGGGTGGCTCCATTTAATTCTATTACAGTCTATGGTATGCTTAAGTTTTATTGGTTGAGCCATAGGGACACAAGGTTTATCTTACTGAGTAGAAATGCAAGCTCAAACAAAGCAAAATATTACAACAAATGTAATATTATTCCTCTATTCTTCAAATCTTTTAAAACTTCAGCAAACGCTTCTGTGTATCTGCACAAAGTTTTCAAACTCATATTTTCTTCATTGATTTCTTGAGCCCCCTCTGCTTTCACATCAAGGGGAGGATGTACTCATGCAAAGGTTGGCATTTGGCTACAACGCTTGCATCAAACTTTTCTTCTTCCTGTGTTTGATTCCTCTTTGTTGTTTTTTTGAGAAAGTCCTAACCTTGATGACTGAATCTTCTTCTGAGTTGTTTGTTTCACAGACATACAGTAAAAGGCTTTGATGTACAACGATGGGTGCATAATTCTGCAATCCCAGAAAAAAGGTGTTTCATTTAGGATCTGCTTTTTCCTGAATTGCACTAAAAGGCCTGGACAATATGAGCTGACACAAAGATACAAAGCTCATGTATTTCTGATGTTTGTTTCAGGTTTGGATCAGCTTATTGGCAATAATTTAGATACACTGTAGTATGAGGTGTTCTATAAATAAGTCTTTAAAATTAATTGATGATTGTTTGAATTGATTGCATATTTTTAAAATTTTGAATTCCATTCAAATGCGTAATTATTTTTTGGACACCTCTGCCTGTCAGAATACATCATTCATATGTCTTCTGGCTGAAAAAGGTTTTCTTGTGTTCATTAACCTGAAATGTATCTGAGCCGCATGGCAAACTGTTTTGTATTGAAGTACATCTGCTTATACGTTGTGAAATGCTGAAGAGTACGGAGTCAGAAGGGCTTCAGAAGTAACAAGTGCTTGGCTTGGTATTGGCACTGTTCCTGGTATCAGTATTGGTACATCACTGGTAACTAAGTTCCCTGATTCTCATTTCTCTAGGGAACTTCCTCAGTAAAATCAATGATGCAACTACTTAGTGTTTTAAACTTTCTAAGAGCGGAATAAAGGCAGCTGCAGAGTAAAGGGAGAAATGAGCAAGAAAAAATTAAACATGGATGTTTGGCTCCACTTGACCAGATTATTAAAGTTGTCTTTTGACGTCCTGAGGAAAAAGTCTGTATCACCTCTGCAGTAACAAAGACAACCTGCCAGACTATATCAGCCTGACTGGACTAGAGTCCCACTCCGAGCAAACACAGGCTGAACTTTCTTCAACCCTGTCAACACTGAGTCACAGCTGAGTAGAAAGGAGAAGTCTTTGTTCAGCTATAGCAGTTAATACTGACAAATGTCATCAGACAGTCCACAGTCACTACAGATAAGTCAGATGTAACATTAGGCTCAGCCAGATGTCACCCTGAAACACTGAAGCAGCACTGTGAAGAAACATCTAACACAGAGACAGAGAAAGCCTCAGGATGTCCTTACATACAGCAGTAGTGTGCTTACTAACATGTAGATGTAGTGTTGTCTTTTTGATTGATAGGTTGACAAGTGGAGGCCTTCACACTTGGAGGTTTTACAAAGACAGAAGGTGTTGATAGGATGGTGTTATATGCCTTGAGAAGATTTTCTACCTATTTCACAGAGAATATTATATCTCATGATTATTTCCTCAACTATATTTGATATCTTAACCATATTTTCAGAGTCACCTCAGTATGAAAATGTTAAACAAACTCACCACAAAGGATGCCTGTGAGAAAATGAATCAATAAAAAAAGCACTACTTAAATGTACAAGTTTGTACAGTCACTTTCATATAGGACTCCATTCGAAGAGACTTACACATCTGTTATCTTTATCTGTTAACTCGGAAGCTTTCTATTTTTTTCTCCCTCGTATTTTGCCGTTAGTGCATGCGTAATTGTCTGGCGTGCTGGCACTGAATATCCACAAAAACATTGGAACCCGGAAATTCATGGGACTCTTTTAGTATTCCCACGCAGAGTTTCATATTAACCACGTTGTTCACTACGACAGATACTTTTCCTGCTGGAACTTTGAAGGCATAAGCAACTTATAATCGTGCAGCGATGTTTTTCCCCTGTGTGCGCCTCTTCTATTGTTTTCTCTCTCAACACAGACTCTTTGCTTTCCAGTCTTCAACTTACATATAGGACTCCATTTGAAGAGACGTACACATCTGTTATCTTCATCTATTAACTCGGAAACTTTCTCTTTTTACTCCCTCGTATTTTGCCGTGAGGGCGTCCGTAATTGTCTGGCGCGCTGGCACTGAATATCCAGGTTTCAATATTTTTCTTGGCCTTCCACGACACCAATGGGCCTCATATCCTCAGAAATAAAACTGTCAATTCGTTCTATGATGTCGTTTTTGCATTTTGGTGTTTATATGAGGCATAAAATCCAGCGCGGACTGGGTGAGGGATGCCGCCGCTGCAGCGCGGGCAGCGGCAGGTGCGCATGCAGCTATAAAACGAATAAACGATTATTAGACTAGAATATTGAAATGTTCTTAAATAAAAATATTGAAATGAACGATAAATACATTAAAATGGTGTTCTGAGACATGATGGGGGTGCTCACAAAATACCCCCATTTCACTTGATAAGTTTCTCCTGATGAAATGAACTGCAGGGGGGGGGAAAAATGACACATTTGGTCGACCAATCAGAATTTTGGTCGACTGAGCACGCATTGACCAATTAGTCGACCAGTCGACTTGGACTTTACAGCCCTACATCCTACTATATGATACATGATATGATCGCAGTGAAACTTGGACGTGATGTCACCAAGCGACGGCCGACGGCAACGGTGACCAAAATGAGGAATTTATGGACACGCGACGGTACGTCAGTAGGTGACGCGATTTTGGTAGCTGGGTAGCTTGTAATGTGAACGCAGTATAAGACTATGGTGCGACGACACAGATCCTCTGTTGTTTGGAACTACTTGGATCAGGGAGGGAAGACACATTACAGAGGTATAAAACAAAAAATGGATGCATCACTTAACATGTGTTTGACTCAACATATGTCTCTACCAGTGCTGCTTGATTATGGGAAACTTACAGTAACATTTATTTTGATTGTTTTCACAATTATTAAGTATTTTTACTTATTTATTGTACTACCTATGCACTTTAATTTTAACTGATTAAATAAACCATATTGGACTAAGATGCAGCCAAAGCTGTGTCACAAATATCAAAAATTATTTTAAATTGTCTTTACAATCTATTAGTGGTTTCTTTAACCATTTTCATAATAAGATTATTTTTAAGGAAAAGTTGAAAAGCAATGTGATGGATTGAATTATGATTAATACATGAAGTAAACAAATGTGATCCTTTTCTATCTTACAATGAATGACACAGTTAGTCATATCTTCATTCATCATTTATCAGCGAATCAAATGTTTTTCTTGTTTGACATCAATTTCTAACAAACTAGAAAAGCACTCAGAGAGCGCAGACCTCCGCCAACACCACAGTCCTCACCCATATTGGGATTTTTACCGTAAATATTAGTCCTACAGTTATTTGATTTAAAAATTTTGATTGCTTGACCATGAACGTCAATGTCAATGTCAGCTTTATTTATATAGCACATTTAAACAGCCAGCAGCCTACAAAGTGCTTTACAGTAGAAAAGGCAGACATGATAAATACATTAAAACAATAAAAACCAATAAAGGTACTAAAACAAATAAAAGCAATAAGAACACTGACAGTACAGTATAAATATGTATACTACCCAGTAAAACCAATAAAAGTCCCAAATAAAAGTGGCTATACTCCACCAAAGGCCAAGGTGAACAAGTACGTCTTTAGCTGTGTTTTAAAGGTAGAGAGGCTGTTCGCAGTCCGCACATTTACAGGTAGTGCGTTCCACAGTTTGGGTGCCGCAACAGAGAAGGCTCGATCTCCTTTGGTTTTAAAAGAGGATCGAGGAACTTCTAGGACCACCTGGCTTCCTGAGCGAAGCGCTCTGGAGGGCTGATGAACCCTAATAAGGTCAGACAGGTAGTCTAGGGCCAGGCCATTCAGAGACTTACAAACAAATAAAAGAATCTTAAAATCAATCCTGAACCTGTTTCTTTGTCCCAGTCAGGAGACGAGCAGCCGCATTTTGGACAATCAGCAGGCGGTTAATCTGGGAGTGCTCAATGCCGACATACAGGGCGTTACAATAGTCCAAACGGGATGATATAAAAGCATGAATGACTTTCTCAAAGTCTCTCTGGTCCAGATAGGGTTTAACCTTGGCTAGAACCCTCAGCTGATAAAAGCTGGATTTAACAACAGCACTGATCTGCTTGTCCAGTTTGAATGCGCCATCAATTACAACCCCAAGATTCCTGGCTCGGGACCCAATACAAGGCACTAGTGGGCCAAGCAAGCTAGCAAGGGGCTGGACCAGGTCAGGGCGACCAAACAGGATAACTTCTGTTTTGCTCTCATTTAATTTCAAAAAGTTCAGATCCATCCACTGCTTAACATCAACCATGCAGTTGTGTAGGCACTGAAGAACATCAGTGGCTGGGAACTTCAACGGCAGATAAACTTGCACATCATCTGCAAAACAATGAAAGGGGATCCCATATTTCCTAAAAATCGACCCCAAAGGTTGCAAGTATAAGGAGAAGAGCAACGGGCCCAGAACAGATCCTTGGGGGACCCCGCATGTCAGAGGAGCCACAGAGGAGGAAAACTGGCCCATATGCACTGAAAAAGACCTTTCAGACAGGTACGATTTAAACCAGTTTAGGGCTGTGCCCTTAATGCCTATACAATGCTCAAGGCGTGACACTAGAATAGAGTGATCCACTGTGTCAAACGCCGCTGTCAGGTGGAGAAGGATTAAAATGGCACAGTTACAGGAGTCAAGACTTAACAACAAATCATTAAAAACCTTTAAAAGAGCAGTTTCAGTGCTGTGGAGAGGCTTAAAACCAGACTGAAACACTTCACAAACATTGGCCCTTAAAAAGTACTCTTGGAGTTGATTTAAAACGATTTTCTCTAAAACCTTGGAAATAAAAGGGAGTCTGGAGATTGGCCTAAAATTAGATAAAACCAAGGGGTCCAAGTTTTTCTTTTTTAAAGAGGCTGCACTGTGGCATGTTTAAAAGAGGACGGAACACAACCAGAACTGAGACAACGAGTAATAAGAAGCAGAATAAAAGACTGAACTGAGTTAAAAACCTCTTTAAACAAACGAGATGGAATGCTGTCAGATGGGCAGTTTGCAGGACGTAAGTGCTCCACTATTTCAGTCAGTGTGGAAAGAGAAACAGGCTCGAACTGATGAAAGACAGCTGAGCTTGCAATGGAGACTGAAGGGTCCTGAACTGACTGAGGGAGTGGGAGCCTGAGAGCAGAAATCCTATTTACAAAAAACTGCAGAAAATCTTCACACATAGAAGAAGAAGGCTCAACACAAACAGCCTTACCAGGATTCACAAGTGAATCAAATACATTAAAAAGAACCTGCGGTTTTTTCACATTTGCGGAGACAAGTGAGGAAAAATAATCATTTTTTGCAGCTTTTACAGCCTTCTGATAGGTAAGCAAAGAGTCACGAAAGAGATCCCAGTAAATTTGCAGTTTGTCCTTCTTCCACCTTCTCTCCGCCTGTCTGCACGTGCGTCTTAGCGCACGAGTGGATTCATTTTGCCATGGCTCAGTCTGTGTGAAAACATACCATTAGCAATTGGATTCATAATGATATCTATTTTAGTTCAGTAGTTATACACGAAAATTGCATTTGTAGTCATGGCGGTTTTATGTTGATCCGGATCACACCCAAAATCTAATAAATTGTTCCTTGTCCCAATCCGGATATTTCCCGATAATTTCATCGATATCGATCTGTAACTTTTCGAGTTATTTTTCAAACTGAGAAACCAAAAAAAAACCCATACAAACATACAAACAAACAAAATAAAACAGACAAACAGACTCCGGCAATAACATAACCTCTTGGCGGACTATTTACTGTTGACAAAACATACTGGTGTTGTATTGGCAATTATGAGCCTAGAAATATTGGTATATCAGAAACCATCAATAATCTGATATCACACATCCTTAGTAGCTAGCATAACTTTAATCTCACATGATAAAAACGGTATGATGGCATGCCATACACTGAGTGAGAAAGTATCGAGTTAGTTTCAAAGAATTATTTTTTTACAGTAATAAATTCAGACCTGTGCAATTTGTTCATTGCAACAGTTCATATTGATTTTACTGTGCTGCCCTGACAGTCAGATTGTCTAATATCATGCATTGTGGAAATTGCTAACTTTAAATAATCAATTGAAATGATCGTGTTTTCATAACAAAGTGACCTACTTTACTCTGATTATTATATCAACAATGATATTGGTAGCGTCCCTGATATTCACAATCCATGTATCGTTGATGTACATATACATTTTCAAGAAGGAGGAGCAGGTAGACAAGAAATGCAGAAAGTACTAAGAGCACAAACCTTGGCAGAAATGAGATCCTGTCAGGAGGAGGCATCTTGTGCTTTATCAGTCTGAGATACCAGTCAAACTCCTGCAGGTCCTAATTGACACCCCGTATTAAATCCTGATAGACAGCCTAACATGCTGTTGACCAGATTGGTCCAAGAACCTGAATCTTCCTGCCGTGAGCACATTAAACTGCAGGAGTAATTGCACCTGGAGCCAGATGGAAAATAAATGCTTTTATCGCCACCAGCTTAATGTGCAATGATTGACATCGAAACGCAAGGACTGGCATTTCAATAATCTCACTTTAATAAGAATTCATGAGGGCGGTTTGCCTGATTTCCCCTGTTTGGTTGTGTGTGTGTGTGTGTGTGTGTGTGTGTGTGTGTGTGTGTGTGTGTGTGTGTGTGTGTGTGTTTGTACTGCTATCATTGTGAGGACCATCGCGGGTTTTAGACCTTTCGAGTGAGGACAATTTTTGAAAGTGAGGACATTTAGGCCGGTCCTCACAAGATTTTCACTGTAATAGCCTCCAGAGGCTGCAAACATGCTTCTCTCAAAGTTTCAGAGAGGTCCTCAGAAAAATATAAAACTGAGAAAAAATACACACAAAATCCCTATGTGTGCACAGTTTGAATACACACACATTTCGCTCTTCATCGCCCCCTCTGGTAGTTTTTGATTATTGCACCAGAAGGTCTTAAACTTAAGAAATGACAGTATCCAAGTGCTCAAGAGTTAAAATAAGACACATTATGTAGATTTTCACTTTTGTTTTGTATTCTTACAATAATTAAAATTGAAAAAAAAAAAAACATTTTTTGGTTAAAGCTTTTTTCATCGAAAAAAATGCTCCTTTTTTAGGATATAGTATATCATTACATTAAATTCACAGAAAAAAAGATCATAGACCCTGCCTGAAATCTACTTTATTTCCTTTTTTTTAACTTTAACTTGTTGCCATCTTTACAAAGCTAATTTACCTATTTGAGTTTTATCTGATAATACAGCTGGTCAGAACAGATAAAACTGTTTCAGTCTTAATTTTTCTACTCTGCTTTTAATAAGTGTACAACATAGGTGCACATTCATGTTCAGCCAGCAGCACACTGTGCTCATGTTATACATAGTTAATGTTTTGATAGAATTAGTGGAACTGAGACCACTTCACTAAGGCTCAAGGATTAACTGATTGGATTTTCACAGGTGAGGGGTAATTCATGAATGTGATATTTCAAAAATGGTTTGGTGGAGTTTCTCCATGTCTGAAAGTCATGTCTATTAAGACCCAAGGATGGATTGAAGAGAGTTGGGTGTCACGTATCAAAGGTCAAGGTCACTGTGACCCTAAAGAAAGATTTTTGGCTAATTTTCCATGAGTAATATGATAAGTTGACAAAGAATAGTGAATTGATGAGGTTTCATATTCAAAACATCGAGTGTAAAGATTTGTACAGAAATTTTTCTTGTTGTTAGTACAGAAATGCTTTTCCTTCATAAACAGCATACAACTGTATCTGAAATAATAAAAAAATGAAGTATTTAGTGATTACCACTGTTGTAAATGTAGTAGAAAACAATTTGAATGTAAAGAAATTGTACAACCTTATATGTATGAATATAAGGTTAAATTATAACTTTATAATATAATATATCTCTATATATTTTATATAATAACTTTATATAAAAGGGTTAATTATTGCATCTTACTGTCACCCTGGACATGCTAACAGAGCATTAGCAAGCTTCAAACAGGAATAAATCGATTAACTCTAATAATGCTAATTTCCGATGAAGCTAACAACTATAAAATAAAGATTGCTAGGTTGAAATCACACATTAAATGCTTCCAACACACACATATATATATATATATATACATGTTACAACTCATCTATTTACATCAATTTGTTTAACTTACATCATCTGTGACTTCTGTACTGCTGCTGACTGTCATGAAAGGAGAACAGAGCAAAGAGGAAACAGGAAACAACATCTAACCCCTTCAAAATAAAATATCCTCTTCAGAATAAAAGCACCATGAACATAATGCAATCACTTCAAGGATTTTTAACAATATCTACAAAAGTCAGTTTTGGGTATGTGATATTTTCTATGTAGCTAATCAAATGAGAATAATAGTTTCCCTTCATACAGATTTCCTCCAGTAACTAGTAACTTAACAGTAACTGTTAAAGTTTTGAACACATTCTGTTGAGAACTGACATACTGAAACTGTAAAGAATTTAATTTTGTTACTTTTTCTTGTCAACAATCAACATAACATCTAATTTGTACTTGTTTATGTCTGTCTAATGCAGCCACATCTTTTGAAACACAAAAAGATTTGTCCACAAATTTTTCATGGTATTTGAGCTTGTGCAAAATTTTGAGATATATTTCCATATCATATAATATACTGCATTACATTATATGATATAATATAACATCATATAACAGTATTTTATATTATATCACATTATATTACATCATATCATATATGAAATGATAGTAGTCTCTCTCGAGCTTCCCCAAATTGAAGAAAAGTGTCCCAAAATGACCCTGGGACCCCTTCCAGGACTCCCTCTTGGGATGCAGTTTAATGCATGGCCATTTGGGCCTCTTTGGACAATAAAGAGTTAATCGTCAAGTGAGAAACAGGCCAATGCTCGGGCCCCTTTGGAGCTAGCACTCTGAAAAAAAATATTGCAAGACAGGGGCTGGCCTAGTATTACACTCTCCGATTTGGTGTCAATAGACCCATAAATGAAAGAGCAGTAAATTTTTTTACATGTTTGAGGCCTTAGGCTTCATCACTACTAGTAGGCCTCATTGCTGAAAAGAGGAGGTTCCCATCAGGCTAGACCCCTGAAAATACATACAGTGCTTCATGTGACTGCCCTGAATAGCCCCACTACCTCTCAGAATTAGACTCAACTGGGAATGAATTTTATGTTACATGATAAGTTGCACAAAATGTCTCCTTTAATAGCCCTAATGGAAGTCAGCATTTTGAGTGACCCTTGACCCCTTCAGTAGTCTTTTTCACCACAGACCTGCTCCCAGAGCATACAGTACGCCCTCTTAGATGACTTTGTGCAGTTTGGTTCACTTTGTTTTGTGTTTTTGCTGTGTTCTTCATTAGTTTTATAGCATTACATGAAAAAAGGCCCCTGCTCCCCTGTCTTTTTTGCTCCCTTGTTGATATTCTAGCTCCTATCGGTCTGAAAAAGAACACCAGCATTGACCTAGAACACAACATCAAGCATGTGCCGTTTGGTCCAAATCCGATGAAGAATCTGTGAGATTTTGACCTTTTATGGCCTTTTGGGCATTAAAGGGACACACCTCCAAACTCCAAACCTTTGCCATGTGGCCTCCTGTTGGTCTAGGAGGCTGATATCATAGATACTGACTCACAGGGGCTCTTAGTACTTGTGGTAGAGATTTGGTTCCAATCAGATAAAAAATTAGGTCCAGGGTCTATTTCCAGTGGCAGGATGGTCTCAGAGTCTAAGATTCTAACAGGACAGGATTTTCAAAGAGGGACCAAGGTCAATTTTTTTTCTGCTGAGACCCCAGGGCTGATCTTATAGTATGTTATACTAGGCTATATTTGGAGAGGAACTGTGGTGGTTTGGTGTCTCTGTGACCTTCCTGTGACCCTTGGCACCATCTTGAAATGTCCCATTTTTGGACTTTAAAGCCCCATAAATCAGTGATTTTTGCATGAAATGAGCTGAAACTTTAAAAGGTGATTTAGCTAACCTCCATGAACAATTGATTGTAAGAGCAAGTCTCTAGGTCAATCATGGAGCTACTTCCTGTTTGAGAGGGGCTAGCAAGACGGTTTTAGAACAGTATGACTTAAGAGTTTTCAGAGGTCCCAGATCCCAGGTTTCAGCTCTCTAAGTGTCACAGAGGTGACATGAGAGCAATAAAGCAACAGTGGTGAAAAAAACATGTCTTTTTGGGTCTGGTTCGTGTCTAAAGGCCCCTGGAGGTCTGTAAACGAGCATGAGTATCCACATTAACCTCTATATATAACCTGTTAAGTTTAATGCATTTTGGTTATGAAATGTGTGAGATATTGACCTTTTTTGGCCTATTTGGACGATAAAGAGTTAATCGTCAAGTGAGAAACAGGCCAATGCTCGGGCCCCTTTGGAGCTAGCACTCTGAAAAAAAATATGGAAAGACAGGGGGTGGCCTAGTATTACACTCTCTGGTTTGGTGTCAATAGACCCATAAATGAAAGAGCAGTAAATTTTTTTTACATGTTTGAGGCCTTAGGCTTCATCACTACTAGTAGGCCTCATTGCTGAAAAGAGGAGGTTCCCATCGGACTAGACCCCTGAAAATACATACAGTGCTTCATGTGACTGCCCTGAATAGCTCCACTACCTCTCAGAATTAGACTCAACTGGGAATGAATTTTATGTTACATGATAAGTTGCACAAAATGTCTCCTGTAATAGCCCTAATGGAAGTCAGCATTTTGAGTGACCCTTGACCCCTTCAGTAGTCTTTTTCACCACAGACCTGCTCCCAGAGCATACAGTACACCCTCTTAGATGACTTTGTGCAGTTTGGTTCACTTTGTTTTGTGTTTTTGCTGTGTTCTGCATTAGTTTTATAGCATTATATGAAAAAAGGCCCCTGCTCCCCTGTCTTTTTTGCTCCCTTGTTGATATTCTAGCTCCTATCGGTCTGAAAAAGAACACCAGCATTGACCTAGAACACAACATCAAGCATGTGCCGTTTGGTCCAAATCCGATGAAGAATCTGTGAGATTTTGACCTTTTGTGGCCTTTTGGGCATTAAAGGGACACACCTCCAAACTCCAAACCTTTGCCATGTGGCCTCCTGTTGGTCTAGGAGGCTGATATCATAGATACTGACTCACAGGGGCTCTTAGTACTTGTGGTCCAGATTTGGTTCCAATCAGATAAAAAATTAGGTCCAGGGTCTATTTCCAGTGGCAGGATGGTCTCAGAGTCTAAGATTCTAACAGGACAGGATTTTCAAAGAGGGACCAAGGTCAATTTTTTTTCTGCTGAGACCCCAGGGCTGATCTTATAGTATGTTATACTAGGCTATATTTGGAGAGGAACTGTGGTGGTTTGGTGTCTCTGTGACCTTCCTGTGACCCTTGGCACCATCTTGAAATGTCCCATTTTTGGACTTTAAAGCCCCATAAATCAGTGATTTTTGCATGAAATGAGCTGAAACTTTAAAAGGTGATTTAGCTAACCTCCATGAACAATTGATTGTAAGAGCAAGTCTCTAGGTCAATCATGGAGCTACTTCCTGTTTGAGAGGGGCTAGCAAGACGGTTTTAGAACAGTATGACTTAAGAGTTTTCAGAGGTCCCAGATCCCAGGTTTCAGCTCTCTAAGTGTCACAGAGGTGACATGAGAGCAAAAAAGCAACAGTGGTGAAAAAAACATGTCTTTTTGGGTCTGGTTCGTGCCTAAAGGGCCCTGGAGGTCTGTAAACGAGCATGAGTATCCACATTAACCTCTATATATAACCTGTTAAGTTTAATGCATTTTGGTTATGAAATGTGTGAGATATTGACCTTTTTTGGCCTATTTGGACGATAAAGAGTTAATCGTCAAGTGAGAAACAGGCCAATGCTCGGGCCCCTTTGGAGCTAGCACTCTGAAAAAAAATATGGAAAGACAGGGGGTGGCCTAGTATTACACTCTCTGGTTTGGTGTCAATAGACCCATAAATGACGGAGCAGTAAATTTTTTTTTACATGTTTGAGGCCTTAGGCTTCATCACTACTAGTAGGCCTCATTGCTGAAAAGAGGAGGTTCCCATCGGACTAGACCCCTGAAAATACATACAGTGCTTCATGTGACTGCCCTGAATAGCCCCACTACCTCTCAGAATTAGACTCAACTGGGAATGAATTTTATGTTACATGATAAGTTGCACAAAATGTCTCCTGTAATAGCCCTAATGGAAGTCAGCATTTTGAGTGACCCTTGACCCCTTCAGTAGTCTTTTTCACCACAGACCTGCTCCCAGAGCATACAGTACACCCTCTTAGATGACTTTGTGCAGTTTGGTTCACTTTGTTTTGTGTTTTTGCTGTGTTCTGCATTAGTTTTATAGCATTATATGAAAAAAGGCCCCTGCTCCCCTGTCTTTTTTGCTCCCTTGTTGATATTCTAGCTCCTATCGGTCTGAAAAAGTACACCAGCATTGACCTAGAACACAACATCAAGCATGTGCCATTTGGTCCAAATCCGATGAAGAATCTGTGAGATTTTGACCTTTTATGGCCTTTTGGGCATTAAAGGGACACACCTCCAAACTCCAAACCTTTGCCATGTGGCCTCCTGTTGGTCTAGGAGGCTGATATCATAGATACTGACTCACAGGGGCTCTTAGTACTTGTGGTCCAGATTTGGTTCCAATCAGATAAAAAATTAGGTCCAGGGTCTATTTCCAGTGGCAGGATGGTCTCAGAGTCTAAGATTCTAACAGGACAGGATTTTCAAAGAGGAACCAAGGTCAATTTTTTTTCTGCTGAGACCCCAGGGCTGATCTTATAGTATGTTATACTAGGCTATATTTGGAGAGGAACTGTGGTGGTTTGGTGTCTCTGTGACCTTCCTGTGACCCTTGGCGCCATCTTGAAATTTCACATTTCTGGACTTTAAAGCCCCATAAATCAGTGATTTTTGCATGAAATGGGCTGAAACTTTAAAAGGTGATTTAGCTAACCTCCATGAACAATTGATTGTAAGAGCAAGTCTCTAGGTCAATCATGGAGCTACTTCCTGTTTAAGAGGGGCTAGCAAGATGGTTTTAGAACAGTATGATTTTAGAGTTTTCAGAGGTCCCAGATCCCAGGTTTTTGGCCATTTGGGCCTATTTGGACAATAAAGAGTTAATCATCAAGTGAAAAAAAGCCCTTGCTTGGGCCCCTTTCCAGCTATGGCCTTGAAAATTAATTCAGAAATTCAGGGGGAGGCCTAGTAGTTGTGTCTCTGATTTGGTATAAACAAACTCATAAATAAGGGAGCATACCTTATTTTTGCATGTTTGAAGAAGTCAGGCTTCATCACTACTAGTAGGGCTCACTGCTGGAAAGTGTGGGTTCCCATGGGTTTAGATGCTTGAAAACTAATAAAGTGCTTCATGTCACTGCCCTGAAAACCCCACAACTTGTCAGACCTCTACTTCACTGTGATGTGGCTTAATACGTAGCACAAATGTTTCCAAAAAGGTCAGGGGTTACTTTTTTTTTTTTGCTGAGACCCCAGGGCTGATCTTATAGTATGTTATACTAGGACATATTTGGAATGGATTTGTGGGGGTTTGGTGTCTCTGTGACCCCTGGCGCCATGTCAAAATTTCACATTTTTGGACTTTGATGCCCCATAAATGAGCTCACCTCCATGAACAATTGATTTCAAGGGCAAGTGTCTAGGTTGTTCCTGGAGCTACTTCCAGGTTGTGAGGCGCTAGCAAGATGGTTCCAAAAGCATATGATTTTATGGTTCCAAAAGCATATGATTTTATTTTTTTCTGAAGTTCCAATCATATATATATATATATATATATATATATATATATGTATGTATACAGTCCACAAGCGTGCAGTCCGAGGAACAACTAAGATACTGTGCTGGACCCTCAAGCTCCCAGGCCTCGAGGAACCGAGCTGAAGAGGATGAACAGCCCCCCACCCCACCAGGGGAGAGGGGGGTGAGTGATCTTTTTTGAAATGTCCTTAAAAGCCTTTAATTAATGTTGAATGTTGGACTGGGAGACACAATGAAAGATACCATGACATGATATTTGATAATGATATGATTATGATATTTTCCTCACAATATTAACACAATAAGATTTTAAATAAAGTATTATCGATGATGTGAATATGATATTATGATTACTATTTGAGTCAAGGAAAGCACTGAAACAAGCAGAACAGTCTAGTAAGTTGATAACTTAAATTACTAATGTATTTCAGTCTTTATTCAGTCTTTCAGTCTTTAAAACCGGGGAAACAACACTATTACTGCTATATAAATTTAAGACAGTGTATCTCATAGCTTGATAACGGAATAATATAAATTTATATGATATTGATATATTGCCCATTTGCTGTACTACTATTGCAACTTTACTGTATTAAAGATTTAAGTTACTTTAAATTTAGGATTCTGTTTTCTATGGTACACTTCAGAAGTAAATGTACTTTCTAACCCCTAGATTTTGCTGATCACTGTTCTTCTGGAAATTCTAAATAATTCTACAAAATCAACACAGAAACTTTGTAGTATTTTTATGGGTTTAAACTTGATTTAATCATATTTTAATTTACATAGAATTTACTTTATCACAGGAGGAATTCAGCAGTTAATAGTCTCTTTTCCATATGAAACACTACAATAAAACATTAATGCATTATTGATAACATCTAAAATAAAATATTAAAAATAAAATATAAAATGATGAGTACAAAACAGAATTCAAATATAGTACAAGCAGGGTATATTCTGAGAGAGGCTCAGTATTTTACTTTTGATACTTACTACTTTTTATTGCCAATAAATTTTAATGCAGGATTTTTTTTTAGAAATATAACAGTATCTAAACATTGTGGGTTCACTTCTTCCACTTCTTTGTGCAGATATATAAAGTTCTTGTACTTTAATGTAAGTTTGCAGCCTGTAAAGAGGCCTGAGAGTCAGGGCTGATATTGTGGAGCACTGAGCTCTGCAGCTTTAATGGCCCATCAGGGGGAGGGGCCGCTCACCCCCCGCACCTGGCTGTGAGTGAGTGGGGGATGGGCGGTGAGCACAGCCTGAGCACAGCTAGCTGCTTCACCTTTGCTGCTGCAAGATGGAGGACAGAGGAAGTAGTCTGGAGAGTTTAGCAATTACGGCGTCATCACGAAACGGCGAACGACGTTTTTGGCAAAGAATCGGCTAGCAGGTAAGTGTTAAAATATTTTTAATTTCATCTTTTATGTGTCAATTTATGCTGGGTGTGTACTATTACTTTGTGATTTAGAAACATGTCGTGATTCAAACTTCCTAAACTGCAAGATGGACATATCAAGTTATGCTTAACTTTAGGCTGAAAAAGGTAAATGTCACTGTATTTATGTATGTGACTATAAAGCTGAACAGAAGCTGAAGAAGACAGATAACTTCTGCAGTATATAGTTTACTCATCAGATTTTCTGACAAATGAAATATTAAAATGTTGGTTATAACCTTCATTTAAAGCAAGCTCTTAAAGTGTGTCCACTCCTAGTTTATACTTCTCTCAGTTTGAGAAAATACATTTAGGTGCTTGTGATTAAGGTGTATGTCTTTCAGTCTTCAGTGTTTTTTAATTCTTTGTTAAAATACAATTATCTTGTCTTTTAGAAATCTAGAGGCATTTCACAATTAAACTGAAAAATTGTGGCAAATATGTTGGTAACATGTTGCTTCTGTTATGAAATATTTTTAACTCAACTTAAAATATGCTTTTAGGAGACAAACCGTGGCTGTAAAAATCAGTTGATTTTTACAGCCACCACCATGTGACTGTCAGTTCAGTTATCACAGTGCACAGGGTATGTAGGTGTGAACTACATCCTGTAACACAGATGACAGCTGTCACTTAACTAATGTGATTTGATCTTTTAGATCTGAACTGAAGAAAATGTGATCTTGTGTGACCTTAAGATGGAATAACATGCTGTTTCTTAAATTACATAAAGCACGTATTGCTATAAATCCGCAAATGATTTCCCAGAAAACATTAACAGTCTACCAATTGTCAGCAATTAATTCATAAGATACATGTGTACAATCTTCTGCTTTACATGATGCTCATACAGAAGGTAACTAATGGTGCTGGAGCACCTGCCTACATGTCCCTGATGCTGAAAGTGTGTTTGCAAAGGCTACTGTATTTTCACTGTAATGAAGGCTCTGTGAAGAGACAACTTTTCCAAGATAAAGTGTATCAGTAAATTCGGTAGTGAAGTACAGGACAGTTCCATGTATGGTCAAGGTGTTTGACATAATTTTCAGTAAAGCCCTGCAGCTGTACCTCTCCTGTCTTGGTGCACAGCTCTGCCCCACTCACCATGTAGTTCGTCTGAAACACTGAGGGAGATGCAGTGCAGCTGCTGTTTTAATAAGACAATCAGACATAGGCCTGCGTGTTACACAGACAATGCAAAATCAGTCAGTTTGATAAAGAGCAATCCAGGTTAAAATCATTAAAAGTACCTTGAAGTATACCGTAGTTCAGAACAAACAAAAAACTTTAAAAAATACTTTGCTAACCAGCAAACAAATATTTATATCTACCTGTTTTTGAATCAGGCTCCAGAAACTGAAATGATGACAGATCTGTGTCTGGCCGGTAAAGTGGATGCATGGAAAATGAAGGATTTGTAATTTATAAACATAAGTAGCCCATTTCCTGAAGGAACACTTACTTATTATGTTAATTATATCCAAATTCAGCAAATGAAAGCATGTAGATCACAGTGTGTAGATTGTATGTTTTCATGATGACAAGTCTTTTTTTTAGTTGTTTACATATTTTATACATGACAGTGCATTTTTTAACAATGTAGCATTGATCAATTATTTATTGTTGGATGAAAATGAATGTTAGCAGGAAGATATCAGTGTATAACTGTGCAGTATAAATTTCTTGAGGTGACTAGTTACATGTGATAGTAATAATTTGTTGAAACTGTTTTGGACACTAGCATTGAAATACTATCTTTTCTCTGAATTGTAAGGTCCAAAACACAATGACTCGGAGGCCAGCTCAAGTAAGTAACCCTACAAAATCAATGTATCATACTTATTTAGAGTTACTGTAATGGTCAAAGAAATAAGCCTTTCACCTTTGCCTCATCAAAAAGCCTTCATTTTTGTTTTTTATGTGATTTTGGATTTTTACTAAAAATTCAAAACTTTGCGCCATATTAAAGACAAAACATTATTTAATGGAAATTTACATCAAATGTGAAAGTGAACAGTACTTGCAGCCCTCATCTGTTTTTAGTGACTGACTTTCTTAGGTCTACCTGTATATATTTTTGTAATTGGGTGCAACATCCAATATGTTTAGGTCCATTAATTTACCTATTGAGGAAACTGGTTTGTTGAACTGCAGTATTTTGAGGTGCTTGAAATCTCTTCTCCTCCATGTTTATGAACAGGAAGAGGACACAACTATCCAAAAAGAAATTGAGATTATTTAAAAATTTATTTTGAAATAAAATCTTTTTAAAAGCTCGAAATCATTTCGAAAGTAGATTAAAAAATTGAAATAATTTCAAAATTAATTTCGAAATAGAAAAATTGAAAAAAAAATTATGAAATTATTTCAAAATTATTTTTGAAATTTGAAACTATTTGAAAAACTATTAAAGAAATCTCTGATTACCTTGCAGAGCACCATCATGACCTTTATAATGAATCATAGACCTGAGTTGACTCCTCTGTGAAAGGGTCAACAACAAGAACTAATGGTTAAAACAAACATCTTAGTTATTTCAGCACACTTTAGTTGGCCTTGTGATCAGGCAATGTGGACAGTTGTTTCCACTCTAGCTAAAGGAGAGATGTAAGCTCCTCTGGGACGTCAGTACATCTAGGAACAATGACATTTTTTAACCAACAAGAGCCTTAAAATGTGAGGATTTAAGCAATAATATTGGTCTTTATCTTCACAGCTAAAAATCCCTCATCAACTAAAGAGACTGTCACACAAAGAACCAGAAAGAGCCGGAGAGATGGTTGATGGTATGTTATTTTTTGATTTTAATTAATTCTTACTAATGTTTTATGTATTTTTAATTGTCTAAATTTGTTTTATCTCTATATCCACATCAGATTCATTATTTGGATTGTATTCTCTGTTAATTGCTTTTCTTTTTACCTTTCTACTTTTAGTTGCTTTTTTATAAACATCTGGTTTTAGGTCATCTCATTCTACCATATTATTTTATTTCGAATTTTATCATATTGTTTCGTCTGTTTATTAACCTTCTCATTCTCACAGTATTTGTTAATCTAAATACTTATGATTTTAATAATAATTTGAGTTTTAGCCTCTTGTTTCCTCAGTCTTTTAATTCTGCTTGCTTTTAGGAATGTTCTTTTTTCTTTGTGTGTTTGATTAACTTGTGTGTGTTGTATGGGAAGTGTGAGGGTTGGTGGATTCTTTTGTTTCTACTTTTTTATTTTATTTTATTTATGTGAAGCACTTTGCTACATTTTTTAATGAAAAGTGCTCTACAGATAAAGTTTGATTGATTGATTGAATGATTTTTGTAAGGAATGTTGCCTTTTTTTAACATTTCACAACCCTTGGTAAACTCCATGCCATCTGCATGCTTTCAGTATAATTTTCTTAACTCCACAGCATTATGTCACTTATGTCATTCTTTTCTCTTGTTTTCAGATGAATGTCTGGACCTGTCCTCCCCCAGAAAGAAATTAGACCCCAGCAATGTGGATGGTAAGTTTCTGGCTGTTGTATTAATCTCTAGCCTAAAGGACCCTGCAAGTTGTTTTCACGAGTAGATCTCAGTATAAAAGGATCAGTGATGATCAAGGTTATATAATAGTTTTGGATTTGTCATTACAGTTTAGTTTTAATTAGTTTTAGAGCGGGTATTGTAGTTTTTCTTTAGTTTTGACTATTGCACCAAGGCTTAGTTTTAGTTTTTTCATACCTTATTTGCGAAGTGCAGGATTCAAAAAGGTCAGAGTAAGTATTTTGTAGTACTGTTTATTTTCAAGTCCAACATAGTGCCCACTGCTCAGTCAATGCTGATACTGTACTGTTGGCTGCTGCCTTAAACACAAGAAAAAAATATACACTTAATTTAAAAAATATAATCATAAATTAAATTAAATAAATAAAATAAATAAATTTAATATAATATAAACATAACTTTAATTTAATAAATGTATAATAATACATTTATTTAATACAAATAAATTTTCATAAATTCTTATTTTCAGTAAGAATATCTATGATTATACTTCTAAAATGATCACCACAACCATTCAGACATGAGGACCCTCCTGAAAATGAGATGTAGCATCTCAAGAGGCTAACCTCTAATAAATCAGACGACAGGTCTATGGTTCATGGATCTGTCTCTAACTTTAGTTCTTACTTTAGTCCACTTGTCTCCTCTTACCTCCCTTCCTTCACCCTCACACCAACACAGCATGGTGTGGATTTGCTGTTCATCATGAGACTGGGATCCACATTCAAGATTTCCTGCTGCTTAACAGAAGGTTTTTTCTTGAGCCATGATGGAGGGATCCATGATTGGCTATATGGATTCATGTTGGGTGTTGGATGTATATATTTGTATATATATGTATATGTGTATTTTATATGTATATATGTATCTATGCATATATGTGTATCCATAAAATGAAGAGCTTTATGCTCAATTGTAAAGTGTCTTGAGATAACAATTGTTATGAATTGGCACTATACAAATAAAAATTGATTGATTGATTGAAATTAAAATTCCAAACATCTCACCAGTTTTAATTTCTGCCAGGCAAGTTCATTTTTTTTGTCTCATTGTCGTACTCAAAACAATCCCAAATGGGACACTGCCTCCGCCTCCTCCTAACTTAAGCGATTTCTTCCAAGTTGTTCCAACAACACATTGGGTCTTCTTCAAACCAGCCCCTACACACTCCCCCTCCGTAATGGAGTGCACTCCGTCACGGAGTCACACTCGCAGTTGAATGTAGTTCACTTCATCGAGGTGAAGGGTAGGACTACAGCAGTAAGCTCTGGGATAAAACTTCCCTCGCTCAGGCGGAAACAGGAAGCGTATGTTGCCATGGTTTCGTAGTGGCATCGTGCACAAGCGGCAGTTTTTGCATTGATCCACCAGTGACTGAAACATGAGCAGATGAGATTCTCCAGAAGGTGCAGAGGTTAAAGGCGTCTTTTACGTTTGGTTACGCAGCAGTGAAATGTGAGCCTCTGGACTTTTGTTGCCAACGCATTCTGCAAAAAATCTCTCTGGATGTTGATGTTATTCATCTTAATTAAATTATTTGAGATTGAACAAAAAAACATCCTTTAATGCGTAATTTAATGTAAAATCAATTTATTAAAAGTTTCCCATCATATTTTAAACCCTGGCATAATAATGTGTCTTATAAATATTTTTAGACTGAACTTGAACCCTGATGGTATGGTATGTTTTACTTTTTGATATGTTTTAATGTCAGAGAAGCAAAAAGCAGTAGGCTATTTTCTCCTGTTATTTGAGTTGGTGAAAAAAAATACAAGTAGATCATAAAAATAAGAAATAGCCTCAATATTAGTAGAGAACCTTTCTGCAACAAGATTTTGATCTGCCTGTATGTATCTCAATGCTGATATTAGCCTAATTAACGTGTTTCAGGTAATTAAAAACTTTTCTTTTATCCTAGGATAATAAAATTATTTCACTTATTCTTTATTATTCTTTTTCTTACTGAAGAGCTTTCATTTTTCACTCTCACTTTTATGAATTATTTGGTTTTCGTTACATTCCTTGTAAATATAAAACATTTAATCAAATAAACTCTTTTTTGGACTAATGCAGGGCAGGCTTTAACTTCATAATCAGTGACATGGACAACTTAAGTTGTAAACATCTGGACGACAATCATGAAATAGTTGTCTTAGTTCAACAGAGTTTGTGCAGGAACTTGCGTGGTACTTACATTTGTTTGTTGGTTCCTCCATGGCTGTTACCGGACACACTTTAGCACTGCACGTGTTCACCGAGTCGGCATCCGTGCAGACTCCCTTGTGGAGGGTTTTACAGCCCACTACCCCTCCCCGCAAATTGGTTTGGGATGGCCTTAATGTGGCGGACCCTCCACGTGGACGTGCAAACAGGGGGTTAGTGGGTAGGGAAAGTGTCAAGGGGGCAGTTTGAAATAGACCCCCAGTCAGTGCAGTAAACAAGCACGTCCCAGTACGTCGCTATGATGGTGCCGTATGGCGCTGACCACTGCTGAAAACTGTCATAAAATTGGTTTAGAAAATATGTTGGATTCATTTGAATCCTAAAGGCTAATACATATTGTCAAAAATGATAACGAAGGGCATTTTGTGTATAATTTTTTGTAATTTCAGTTTTGTGAACACAATATACAGTTTTAGTTTACTTATCCTTTTTTTCTTTTTTAGTTTTTATTAGTTTGAGTTAACTGCAATGTATTTTAAATTTTAGTTTTCGTTTTTAGTTTTGTTTTAGTTAACTATTATAACCTTGGTGATGATTGTAAAGTAGTGTACTATTTTACTTAGAAATATATGTCTGGTATTCCCCATTTCATCCATAAACATAACAGCCGATGAGATTAGTAATGCAAGGCATACATTCCTGCATCATTTAATTTCTCTTTAAATATGCAGAAGTCAACAAATACTTTACCTTTTAAGCTAGGTGTGGATGGCACGGCCTTAAACTATATCAAATATCACCTTTTTTTAAACCAAATACCTAAATTTTGACACTGCAGCAGTATTATAGGAATGCCTGTTTGAACCAGTCGGGAGGGCCGTTAAACAGAAAGCAGGTGTTTTATATATTTTAAGTTTGCATTGTACAATAAACTTTAATACTGTAGTTAAAACCAAATAGTTCACCCTCTGAACCCGATCTTCACTACGTTGGTCAAGTATCTCTGTTGTATTCTCTGTTTAAAATCAGTGCTTTAAAATATATATGATTTAAATCACTTCATGGCATGAGACTGAATACTGTCTGAAAAGCTCAATATTGTCATTAAAGGTTGATCGATGGGCAATGTTCAACGGCCAGTATAATCATGATAGTTTAGAGCAGGAAAAAAACAGAACAGATTAATCAGCTGATAACATCATCAAATGGAAAAAGCTTTTTTATCTGAGTGAACCGATGCTTCCTAGTAAGCAAATAAGTAACACACTCATAGTGCAGGTTTACTCTTAATTCAAGCTCAATAACAACAACCAGAACTGCTATCAGAACAGACATTGCTTTCACCTGTGCTGAGCTACCTTAAAACTCAGCACAATATTGTATTAACATTATTCTAAAACCAGCACTTATATTATGCCCCTAACAAGCCAGTTAAGTTGTTGCATAATAGTTAACTTTTACTTAAATCACTCTAATTATCTGAGGAAAACATAATGTTAACTTTCTGTCTGGGACTTAATGTGAAACAAGGATCCCCATGTGACCAGTGGAGGGTCATAGCCATCAGCAACTATATTCAATCTTGTGTACTGTTTTTCCAATTTTTATTTTTTATCACAGTAAACTTGTTTTTTTTTCTCAATTTATCAGACTGTTAATATTCTTATATTTGTCTTCCCTCTTCAGTCATCATCCAGATCGCTGATGATTACTGTTCAAAAATCTCATTGCATTAATATTTTGTAGAATTTATTTTGAACTGTCTAAGCCTTTGACCATGGCTGATGGCTCAGGGTACAGTAACCCCGCAAAAATGGGTGAAATCTGATGCGTGGAAATATTACAGATTACTAACTAAAAAACAACAGAGAGATGACTGCCAGAAATTACTGAGCCCTTATTTGCAAATACATGTGTCACAATAAAGTTGGATTTAGTTGACAAATGTTTTGAACATTACAAAATCTACATTGCCTTCTTTGTCATTTGTAGAGCCACCCAGAGGGACCCAGAGGCCATGGAGTGACGCAGAAAGGACGTCAGTGAAAAAGCACCTGGAGAAATATGTGGCAGAATGGAGAAAGATCAGCTCTATGAATTGGAATGGTGCATCTCTAATCGTTAATACTTCAGTTTTCTTGTAGCAGATCTGCGGTTTAAAGTTACAATTCTGTTGTACACATAGTCTTTGACATTTTTCCATGACCTTTCACACAGGGCTTTCTCGGCTTGTATAGCCCGCAGACAGTTCTCTTTACCAGGAACTCTAATCACATTCTTCATGTGATATTTGTGAACAACGCAGGGCGTGCTAACAGCAGCTAACAATAGCCTGGAAGATGGGCATGTTTTTTTCCAACTTCAACTGGAACACAGATTAGCCGAAGATGATGTCAGTCTAGGGCTGAACGATTTTAGGAAAAGATTTAATTTCGATTTTCTGGCAGATATTGCGATTTCAATTCGATTAACGATTTTCTTCAAATCAAGCTTTGGGATATTCACATGTAGGGCTGAACGATATTAGGAACGGATCTAATTTTGATTTTTCTGGCAGAAATTGCAATTCAGAATTTTTTTCAAATCAAACTTCAGTGCAAAATTCACTTTGTTTACAGTACAGACAACAGTAAGGACATAAATGATGAAAAACACTTAATACAGTATTCACCTTCGATAGTGATGATAAATAATCTGTTTTCATTAACTTCTACTCCTAAACAGAGGCTTTGTGTTGTTGACCTGCTTACCAGCACTTTTAATGTATAGATTGTCTACAGATTTGTAAAACAGTATGTGTATAATACTTGACACAACAGATCCTGAGTCAGTCAGGAGCGCTGCAAAAAATTGCTGCTTTGGTGATCACAAAATTGCATTGTCTAAAATTGCGATTTCGATCTGAAAACAATAAATCGTTCAGCCCTATGTCAGTCCCAGTTCTGAGGTTACTGGAACACAGCATTACGACAGTCGCCGCGCGTGCTCATGGGTAGCAGAGTCTTAATGTTGCCAGTAATAGATTCTCCTCACAGCACCTTTAATAAAGCTAAATACTGCAGCTTCCTCAGCTTAGTAAAACATTCCATATAAATGGGAATCAAACTTTCCTGATTACACTAAGTGCAAATGCTATATAAAGTAAAACTGCTGAAATAGAGTCAAAAATGCTGAAAATGCTCACAGAACACATGAATGTCAGGTCAAAAAATACTGAATGAAGCTAAAACTGAGAATCAACAAATACCGACAGATCTCAGCGAACACATAAAACTGAGGTGAACAGATCGGCAGACAGCAGCGGTTGAAGTCAATCTGTGCATCCCTGATCTAGATTGACACACCCCAGTCAGAAGTGCAAATAAATTGATTATTACAGGAGCTAAATAACTGTTCACACTGGGGGCATCCATCTTCAATTGTCAACTCGGGGGTGGCGAGGTTTCACCGAGTTCCCAGTAGGAAATTCAGACTTCAGGGGACGTTCCAGTTGCAGTTTCCTACTCGGAAATTCCTACTTCTGACACCAAAAGACGTGACCCAAGGTATATAGCAGTAGTTTTTGATGTGTGACAACAAGCAATTTTTGGAAAACTTAGTATTGTAGTTTTGTAGGCGGCTATATATGGCTACTTACAGCCCAGTGCTCTAAGACGTGTCTGAATAATATAAATTTGCTCTAGTTTTAATTGTCTTGTTCCTGAAGTTGAGTATCCAGGCCAGTCCAGCCCTGTCCGACCCAACCGTGAAACTAAGGAATAGCATTTATAGCTAACCTATTTTGATGCTATCAAACTCATCTTAAAGTGTGTATTTCCATCAGGCATATATCTAAAAGTGAGACTTTTTTATAATTACTTAAAAACTCTTCATAGCATCTTTCAGTACTGGTGCATCTATGCTGATCTGTTGTACATGCATTTGTCTTTTCCATGTGCAGTGATGATGTCATCACTTCCTGTTAAATAAGTAAAATACTTCCCAAGAGAAAATGTGTTTATGTTCATTCACCAGAAGGCACTGAGTGAAGCTTGTATACACCTTTTCAGGGTCCTGGGCCCCTTAGGTGTCCTAAATGTTTGCTGTGTGTTGATGAGATTGTGGGAACTTTGCATTTCAGTCTGTTTGGGAATACACTCTAATATCCAGAATTATTTTACTAAACTGAATTTGGTGCAATGTTTGACTGAGAGTCTAACCACATCCTCAATATTGTAGTTTGTTCCCTCTGATAAATCTTTCAAAAGAAGCAATTCATTGTCTTTGACAATGCTGACAATTCCTCCACTGAAGGGCCAAAATGAACATTTAATTGTCTTGTAAAATATCTGTGGGCAACAGGAAGTGACTGAGAGCAGCTGGTCTACTGAAACACATCCAGTTCATCCACAGTCCACAGGAATTAATGTACACATAGTAAAGTTTCATATATAAAAGTTAATGTAGAACGCTTTCACGTAGACCACCCTTTAGAAAAAAATTAAATGTAGAAAAACTGAGTCAAAAAGACAAACTGCTGCAATGACCTCTAAATTCACAGTGACAAAACACCCAGAATAAACAAACAGACCCCCCAGAGTAAAAAATAGAACATTTTGTGTGGTAAGTATTATGCCATACTGTAATTTTACAATAAAAGTACAACAGTACTTTGATGCAATAGTCTTACGGGACAAAACATTATGTATATTCTGCTTATTTGTTGACCTAAAATTCTCCAATTCAAATTAAACACACCTAAAATTAGTTATCATTACAGTATGAGTCCAAAGTAAAACATAAAAAGGGAGAAAAGAATAAATACAAGCTATAAAAAGAAATGGTCTAACCAGAAATGGGCCCAATATGAAAAGGTCCTCACTAAAATAGTACAAAACTTTTTCACATTATACTCTTCCTTTGTATTTTTTAAAAAGCTGAGGTGGAAACTGGAGTTAGGGGGCCACCTTGTGGTGAAATGCAAGATCCATTTGTCTCTAAGTATAGCAGAAAGGGTGGTCCTCAGTTCCAATGTGAATTGTCTCAGTCCTCACTTCGATGCCTGTACAGGAATGTGTGTGTATGCATGTGTGTGTGTTTGAGAAAGAAAGAGCATGTGGGTGCACATTTGTATACTTGCATGATTGAGATACGGCAGAGTGTGAAAGAAGTGATGGAGGAGTGGGTGCAAGAAAAACAGACAGCAAAACAACATCAAATATATTATTTTCTATCGTAGGCTGCCTGACAAGAAGAAATAATGAAAAGCAGAACAGCCCTACTTTCAGACAGTCTTCTTGCAAACAGACAATGAGGGCTTGTGTAAGAGGAACTAATGACACAGATGAGGAAATAGCCCTCCAGTTAGTCCCATTAGCTTTACTAATAATGAACTCTCAGACCTCTCACACAGCAGTCTGAAATCCCTTTAGCTCGGGGTACTGAGGGCCATTTTGCTGGGCATAATGCTAACCTGTTAAGTGTCTGCAGCTCCCCTTAATCAGTTACAGCTCCCTCTTGTGTAATAAATACTGAATAATTCAAAACTGATGCTCCTTTTAAACAAATTGGCAGTTGGCAAACAAATCAAACTACACATTAGAGGGGATTAATTGATTCAACCCCTTAATGAATGCATACACGGGCACTTACAAACGTGTGCACAAACAAAACATGAAAAACATTAATACCAAGACATGAGTACAAGACCAACACTGCTGAAATCAAAGGAATGAGACAGGCCTTCTTCTTTTAAAAGTCCCATCATGGGATGTTTTAATATAGAAGAAAATGTCAAGGTCCAACAAAAACAGTGAGTGCACCATTTCTGTTTTCAGAGTTCTCTGCCAATTTAAATGTCGAGGAATCTGCACTTAAGATGCCCTGAAATCTCATACAAAGCAATGTCTGCAGCAGCTCATGCCTGCCACATTCCCAAACAGTCTGCTTATATCTTTGCGGATATCGAATCACCCCATCTACTTTGACCTGCTTTTATTGTAACCCAATCTGTCACAGAGAGATAGACATCAACAATTCTCTTTTATATATTGCAAATATGCGGCTGGATTCCTCACATGGCAGCCTTGTTTACTCTCTCGTAACACCAGCCTTGTTTCGCTGTCTTCTTTTATCTAAATCTGAGTGCCTGTGAAGATAGGGGGGCATGGATGAGCAATTTGTTGGCAGGATAGGAAATGAAGCTTCCTGCTATTTATTGGGATGCTGGTGGGATCACATGACACTGCAGGGGATGTGTGGCCTCTAGGGAGAGGTCTTTCCAAAAGAAAGACTTTTCAAGTTTACTGCACATGTGCACAAGAACCGTCACTTCTGAAGGTTGGAAAAAAAGACTACTAAACTGTTCTTCTTTCATAATAACCACCTCTTTACCTCTACATGGTTGCTCTTCCACACCACTGACATTTCAACAATTCATTGACATCAATACAACTTTCGTTATCCTCCTGAGTGCCCAGTTTGTGTACGTAATGCTTGTCACATCCACTTGCGTCACAGGTATATCCAGCACATTGTCTGACGCAATGATGTTTAGAAAATTTCAATGTAGTGTCTGAAATGTCTTTCGGTCACTCCCTATGTAGTTCACTATTTCATTAACACTTCAGAGAGAATAGTGAGTGAACCCTTCGAACACAGCTAATGTCTTTGTATCATGCTAACAAGCTAAAATGCACTGAGAGGTGTCTGAGCTCAGCAAGCCTGGCAAATCAAGTTAACTAAGTCTGTCAGAAATCAGTCAATTTTCCAAGTTTCTATCACACAAAAACTGCCTGAAAGTATTCCACCTACAGCTGGATTCCCTGAAAACCTTCAGGACATTTCAAACTGAGACAAATGTTTTGTGAGAGCATGAAGTCCACATGACCTTTACTTTGAAACTGCTCTTATCTCAGTGTGGTGCGGGGACAGCGGTGACACAGGGCTTTTAAAGGGAAATGGTGCTGTCGCAACTAGGCTTGGTTTTGTGACCTTGAGCTTTACTGAAATGACACAGCAGCAGGCTAGTGGAACGGAAAATAAAACAGAAAAAGAGGGAAGCTGAGGTTGCAACGGGACCCTAGAAGTAACAGAAAGTTCAGCATGTGAGAGAAAAAAGATGGAGGAAGTAAAGCAAGCAAGAACAGGATATTATTTAAGGGGGCTGCATAGAGAAAAAAGGGACAAAATGGTGTATGAAATAGGGGAACTATGAAAAAAATGATGTGAAATGCAACGAGAAGTCATAATGTTGGGTATTGGTTTAGGCATCATGTGGTTGTGGTGTGCACAGACAGGCACTGAGCCAGCAGGTTGTGAAAGACAAATATGCTGACCCAAACCCACCATGTTCCGCAAAAGTTAGGAGTGGTTTCATGTTGACACACACAGAAAAAACCCTACGAAAGCAAGAGTCGAAAATTCAAGTTGACTAACTCGAGCTTGTTTGTTCCCCTTTTTATCCTCCTATAGCCATGTGTTTGTCATGTACTGGGTGTTTTTTTTCTCAACATTAGAACATGTGGATTTGTCTTAATTACAGATCAGCCAAAAAATGATGCACCCTTTCATTTTGGAGCCAATTTAACAATTAATGTTTATGGTGATGTACAGTTGAAAGGGAAAATGTGAAGTAATGAAGCAAAAATGCAGATATAATGTTTACTGCATTGACATGAAAGCCCATTGTCCTGAGGTTCCCTTCAAACCCTCAAAATCACTAAACAGCTGGCAATCCACAAACCCAGTTTCCTCACAAAAAGAATAACATACAACAGTAAAAACTAGCAAACACTCTGACAGAATAGCTCAACGGGAATATTAAACCCTCCAAACGACACCTAAGTAAATGACCCTCACACTGGAGGGGTTTGATGTTTGTATCAATGAATGTGAAGTTCCACTTTGTTCTTCAACACAAGCACTTGTTCTCTGAGGAGTCTGCTACACAGCCTGCATCATGTAGATCTGGAACCACAATCCCAAGCCTCCCAACCCCCTCCATGACCACTTCTGCAGCCCACTATAAATCCTTAACGACAAACTCTATAAACTTCTCCGAGCTTGAATATTTATGGATGCCTGTGGTTCCCCAGAGTGCTGTTCTCTGTCTGGGCCTCAACACACGACAGGAACCTCTCTGGAGCGGCTTTAGCCTGTTTCAGCTCTTATGGAGGAGGGAGATTGAGAATACAAACATGGTGGTCTATTCTGTATGGGTCATAAACAAAATATCCCCCGGTGGTACTCGAGGAGTAACATATAAGTGCATATACAAATCAATAACAAGTGTTAACCAAGCTCTTCAGCAGACTTCAGACTACTGGGGTAAGAGGTGCACAGGCCTCCTTACTCTAATCACGATAAAAGGCTGCAAACAGACAGGACATTTTTTAAATCTCCACTGATTTTAAAAGCATGGAAAAGCAAGGACAGATTCAGAAAGAGATGAATAATATTTCTTTTCATTACTGAATTTGTCATGTGTGTATACTTGATAGTCCCACTGCAGAATGTGCAATGTCAGTTATGTGACCTGGAGCACATTATGCAGCATGTCAAGATTCCTCATCTCTGTTGTTTGTTGGAAACTCAACACCGAAAGTTCTTGTTTCATGGCTTATCTTCAACAAGCGTTATCCCCATCAACAGTTGGGAAGGGAATAGAAAATCAATTCCAACTGAGAAGCGACAACTCCCTCAGAGAGCTGATAACTTTGGTCTTTTAGCTTGTAACATGCCCTTATCAATTCCTTCTACAAAAGCACTTTATTCTGCGTGCCTTTTAAATTAAGGAATCATGCCCTTATCATAGACAGTCATCAAAAATGGTAAAAAAATATATAATCGTGGGAGACAGGGGACAGGAGTGGTTAATATTGTGGGCATGATTTCAACAAAAAGATGCTTCCAAAAAATGTTATATAGCATTTATCTATGCAGCAAGGCACTGAATATAAGGGGGGCAGTATATTTGCCACCAAAACATCTATGTAGGCTCGCCTTTGACAACACAGAAAATCCACAGGAATTAATAAGGAAATCATTTAAGAACTGGAAAAGCACCCAGAGAGCACAGACCTCACCCATATTGGGATTTTCACGATAAATATTAGCCCCACCTTTATTTCATCTAAATATTTAGATTCCTTGACCATGAAAACATACAAACATCCATAAATGCTGAAAATAGTCCTATCTCGCAATGTTAAGGAATCCTATAAAAAATTCCTGGATCCGGACGGTGATCCAGATCACTCCCAAAATCTAATCATTTGTTCCATGTCCCAATATGGACATTTTCTGAAAATGTCATTGAAATCCGTCCATTACTTTTTGTTGCTAACAGAGAAACAAACAAATAAACAGAGATGTCTGCAATAACATTACCTCCTTGGCGGAGGTAATAACATCAATAAGTAGAATCAACAATGGCATTGGTATTTATGAAGCCTTATCAAACCCCATCCCTGGACAGCAGTCAGAAACCCGAAGACTGTGCGTTAAGTCAGTGGATCCCCTGTATGTCAAACTGCAAAAGCTACAGCAGCTGCCGCCACAGACGTTAGCATGTAAACGGCATCAGTTTGTCAGCTGGTCACTTTCACCCAAATGCTCTTCTCTAAGTGCAGAATGCTCAGAAGGTATGTCTTTACTAAAAATCTAAACACAGAGGTGTCTACATTACAAAATGTCTCAACTGCAACAAAAACAGATACTAGAGACCACAGAAAACGCCATCACTCATTAAACTGTTAGCACCTGCATGACAACAGAAGCAGACTCTGCGGCATAACCTAGTTAACTACTGTTTAGACAGAACCTAAAATATGGGGTTGGTCATGCAGACTAAATGTCAAAAACATCAAGTGGCACAACGGCAGGCTAAACGTTTATTTGTTCACTTTGAAACAAACATGTCAGTCAAAGTCCTGTCCTTCTATGTGTGTAGTCTCTACTCCTCCTTGTGTGTGTCAACCTGTCAGAGAGCTGCAGTGACAGATGAAATTAGGATGGGGTTCAGCTTCAACATTCAAAACTGGGGTTAAGGTCCAAATAATAAGACAATGGTTGTTCGATCAAAGTTGTAGGTTATAAACCAAAACAATAAAACATGTATTTGAAATAAATTCCTTTAAAAATGGCAAAAAAATAAAAACAGTATTGCAATGTGTTGCAATTTTAACATTTTTCTCCTCAGAATACACGCTTAAATGTTTTTTATTTTAATTATCCTTTTACTGTTGTTTTTTCTTTTGTGTTTAAGCTCTTGTGCTTTGCTGCCTGTTGTCAGAGCACAATGTAAACCTGTTTTAACAGTGCTATACAAATGAAGTTTAATATAGATAATTTGGTAAGATTACAAGATATTCCTTGAGGAATTGCCTAAATTTTGTAAGAAGTTTTGTGACTGAACATGACCTCAATAAATCGTCTGTTTTGTGAGTTGGTTGTACTGGTGTGCATTATACAAAGGCAATAAATGAAAAACACAAAAGGATATGGATGGAGTCCTGACAGGAAGGAAAAATGTCAGAGATGTTTGGCTGTAAAATTATGAAACTTTTTTGACAATATGAGGTGATCTGATGATGTCAAGTTATAATCTTTCTTAACAGCAGATTAATACCACTAGCTATACTGGTATGATGTAGTGTCTATGTTACTTTTATGGTATGTTAGCTAAGTGTTTACATTAATTTGGAGCTTACTATAAACACAAGTTAGATAAGACATTTCAAGATACGACAAATCACCTCCATCTCTTTCTGTTAATCAAGCACTTTTTTGATATGCCGTGGTGGGAGAGCTAATGTAAGCCATTTCATACATGTTGGAAATAAAATATATTCAGTTCAGTTTAATTCATGGAAAAAGCTAGTTACTCATGTCAAAGTACTGTTTTTGATTCAAAAAAATGCATAACAAAAAATAACATTTCAAAGACAAATTTAGAACTTAGAAGTATTGTCAAATTATAGCGAGTTAGACAACATAATTTTACAAATCAAAAACACTTGTAAAAATTAGAGGCATTATGGGGGACATGAAAATGATTTGTTATATAGTGTTTTGTGTCATTATATGTTTAAGGGTAATAAATCACATCTTACTGACACTGGCTCTGATTCTCATGAGTGAAAGGATGTGCGATAAGAAAACAATATGAGAAAGATGTGTCTCGTACTCTGTCTAGCTTTTAAGTTTTCTATATTTTTGAAACAAAAAGTTGTGCATCTATGATTTACTTGTCTGGTCACAGTCCGGGTCAGTTTCGTGAAGGCCTTCCCCACGTTGCACTTGGCATACAAATTTACGGACACAGACAGACAGACAGACAGGGGGATTAAGCAGAACAGTGAAACATGTACGTCATAAAGACAGCTGGGGTCTCGTAAGACAAGATGTTTTATAGCAAACTGTTTCCTTCTCTCCTTGCCAGAGTTATTGCTTTACCATGAGGATAAGTAATACAGTAAATATGTCCAATTTAAGCATGGAGAAAGGGTGTAGGATAACAGGCCAGCCAAGCTATACATGAATACCTTTTTCCACCCATCTGAAATTCCATATTACATGAGCAACTAATTCATACTCAACCAAGCAATCTGTGAACTGTTTAGTGAGCAAACTGTGAACATGGTATTTAATTCAACCACTGTAGAAAGTCCATTACCTCAGCATCATGTGACCAGTGTGATGCCTCCCTGGTCTGAGCATTTTCAGACAGGACAGCAACACACAGCCATCAAGAGTAAACTAAATTCAACATTTAACTTAAACGTGCTATGAGGAGAATCTATTACCGGCGAAATAAAGACTCTGCTACCCATGAGCACGTGCGGCGACTGTCGTAATGCTGTGTTCCAGTAACCTCGGAAATGGGAGCGTCATCATCTCCGACTTATCGGCGTTCCAGTTGAAGTCGGAAAAAAAACATCCTGATCTACCAGGCTATTGTTAGCTGTTGTTAGCACGCCCTGCGTTGTTGCATGAAGAATGTGATTATCACTATGGCAGCATTTTTGGAAATATAAGTCTAACAATACTATGTATACAGCCGATCTAGAGCGACACATCCCAGTCAGAAGTGCCAATAAATTAATTATTACAGGAGCCAAATAACTGTTCACAATGGGGGCATCCATCTTTGATTGTCAACTCGGGGGTGGCGAGGTTTTACTGAGTTCCAGTAGGAAATTTAGACTTCAGGGGACATTCCAGTTAAGTTTCCTACTTGGAACTCCAAATTCCTACTTCTAACTACAACTGGAACACACCAAAAGACATCTGCAATCCAAAGCGTGTGTTTGTTTGTTTTTATGCAGCTCGGACCTTCCTCAGAACTCTGCATTGCTTTAAAACTTCTTTTTTCAACAACTTACAGGATGCAAAGCGACGAGGTAATGCATCTCTTTCTAGTTACATAGCGGTAGTTTTTGATGTGTGACAACAAGCAATTTTTTGGAAAACTTATTATCGTAGTATTGTAGCCGGCTATATATCGCTACTTACAGCTCGGTGCTCTAAGACGTGTAATATAAATAATAAAATAACATAAATTTGCTCTAGTTTGAATTGTTTTGTTCCCGAAGTTGAGAACAGGGCTCTCAAATGCGACCATATGGTCGCATATGCGACCAAAATTTGTAAGAGTGCGCCTAACTTTTTTTGTTGGTCGCACTGGTGCACCCTGTGCTCCCCGGGTGAAAAAAAACAAACAAATGTAACGGCGGTAGAAGATAATCCGCTAAAACCGGACAAAACACCGCGCTTGCAGTCTCTCTCTGTCTCTCTGCCTCTCCGTTCAACAGCAGGTCCCGCACACACACGCAGGTACGCACATACGCATACACACACAGCCCTCAGTAATCATCCAATCAGCTGTCAGTATGCAGAGGAGCCCAGACTCTGCGGTGCCAGGCTACAGCAGGAAGCGACACAGCGAAGGTCCGCTGAATCGTCTTAGGCCCTCCTCACACGAGGACGGCCCCGTATTGTCTTGGCGTCGGCACCAAAACATGTATCGCTGTTTACACATCGTATTGTATATAGGCTTGTGTATTTACTTGAGTCCAAGCTGAAAGTAGTAACTGAAGCAGTTAAATATTCTCTTGCTAAAGACATGATTCCCATTAAAACTGTTGAAAATGAGGGATTTGAAAGACTGCTACAAGTAGTTGACCCGCGTTACGAGCTGCCCAGCCGTAAATAATTCTTAAACACTGCCATTCCACGTCTATACTCTGAGTGCCATGAAAAGATTGAACGCAAAGTTCGGCATGTCCAGTTTTTCGCAAGAACAAGTGATCTGTGGTCCAGCCGCACTTCAGAGCCTTATTTAGGTCTGACCATTCACTATATTCACAACTAGAAGCTCTGCAGTGTGACCCTACAAACAACATATTTCCCAGAAGACCACACAGGAGAGCTCATAGCGCAAGGGCTGAGGGATGCTCTTCAGTGCTGGGGATTAAAAGAGGAAAACATGACCTGCATGACCACAGACAGTGGGACTAACATGGTGAAGGCCTTGGAACTCAACAACTGGACTCGTCTGCCGTGCTTTGGGCATGGCCTGCACCTAGCCATTGGTAAGTGAACAATAAATAAATAAATTATATGCAAATATTGGGCCAAAGATGGTTAAGTAAACAGGATCAGATGAAATCTGAACAGCCTAAAACAAGCAGTAATAGCAATAGTTATTAATGTGTTGCAGCTTATTAGAATGACTATAAACTAAGAACACACTATTTGTATAGGTCTAAAATGTAATAAAGTATTTTATTTTAAAAACTCCTGAACAAATGAAGAAAACAGAACACAGTTATTTATTGTGTTAGTCTATAATATGATCAACTATTTTATTAAAATAATTCCAGAATAAACTAAGAACACAGAAAACAGTGTTTGTATTAGTCTATAATGTAATAAACTATTTTATTAAAATAACTTCCAAATTAACTAAGAACACAGAAAACAGTGTTTGTATTAGTCTATAATGTAATAAACTATCTTGTTAAAATAACTCCAAAATAAACACAGAACACAGAACACAGTGTTTGTATTAAGTCTATAATGTAATATACTATTTTATTAAACTAACTCTAGAACAAACGGGGAATACAGAACATACTAGCTTATTACTTTAGCCTATAATAGCTTATAGTAAAAAGATATATATATTGAAATGTTTTATATTCACTTTGTGAAAAAATACAGCGTCAGAATAAACAGTTTAGACAATTACACCATATACCTGATTTTAGTTTTATCTAATCAGTACATCTGGTGGTTGATATATTGTGTTGTTCTTTTGGAAAAAGTGCCAAAGACCCTCGTGTAACACGCACAACATCTGTCTGCAAGAAAGTGGTGAGTGCATTCTCCTTCAGCTGGAAGAAGAAAAGAGATTTGAGTCAAGCTCAAACAGAAATGAATCTACCTCAACAAAAACTCATCAGAGTCACCAAACCGATGGGGCTCCAAGCTTGCCATGATCGAGAGAGTGTGGGACCAAGAAAAAGCCATTTCTCAGGTCCTGAAGGCAGACGCCGAGGCACTTGGTACCACCATGGCAAGATATTGATGTAATGGAGTCCATAAAGAAGGCCCTTTGTCCGCTGAGAGATTTTACAGATGCACTTTCAGGGGAGGATTGTGTGAGTGTTTCCTATGTCAGGGCCGTCCTGCACCTGCTGAAAGTCAACCTCCTTAAACTGGATGATGAGGACAGTGAGCTAACAAACATGATGGAGACAACTATCCTCAACTACCTCACAGAAAAATACCAGGATCCCACCACTGATGCCCTGTTGGACATGGCATCGCTTCTTGATCCCAGGTTCAAATCCCAGTACATCCACAGTGACAAGAAAGAGGGGGTACAAGCCAAAGCTGTGTCTGAGCTAGAGTCCATGCTGGATGCACAAGCACACCATCAGCCTCCATCCACATCACAGAGTCCTGAAGTAGAAGAACAAAGTCCACCAAAGAAAGCAAAGAAGAAAACATTAGCCGGCTTTTAAAAACCTCAGGTGCCATATCTGCAGCCGCCACCACATCGGCTCTCCTAATTCTAAGAGAGGCAATAGATGGGGAACTGAAGGCCTACCTGTCCACACCAAATGCAGACAGTGAGATGGATCCTCTTGAATGGTGGAGACTCCATGGGGGAAACTTTCCAAGGATTAGCTAACTAGCCCGAAAGTAACGAGTGTTCCCTCAGAGCGAGTCTTCAGCACAGGTGGAAACATAGTAACTTCCTAAGAGCTACTCTCAAGCCAGATAAAGTGGACAAATTGGTATTCTTGGCTAAAAAATTGTGATTGTAATCTATCATATTAATGTATCTCCTTTTCAAAAGGAGATAAAAGCTTGAAGATTTCTAAACAAAAATCTGTTCTAAAGCAGCTGTATTCACTCAGGTTATAGATATTGAAGTACTGTTGCTAAATTGTTGCACTTTAGGATATAACCAATTACTTAAGTTTGCATTTATACTTGACCTTTTTCAATAAGCAATTTGATGTGTTTAGTTTTCATGTTACAAAAGTGCACTTTATTGTTGTTCATTACCTTTTATGTGTACATTTATTGCACATTTTTATAAAACTGCACTATTTAAATTAAAACCTGTTCAGAAAGTTTCTTGGCTTAAATTGTCATATTTTTTCTTTTAGAGTTTCACATGTTTTATATGTTAAATGTGCAAATTTGTCTAGAAAAAAACAACGTAAAAAAGAATCGTGATAAAGTCGTGATTGTGATTTTATTTTTTAAAAATCTTGCTATGATATTTTTGCCATATCGCCCACTCCTACCCAAAAATGGACTTGAAACAATTAGTAACGGAGGTAGGTGAAGCGTATTCGATTTCCGCAATGGTTGCCAGTGTTCACTGAGGTTGGCTTCTTTGGTGTCATTCCTGTCCAGATCCAGTAAAAGTCACCTCCTAAAACAAGGCCTTAATGTTAAACTCCAGGCTCCTAAACAGTTGTATTAAACAGATGCATAAATCCATTCAAGGCAGTCACATCCATCTCTTTTACTGTTCATTTAACATTAAACTTTGAAGCAGTTTCTGTCAACAATGTTCATTTACTCTCAGGAATGACTACTTCCTTACACCGCTTTGACACACAATACTAGTATTAAAGTTTTCTGGGCCCTCAGAGGCATCCCAAGTGTTTGGATAGTTTTCTACACAGGAAACAGCAACCTTACCTCACCTCATCAAACTCTAACACACCACTGAATGTACACGTTAATTTCACTGTGAGCCGTCATGTGTTTGCGGAGGTGTTAACATGAAGTATAGTGGAGGTGGCACAGCCCGAGCTACTGTCCAAGCTCTGCTCTTAAAACCCTCTGCCCCTGCTTAAAAAGCTGAATGGCTTTTATAAGTCTCTCAACACCCCTTCACAGCGGTAATGTTTCACTTTGTTTTTTCTCATAACTTTCCCTCTTTCTAATAACAGTAATTCCCTCGTTTTTCCCTCTGATTCATAAGTAATATGTCTTTAAGGGGGAAACACTATTCATGGAGGTCTGCCAATATTCTGCTGAGGGAAAATTTCTTGCTTGTAATTTCCCCCTGGAGTTGGTGGATGTATTACGCCAATCTGACTGGGCTGGGAGTAAATGTTTGTTAGATTATAAGAAGAGGGTGGAGAATGGTGAGAGTTAGAGAGTGCGGCAGGGGTGTTAATTTGTTGACATAATTACAATAACAAATCAACCAGATGTTGACAATACTTGGCATTCCAAACAGAAATTAGGCTGTTTTCTTAACCTTGAATATGATTGTGTATTGACTGACATATTCAAATGTGTATTCATTTTAATTCTCTCCCAATTTCCTGTTCAAATTTTGCAGTAAGTGCAAGGAGTTCATCAACAGGCAGTTTGTCAGTGTCAGTGGGCAATTATAAAGACGTGCTTCACTAAGCGTGTGGTTTCCACTGACAAATGTATCCAGAGCCAGAGGCAACCATCTATTTTTGAAACCTGGCCCAGAGTGACATTAACCTTGTAACACTGACATCAAATGTCTGTCTGATTGAGTGTTTTCCTGAAGTCTGGAGTGACAGCATGAACGGAAATAAATACAAGAGGGTGTGGTACAAGGTTATCTTAGCATTAGAAAAATCAGGGAAAACTACAGCATATTACATTCAGTGTTAAGAGCCTCAACACTAAAGGCAAACAGCAAGCAAAAGAAAAAGAAATAAAATAAGAGTGGCAAGGACTGTTTTTAACATAAAACAAAACGGGAAAAATGGAGTACCATAACATGTTTAGTGTTTAAGCTAAAGACACCCAATGATTACAAGTTGATGAAAATGTATTTTCCAAGACTTGTTAACATTTGGTGCAGCCTAATCTTCATTCACCTCTGCCTTTTTTAAGCCCCATCTAATAAAATATGATGCAGCAGAATGAAAACAATAAATTTAGATCAATCCAAACTTGAAAGTAGAGCATCATTCCATTTTTTGTTTTTGTAAAGGAAGAAAACAAAAACATACAAATGCCAATCATGTGAGTGTAAATGTTCATTTTACAAAGACTTTAGTTTGTTGCTTAAAAAAATATCTTTATTCCCTATGAAGCCAGATATTACGAGCAACCATTAATTAATTAATGTGTGACTACTTATATATAGAAATACCTCTGTGACAATGTGACTAAAAGTAACTCATCCTATGAAACAGACTCAGGTCTAAAACTACAACCAACCATATTTCACCAGCTCATACAACAACAGCATTAGAGCATGAATTACAACATCATTAAAGTTTCTCATATTCAGATGGCTATCATGTTTTGAGTGGTGCTAAAAAAAAGAGAGAAACCCTTCCTGCTTAAGGGTGCTGTACATAAGAATCTACCATCAGCGGGCTCTCGACCAAAGCAAAACAACAGATGATCAGTCAAGACCAAAGAGTGCCACAAGACAGAGTGACTCAATGTCACCTCAGCACGTCTTCACAGTTTCTTTCTGTTTTATATAGACTTGATTCAACAAACGAAAACTGACCTCCATGAAGTGTGCTCGCTAAATGTCAATATTTTTGTCTTGTACACAATGCAAAATTAAAGACAAGCCATGTTGTAAGAAGGACTTCATTGTCATCATGATTTTGCATAACAATAAAACGGCACAAGTTATGAACTGAAAGCTCTTGAAGCGCAAATCTCCAACAAGCTAGTTCACATATTTCTATTACATCTATGAGCAACAGTTCCATGATAAAGTGAACAACATAATTTTAGTCCTTGACCCTAAAAAGCCACACCTAGCACTCAGAATCATGTTTATATTGTCAGGTAGTAGGGATGTAACGGTTACCGGTAAAGTGGTAAACCGCGGTAAAATTTCCTACAGTAATCATTACCGCGTCCTATAAAAATTACCGTTTTACCATGTCTGATAACCACAATGCGTCAAAAACGCACGGTGATGCTGCTCTCTGCCTGGAAAAGCCGGAACTATAGGTCTGTTCCTGGATGAAGCGACCTGATGGGAAGCGCGCATGTGCAGTTTGCATTGTTTGCCCTCAGAGAAAGTTACACACAGCCGAGATTTCACTCTCAAAACGGGCGCTGAAGTCTGGTTAAATTTTGGATTTTACAAGGTTGCCGAGGGGAAACTGATAGAAGACAGTCACCTGATCTTAACATGAAGCTGCAGCGAAAAGAGAAAAGAGAGAGAGAGAGAGAGAGAGAGAGAGAGAGAGAGAGAGAGAGAGAGAGAGAGAGAGAGAGAGAGAGAGATAAGATTCAGTGAGCCATACCTGAGAGAATTACAGGTGGTTTGTCAGTACTCTCGGTCTAAATAATGTATAAATCTTGTAATTAACAGCATTAGGATCATTCTGGAGTGTATTCTTGCCATAATCGCTGTATTTTGAAATTGATCGTCTTTTTCTGTCTAAGTTCGTGTTTTATGGATTTAATCGATCGTACTCTGGAAAGATTAGAGGAGAAAATATCGAGGATATCTGCCATGGAAAGGGGAGACCAGAGGAGAGTCATGAAGGGGGTAACTGCTTTAGGGACTATCGTCAGTGAAAAAAAAAAAAAAAATTTTTAAAAAAGGCCATGACATGGTCTAATATGACGAGCTATGACATGGACACTAATGCTGCAGGCAAACAAAAATCGGTGAGTGTTTGTAAAATAGGTTATTTGTTGTTCATTTTCTATTGTTTATGAAGGGAATCCTGTTTAAAGTTCAAATCTGTTGTTTTCTTTTCTTGTAATTACGCTCTTTTCAAGCATTTATAACAAAATAATACAAAAAATACTTACTAGAATATTTTACTTTTATTTCTAATGAAAGAAGGGAAAAAAATGTACTCAAAGGGCACTTCTAGACTAGGGATGGGCATTTTATCCGATGCGCAATCAGTGCATCGATGCGAGGGTCTATGGTAAATTGCATCGGTTGGAGTGGTGTGCATCGCATTAGAAACTGGGCTTAAACCACAATGCATCGCCTTGTAAAAGCTTTGCATCGGTAAGATCCGATGTCATGTTATTATATATATATTTTTTAAATTTTAAAATTATTATTTTCAGTCAATTCACTTCCATAATTATCTCTCAGCCGTTAAATTCTCATGAGTGGACTGTTTATTGCGGAACGACAACACACTCTGATTCACCTACTCACAGTCACCACTAGGCGATGTAGGCGTCACTAGTCACTGAACATCAACACCCGGGGAAAGGATACCAGAGAAGAAGAAGCACATCCGGACTCCTCCACTCTGAAGTGGTCTTGAAGGAACAATAAGGTTGAGTTGAATTTGTACAGATTTGCATCGTTATTGCATCATGACTGCATCCTGATTGCATCGTGGTAGGAAGGTAAATCGCATCATCCTGAATTGGTAGATGCTTCATGTGAATGGTTAGTGTATCGTACCGTAGCCTACATATCGAGATGCATATCGTATCGTCCTAGGGATGGAGATTTCCATCCCTATTCTAGACACATTTATTGACAAAAAACGGTTAAAATAATAATATTAAAGGGGTTAAATGATTTCAAGACTGTGTTAAAGTACTTTTTTAACATTTTGAGCACACCGCAACAATACCGTGATAATAATGATAACTGTGGTCATTTTGGTCACATTAACCGTGATGCAAAATTTACATATCGTTACATCCCTATTAGGTAGTCACTTATTTAGCAAAACTGATCATTCACCAGTGGTAGTTATCTGGATCACCACCAACATGTAATCATTTATAGGTCGGGCCATTGACAACATCTTGTGGAAATTTCCAGAATTCGTCCAGTAATTCATAAAGATAAAAAAGCAGCCCAATACAGCTGCAAAAATTAAGAATTCCTCTCTCTTTGAAAACCTTAGTAATGTCAGGTCTAAACTAGTGTTTGTGTGTCTATGTAGAAATCTCTACAGTCTGTTGAAAAAAGACCATTTCCAATCAGATGGAAATGCCTAGTATTACATAATTTATAATTAACATTTCTACACCATCCAAAACTTATAGAATAACATATCAGCCAGTTTAATCAATAGCTCCCTAAAATAACAATATTTATGACCTTCATGGAAATAAGTCACTGTGAGATTTTCACATTTCACTTTTCTTTCTCTTTAGCTTAGTTTATTCATTTTGGTTGTTGATCACTGCACAAGATTCAATGAACCAAATAATAAACAAGAAACCAAAAGTACCAATCTTTAGCTTATAACAACTACTCTCTTTGCATTCATTTTATATCAGCTGCTTATACACTTATACAGATCAAGAGGAAAAGTAACAGATTTCAAATATAAGCTGTGCCAACCATAGATATTTCAACACAAACATCAAATACATGTACTTCCAGACATTCAATTGTCTGGCTTACATACAATAACCACTTTACCAAAACAACTTCTTCGGATTTAGCTTATCATACCTGACTGACCCACAATAGAGCATTTTCTGCAGATAAATATAAAACCAAGAGAAAAAAAAAAATCAGCTCAATCCGTTAGAAATACCAGAGAGAAAGCAAAGAGCGATATATCCACATCTCACTTACTGTAATATTATATGGAGCAACACTTATTCAGCATATTTCCATAAAATTTTGCTGCTGCTGAAAGGTTTTGTCAGATTAGCAGATCCAGCGATGCTTCATCTCCACTTTTTGGAAATGCAATGTATTATTTACTTCTGATATAAATACTCTTGAATGTGTACATTTATTTATAAAGTCAAATACAAGAGCACAGAATTATCAGAAAGCTTAAAATGTTCTTTATTCCAAATTCTCACATGGATTTTTATAAAACAAGGCATCTCTGTCCCTGCCCAGATACAGACTGAGGCTGAAATATCTTTTAATGTCAAGACTTTTGATCATGATCATCTCTGTCATGCGAAAATTTCAATATTGCTTTAGAAAATACGGTTTCTATTCCACTTTCTTTTCTAAACTCTGTTTCTGGTTTTCTCTCTCATTTTGGTAAAATGAATGCTATTGGATTTTTGTTTGTTTGCTTTTCTATTATTACTGGGATTTCATGTTTTTTTCTTTCAAATTAAACAGATTTACTCTTTTGGTGAGGTTTGCAAATAGGCCCACGATAGGTTTCTGCCTAACCTGCACATGTAAATTAATTTAATTCAGTTTGTTTTGTTTTTTTGTCTTCTCTTAACAATGTGCAAATTAATAAATGCCAAATAAATAAATAGACCATTGCGAACATACTCCACTTAAGGAAATATCATTATTATTATTAAAGTATGATAATATGGTGGGGGTAAAAGCAATGAAACCAGTTGGTGGATGAAAAACACACACACTTCAAGTCCAAACCAAAGTCATCACACACACGTCAAGGTTTTAAGTAGCAGCAACAGGTGTGTAGAAACAGAGAGAAACACTCACCCATGTGAGGAGGGGTCTGCTGTGTTTCAGGTGTAACTTCAGTCTTCTGCTGAGCCTCACGTCGTCCATGGGTGATGATTTCATATGTTAGCTAGCAAAGCAGTCACTGTGCATCCACCAGTTGTCTTCTTTAAATTAGTCACAGGAACAGTTTCAGGGTTGCTATGTTTCACTTGAAAGGCTGAATATGATTTCGAGTGGTTTTTATGTTATCTTTTATTATTGCGACATAAAACTAACTCAGAAAAGAAGAAAACCAGCCAGCTAACGCAGGTGCAGTATTACTGCTGATAAGCTAACTGTTCATAAGCGGCTGTTAAGAACAAGCAAGCTGACAGGAAGCGGGCAGTAGAGGTGCAGTACACATTCTCACCACAGAAATTAGGCTTGAAGTGAACTAAATGATCTAGGGGGCGCTCTCTCCCCAACTGATTGATAGTTTGTGTTGTGAAATTCGGTTTCATCTTACGGTCTGCAAACAACGATATAACTTCATGTAGACTGTTTGTTTTGGGTTATTACAGCCTGTAATAAGTCAAAGATCAGCAGTAACACTGATTTCTATGCATTATTATTTTCTGCTCTGTCAAATACTCATTCTGTTCAACAAAAATGCTTCCTTTTGTAAGGTAGCTACATAAATTACAACACATTGATATATTATTTACAACTATTGTAGGCTTTATTTTGAAACCAACAGCAGATCAAATATTTATGAATTTTAAAGATTTTAACCCCTTAAAGCTGCTATGAGGAGAATTTATCGCCGGCGTAATGCTGCGTTCCAGTAACCTCGGAAATGGGAGTGACATCATCTCCCACTTATCGGCGTTCCAGTTGAAGTCTGAAAAAAACATGCCGATCTACCAGGCTATTGTTAGCTGTTGTTAGCACACTCTGCGTTGTTGTATGAAGAATGTGATTATCACTATGGCAGCATTTTTGTAAATATAAATCTAGCAATACTTTGTATACAGCTGATCTAGAGCAACACACCCCAGTCAGAAGTGCAAATGAATTGATTATTACAGGAGCTAAATAACTGTTCACACTGGGGGCATCCATCTTCCATTGTCAACTCAGGGGTGGCGAGGTTTCACCGAGTTCCCAGTAGGAAATTCCGACTTCAGGGGACGTTCCAGTTTTAGTTTTCCACTCGGACCCCGAAATTCCTACTTCTGACTACAACTTGAACGCACCGGAGACGTGAAGCCAAATGTGTTTGTTGTGATGCTAATGAATGCAGGGGCCTGTACTACGAAGCTGGATTAAGTCATCCAGGATAACTCTGCGACATCTTGCTAAACTTCACCGGATCTCCGCCATCCGGATCTGCCGTACTACGAGGCTCGTTATCAACTCGATAAGTGAATCCGGCTGGGATCTGTGCGCGCACACATAAAATGGGCGTGGTTAGCGGCCCCGGAGCATTTTCCACAATGGAGAAGAGAGCAGCCTACTTCATGGCGGAGGAGCAGCAAATAATCCTGCAAAAGTATGAGGAGTACCGCAGTATTATCCAGGCCAGGAGCAACACGACTGTAGCCGCGAGGAGCCAGAGGGATTGCCGGCACATTTTCCACATTTTCCTACATTTTCCAGAAACACAAATCGCTTAAAATGTAATAAAGAACTCATCCACATTAAACCAAAATTATGTAATTTAATAGTCTTTTAAATGGTGATGAATAATTATCCTTTTTATTTTAAATGTAATATAATGAGCCTAAATATAATATTTAATTTCACTTTTAGTGTACTTTGGATCTAAAACAACATTTGTCCCACTGTCATGATCCACCGCTATTGGACAGTGTAAAACATTTCCTCTTTTTTGTTAATTAAAATAATAAATGGACAGTGTTGATAACACTGGGATAAATCTATGAATGAAATTAAACGTAAATTAGATATTTAAAAATATTTCTTCAAACTAAATTCTGTCCCTCGGTGTCATGGTGTTACTACCAAAATTTGGAGATCATATTACATTAGACAACATTTAAGATATGATGATTACTTATGTAGGCTAATTGTAATTGAACTTTAAACCAAAATTATTGTTACTTGACTTTATCCATAATAAAGTTCAGTACAATTATCAGCATGTGTTGTCTTTTATCAGAAGTAAACATCCTCGGATCAAACGTTATCACTGACATTGAGAAATAATGTCAAACAGTTTGAATTAAACAAGTTACTGTTTTATTTCATGGAGTTTTGTCAGCAGTCTTCAGATGTTGTGATATGTGCCTTTAGATTAATTTTATTGCATTCATGAATCTTGTGATTGTAACCTAAAATATGTTAACACCAATGACAGAAATAACATAAAAATACTGACAAGAACGATTTTTCTATGTGTCCATTATTGTTGCTAAAACATCATGGTCAACATACTAATAAATACTCTACATTTGTCTAAACGCAATTAATTTTTTTAACTTGTTTGACCAGGAAAATCACATTCATATTTTCAAAATGACCTTAGTGCATTATTTGCCACGTAAGGCTCCAGCAGGTCACAGATGTCTAGAAGTCCCTCCCGTGAAAATCTGTACCTCTCGTACAAGATTTCTTCTGGTAAATCAAGCCGATTACTTCTGTCACGATAAAAACGCTCCAGACGAAGCGCTCCTCTTACAATTTGTGCACCGACATTAACCGGTTCTGGCAGAAATGGGCAAGCCATTTTCCAAGAGAGGAAATTGGTGACTGTGCGGTCTTTTATGCCCGCCTGAGAGAACCGATTGGTCAGCGGGCGGTCTGTCACACCCCGTGAGCTCTTATCCTGGAACTTAACCTGCTCTGGACCAGGTTTGGCGTTCAGCATCAGTTACCGGGGCAACGTGTCTGGATAAAAAGAGATCCACATTCGTAGTGCGGAAAATCCGAAACTTATCCAGGAAGTTATCTCTCTAAGAGCTAATCCAGCTTCGTAGTACAGGCCCCAACATGGATCTTTCTCGGAACTCTGCATTGCTTTACAACTTCTTTTTCAACAACTTACAGGATGCAAAGCGGCGAGGTAATGTGTCTCTTTCTAGTTACATAGCGGTAGTTTTTGATGTGCGACGACAAGCAATGCGGGGTAAAGTTGGTATCGTAGTTGTAGCCTGCTATATATCGCTACTTACAGCCTGGCGCTCCCAGACGTGTAATATAAATAATAAAATAATATAAATTCGCTCTAGTTTTAATTGTCTTGTTCCCCGAAGTTGAGTATCCAGGCTAGTCCAGCCCTGTACGACCCGACCAGGAGGCTATAGAATAGCATTCATAGATAACCTATTTAGAGGCTATAAAACTCATCAATAAGTGCGTATTTCGGTCAGGCATATATCTAAAAGTGAGACTTTTTTTTATTACTGAAAAACTCCTCACAGTCTCTTTAAAGAACAGGGTTTTGTTATTATATCACAATGTTTTGGATGAAAATATACACTAATTGTTTTTAGTGTACCACATGAAAAGTACACTTTTGTGAGCTGAATTAATAAAGCCCAGAGGTTGTCAGTGATTAGCAACAACTTTGAGTATGAAGCATTTTTACTTTTTGTTCAGTATAAAATATTCACATTCAGGGGTGCTGGTCTGGCGGAGTGGTTAGCAACCAGGCACCCCATGCACTTGCTTCTGCCGGTCCAGGTTCGAATCCCACCTGTGGCCAGATTGCAAAGTGTCTTCCCTACTCTCTCATACCCTTTCACAAGCCTATCCACTGTCTCTCTCCTATCATTGAAGGCACAAAATTCCCAAAAAATATATATTCAAAAAAAAAAAAAAAATTCACATTCAATTTTCTATGGTTAAAATGACGCCATCTGAGGACTATACGCATGAACACAGCCAAAATGAAAACAGTCCCAAATGGTTAACTTATAAAGATAAATGACATTTAAACTGAAGCAGATTTTGAATGAAAAAAACAAACAGCATGACACAAAAACATTCATGTATTGAATGCCACTGTGTTACAGGAATTTTGTTCTTTCATTTCAATATGACATATTATGAATAATTTGGCCTGTAATTATTAAATAGCTTATGATGGTCAACATGCATTCATAAGGTCAACGCGGATAAGTTTCCTGATGTAAGCTGTTGTGACCTTTTTTCAACAGTTGGCATTATTTGTCAAAATGGTTATACTGTTTAGATAATCTTGCATACGTTATTATTCCTTCGAATTTAGAAATCGTACTCAGGCTTGTACAGTACTGAACATTATCTGGTGAACATATGGCATCTACAAAAAATAAAAAAATTCATGAAAGCAATATTACAGACAGAGCAGTTATCTCTCATGTAGGAATTAAAGCTCCCGAACACTTGTTTTCTAATCTATACGACTTTTCAGTTACATTAATTGGGTAACATCTTATAACCTTATACATATTGTCAGTCATTTACTTATATAAAACAGTGCTTCATTTTTTCATGTCTTATATCTTAGTTTGTCGTTTACCTCTCAACAAACCAAACATGTACCAGTTGCCTGCACATCAATAAACAGACATAACATGCAGGAGCTCCTTTGAAAAACAGCTCAGCCACAATCAACTATTTTCAGCACGGAGCTACCGAAGAGATCAAACATCCCAGGAGTTTATTAGCATCCAGAGTATCTCTGCTAACAACCAATGGATAAATAATTTATAGCTTTTACCCAACTGCTGCCTTGCCAACAACAAGAATGCAAAACAAGCTGGCTGGTCCCTGCAAGGCTCAGAAACAGGGAGCCATTTACAGATAACAAGAGCAAGAATACAAATTTGTGAGAGCACAGGGAATATTTTAGGCATCACATAACTTGTCGAAGGGAGGGAGAGACTGTGCATCATTAAATTTTTAACAAATCTTGTCCTGATGGCCATCCCAGGACCTTTCAAGGGCAGAATTGTTTCAAGAACAGTGTTTACTTCCATCTTGGTCGACATATGGATGCTCTAATCCACCAGGCACCGAGCTGAGGATTTTTCACAATCATTTGAGCAGATGTTGTGGGACAGGAAGCTGAGGCATTGTGGACTGATTTTATGAACATGACTCCCTCCTTTGCCAAAACTGATGCAAGCTATGTTGGTGAATCATCAGTCAACTAAAACCCAAAGCAGTGATTAGTACGTGACACTAAATTCTGCCAATATGTGGTTTTATGTTATTCCAAAGCACCATTTGGAAAAAAAAGTGTACAGACCCTGTCAGTAAGCCAGGAATTAAAACTACACCATCAACAAAAACAGTGATGATTAGTTTAAGAGAAAATGCTTGGCTGTTGGACAAAACGAATAAAAACCTCTCAGATAGCAATTGTATTTGTCTGTTTTCTGCTGAAAGATGATCTCTCATGGACTGATCCCAAACTTAGGTCTGACAGCTGATGTCTGTTTTTAGTATTAATCCACTTTCTTTAAACATAGAATATTTTTAAACCCAAGGAGAGACAAATGTTATCGATTAAACTTTTGTAAGGGTCCACAATCTGAAACTGGCAGCATCCGTTTTATGTTGTTTTGTACTTCAGAGTTGAGCTAGCAGCAATGCTGTGATGTCATTTTGCTCAAAGGAAAAGAAGGTGAGCTTCAGTGGTATCTGTTTGGTTGTATATTATGCCAGCAAAGTATACTTTATCATAAATAAACAAAGTTTTTCTCATTTACTTAAAACAATATGTGGGACACAGGCTTAATGCGTTTCAGTTTCATTGCCCGCCGGAGGCCTTTGAACTGCCCTGTGTCAAGACAACCAGCGCTATTACCTTGCTCTCAGGGAAAGCCCAAATCTTTTGACAAACTAAAGGTGCCAACAAAAAGTTCTTACACACCAGACGCTACTTGTACTACCTTGGCAATCACTCTCCATGCAAAGTCAATGTACAGCCGCGATGGGGCGGGGCTAACCCTCCCGCGATGCGTTTGCCGCGTACAAGACGATCACTTCACACACCGCGCGATGTCAAAGTTAGAAAAAAGTTGATCTTTTCAGGCGATGTCATGAGTGGCTGTGCGGCAACAGCCAATCAGCAGTGTGTGCATGTGTGACGGTACCCGTGACAGACAGTTATTCATCCGAACTACAGAGGAGCAAATTATGTCCGTATGGGAAACATTAGTCAGTGAGGACATTAGTTCTGCCTTGATGGACCACAGAGAACTCACAAACGATGCTGCTGCAGGGCATCAGCTGCAGTGTTTTGTGCTTGATAGGTGAGTGAAAGGGATACAGTTGGAATAATGTCCCCTTATACATCCCATTATATGATATATGATATGATTGCAGTGAAACTTGAGTGGACGTGACATCAACGGTGACCAAAATGAGGTATATATGGACACGCGACTATACTTCAGTGGGCAACGCGATTTTGATCGCAGAGTCGCTTGTGGTGTGAACACTGCATTAGACGTTGAGAGAGGCCAAACAACTCTGAGTGCTGACATGGTATAACTTTATTATCAGATTTTGTACAGACAGTAGTGATTACAGGCCATTGTTAACAATCTGTTTGAAGCCATGATGTCAATAGTTAAATATTGAAGGATAATTTATCAATTTTTTAGATGGTGCTGCGGTGACAAGGATGAGACAGAGCTCACCCACAGCTAATTAGCTTAGCTCAAACACTGGGGCTCAGTGGGTAGCGTTAGCCTGCCTCTGCCTACAGCCATCAGATAAACTCTTCTGCAACTCTGTTTGGATAGGTTTGTGATGGGGCTTTAAAATTTGAGTTATGGCCTCAGCATCATAGGTCATAGCTCAGGGTTGCTGAGTGTTGAAGTCATCCATTGCTTAAGAAAATCTGAAGAAGACATAAAGAGACCTCCATCAGACTTGTCATAAAAGTCTATTGTGACTCCTGAATGACAGATATAATTTTGGAGATCAAAGGTCATATCCCTAGAACCTCATGTTTACCTAAAAGAAATTCTATCAGTGTTGTCAAACTTTGCAGAGACATCTGATGTGATACAAGTATGACTTAACTAAATTGCAGGTCATGGAGACTATGTCATACTTTGATCAACTGCAGTATATCAAGAAAGCTCACAGGGATTTCTATCAAACTTTGCCATCGTGATGTTATTCTGAATTCTAATTCTATTTTTTTCTCCTTCATTTTAGCTTTTGTTTTGTGTAAGATTTTCTTATCTTTTGATTTTTGTTTTCATTCCTTTGTTTCTATATGTTTTTTATTCAGATGTGTAGTTTTCCTTAGTCTTTGTGTTGTGATGTATCCTGTGAAGTATGTGTGTCGCCTGGTTGCTAAAAGACGTACAAACAAACATGCTTTGCCTCTTGTGCTTAGCAGGTAGAACACAGATGGTTTACCAGAGCCTCTTGTGCAGCTGGGAAAATGTTCAGAGCAGTGAAACTGAATCAGAGCAGTAAAGTTGAAGGCCGGAAAACCAAAACAATAAGGTGGGGGATGCTGAAATGCTCAGTTGTGCTGAAGGGAACTGAAAGTCTGGTTATGTTTCTCTGTGGGTTCATCACACCCAGTAACCCCTTTCACATAAAGTCACACCTATCTTCTGTGAATATGCTGATGTACAAGCTTAGATGAGAAATGGTCAGAATGTGTGAGGTACGGCTCATTTAAATGCTGCAAAAGTACCACAGTAGAGGAAAACAGCTCAAAAACACAGAGAAATGGCATCACTGCTGTGTAACTGGGTCCTGTAATTGCGGTGATTTTGCAGTAATTATCTGCTTTCCAGTTCTGCAAAGACGTCTTTAAACACAGAGGTATAAACTTCAGCAGTTAAAACACAAATGAGGGATTAAAGAGGCTGAAAAACAATGGAGGTGAAAAACGAGAGCCAATCTAATTAAGATCTCAATCACTCAATTAGACTGGAGCAGGAGAAACAAATGGCAAATAAATTCTTTCATCATAACAACCGGTTTAATTGCTCCAAGACAAGCACTGACATCTGGCATGCCCCCTCCAGACTGTCGAGTGTGTCTGTGTGCATTTTATACACACACACACAGAGTAGGAGAGAGAATTTGGTACGACAACATGAAGGGATTGGGAGGGCGGGAGTTCAACGATGAGTGTGCTTTTACTGAGCCCTGACTGCGTTTATGAGCGTGAAACTGCCCGGGTGCAATAGAGCAGCAGCCTGGTTTATCCATCCGCACTTCACCCACATGGTCAGTGGAGAGTGGTTGAATTAATGGGATTGAGGAAGGGGGTGTGGTGGGGGGACTTTTTTTTTCTCCAGCTCATGAGAGCTCGGGTTTTCAGACGGAAAAAGAGGCCAGTCGCTCTTTGAGAAAGAGAGATGTGGTTGTGTCGACACACAAACATGCGGCCTGATCGTTGACAGACAATCTAAGAGAGTTTGTGGCCTGAGGTGCTGTGCAAGAAAAAAAAAAGAGAGAGAGAAAGAAAACAAAGACAAACTCAAAAGGGAACATGCACTTCTTTCCTCCTTCTGCTTCGGATTTTCAGTACTCAGCTGCAGCACGTCTTGTTATGAGTCTGTCTAACCACTTCCTCATGCTGCTGGCAGAGAGGTCAGGGTTCAGTCAGGTCCTCTGACAGCCAGAACAGGCTGCAATAACAAGAACGCTCTTTCATTTTCTCTCTTCAGCTGCTACCTTTTTCCTCTCCCCACAGCCCCTTTACTTTCCTTCCTGTATCCTGAAATTATATTTTAAGTAAATTCTTTTTCACAGGAGGCCTAGTTTGTAGCCCAACTGTAGTTATACAAGTATATATACATTGTTTGATTAAATTAAGGAAAAAAACTAATCATTGATGGAGAGTTTGCTGATTCTGCCTCAATCAAAAACCAAAACAACAGATGACACATTAGGTTACTCTTTTAGCTCCACCTGCTTTGACTACCTGCTTGGCTTTTTAAACATTTTTATTTAATCTTCTTGTCAATAAAAAAGCATAACTTTACAAGGTATAGTTACAAAATATCAAAACGTCATTTGTGCATGAATTTCACAGAGGGGACAAAAGCTCTTTAAAAAGGTTAACTCTTTGTTTGTGCTATGAGCTGCTTGCAAAGCATTCTGGGCTTACTCGTGGCAGGAAGTCCACTTATAACAGCTTTTCTACCTTAACTTGCAAAATTCCTCTTTGAAACTTAAACTGGGGTTTTCTATTTTGGAAATACACATTATATGTAAAGTAGTTTTTTGTTGTCTAGAGTCCTAAGATTTAAAAAAGAAATAACAATAAATGAAATAAATCAACAAAAGCATTGGTAGGTGGAGCTGAGCAGCACATCACTGTGACAGAGGCTTACAGGAGTCAGTGGTTGAAGGGGGGAGCTGCATGTTACAGGGGCGCTTTGGCAACAGCATGCACAGTCCAGAGAATAATTGTGGTCTACCACAAGGAAGCAGCAAAAACATGGATGAGACAAAAATAGAGAGGCAGCTTACAGTAGCAGCTCCCAGATCCTTTATGTAGCAGCTGGCAACAGAACATGTCATGTTTTATCATGGTGACTTTGTCATGGAAGCTGCCACAATTACTTGGACCATTACAGATTTCAAAGTGTAGGATTTATATGATTCTGGAAGATTTTAGTGAAATTAAGCATACTGTAAGTACATGATGGGAATATAAAGGGTTTGTGTTTTTTAGGAATGCACATTATAAGTTGTAACCCATTTCCAGTCTGCCAAAATGTCCACTGTCCTTTCCACAGGTATTCATACTAATGTATACACATTTTTGTCAGGAACACCAAAGTCTCTGCACCAGACCTGACCTGTTCCTGCTTTTTGTTACAGATAGTACTGTGATGTTTTCTATGTTAAAAAAAAAAGTGATCGTAGGTTGAAGTGTGTGACAGACTTTCAGTTGTCTGCTAATACCAAAAATCAACTGTTGTTTGAACTCAGGTGCATATATTTGATTTCATTGACTGCTAGGGTACATTCACAACCACAAAAAAAAAAACAACCAATATTCACATACTGAGTATCCCTGATCAATTTTTTTCGCTCTATCTAAAACCTGTCACTTATAAGTACCCCCTTTCCCAACAAGGGTCCCTTGTTCTGATTAGTTGACCAGTCTTCTTTCTGTTCTCCTCCATTTTTGGACAGTTTTGTTCAATTCCCGTTGCATTTTCAATGCATCTGTATTAGTCTTACAGCCATGCTCTGCACTGGGCTTGCCACCTCAATGCAACAGGCTTGAATTACTGACAAAAAAGTGTTATGATGTCACAGTGGTAGGTCTGTTAGGAGGGACCCTGTTTCAGGCAGCTACTGGTGCTGTTCACAGGAGCAGAGGGAAAAGTCCTGCTAACAAGGACTTTATTGTCTCGTGTAGAGAAGCACTGCAGCATGCAGAAGAGACATGTAAAACACACTAAAGGTTTTACCAGAGTGCATAACAGAACCTCTTTAAGCCATTATCTGCCTGGACTAACATTGTGCTGATATCATGTATTCCTAATATCTTTGTTATTAATTCAAATACTTAAGGGCAAAAATTCTATGACCTGATTATATTATATATTGGCACATAATGTTTAAGTATTTTGTAAACATATGTTTCTGGGAACGATCTATTCATATTGTTATCATTATTATTCCATCAAAAATCAACCTTCTGTCTGGGGAGTGGCACTGTTACAGGAAACTGCTCTGTTTGCTGCCTCAGAGAGAGATCTGGGCTGAATGAAGCACCAGATAGATAGATATCTGCTGACCTCTGCTGGTGAAAGCCCAATGAGGAATGTGAAATAATTGATACTCACCAGACTTCAGCCCATTTTCTTCAGGCATATTTTAACTCTGTTTTTTGCGCACATTAAGATTTATGTAATCATATAAGTTTTCTGTATGTTGGTTAATTTTTATTCTCTGTATTTTGGCTGTTGTTATAAAGCAGTATCAAACACTCACCCTCATTCTTGATTGTGGGAGCTGAATCCTTCCAGAGTCTGGCAGAAGTATGACAGCGCTGCAGTGACTTCATGAATCGTTTACACTGGCACACAGATGTTCAGTTTGTGTTTTGATGATCATGATTTGTCTCCTTTCTGAATGCTGTTTGTTTGACACATGACACTCTTGTGAAATTGCTGTGGGATCTGCTTTAGCAGCTGCATCGCAGCACTGATTACTAATTACTAATGAGGGTCACCTGTGAGCCACTGTGGAGAAGAGTTCTATGCCAGCTGAAACTGAAGAAGCGCTGTGCCTCAAACATCTATGTGCAGCATCAAAAAAGATTTAGCAAGTTGCTGGAGTGCAGTCTTTCATTTCATTTTTCTACAAGACTAATAGTAAAATAAATATCTGTTTCTTACTCAAGTACTCTGGTCAGTGTTTTTGAATGTATACATCACTTTAACAGAATTTTTAATAATTTGATTGCCAGCTATATGATATGAAACAGAGTAATATGAAACCATAAGATATTTTTATTTATTTGTTTGTTTATTTAACAGGGGCCATGCAAGACAAGGACTGTCAAGCCAGAGCTAGCTATAAGCTAATTTACATCTGTGGTCCCCGGACAGGAAACAGAAAAATATACAGTATGTATAGTATAAAATAAAATAATAAATTATACAATACAATAATAAAAAAACAATAATAAAATAATAAAATTCAAAAGTTATAAACCAGGTAAATTGGCATTTAAAACAACAACATTCAATAATCTGATAATATGATACCATATCACCTTATTCATCACACTTAGTGTATGATAGGATAGGATGGGATAGGATTAGAAAGGATATAGAAATGTACAATTTTATTTTTTACATTATCAGTATAAGCAGATAGTTGTTCCAAAAGGATAGGATAGGATATGTTAGGAAAAAATAGGATGAATAGGGTAGGATAAGAGAGGACAGGAAAGCATAGGTCAGAACAGGAAGACTAGGGTAGAATAAATTGGAAAGAGTAGGATATGATAGACTAGGATAGGAAAGGAAAGGATGAATTAGTTAGGATAGGATGAATATGATACGGTTGGTAGGGTGGAAGGGGTAGGATAGAAAGTGCAAGGATGGATTGCATAGCAAAAGATAGGGTAGGATGGATAGGGAGAGATAGCATAGGAAAGAGTGAACAGGTTAGGATAGGATGGAGTAGGAATCAGATAGGAGTAGGAATCGGATAGGATAGGATAAGATAGGATAGGATAGGATAGGATGGAGTAGGAATCGGATCAGATAGGATAGGATAGGATAGGATAGGTTAGGACATGATAGAAAAGAAAAGTTAGGATAGGATAGGAGAGGGTAGACTTGGCTTCTTTTGGCTTTGAAATTGTTGGGATATTACAGCATAGAATAAGGTAGGATAGGGATGAATGTATGAGGTAGGATAGGGATGGATATGGAAGGCTAGGTTAGCATAATAGGACAGGATATGATTTTCTGTATGATAGGTATAACTATGTGGGACGTCCTCTGTGTAACTGTTATTCTTTCCTTCTTTAGTCAAAGGCAACTAAGACCACAAATCTAATCAGTTAGACATACAAACAAAAAAACCAAAACAATAGCAGCTCCTGTTGAAGAGAGGCTGCTGGGATTACTGGACACATTTTTATCAGTGAAGGAAGACATATTTATCTGATCTTTCAACAAACAGCCGTCACAATGCCAGAGGGAGTGTGTGTGTTTACAGGTCAGTCTGGTGAGCGTGATGTGTATGTCAGGTAAGTAAGACAGAGATGTGGATCCAGAGAAGCTCTGCTGGGTCAGCAGGTGGATCGTGAGTTGTGTTTGCTCTTCTCTGCTCAGGCTGTTGAATCGAACGGTTTGACCTCTCAGATCCAGCTCAATATTTGTTGTGCGATGATTTATTGATATTTCCCTTTGGTCTCGCCAAGGGCAACATATCACGCCAGAGGAAAGATTCTGTGAAGTGAGGCCATGAAAGTCAGGTCTGCAGGAGATACCTGCAAATATACAGCATACTGCATTCAATTTTTCTAGGGACACTAAAAGCACCTCTCTGCTATTTAAAGATTAAAAAACCTGATCGGATGAATAGGACTGATCAGCAATTCCCATGAGGCCATCATACTGGAAAACCCCCCAATCAACATGAATCATCATCCAGCCACCACATGATGAGAAGATCCCCCTGAGGTCATAGAGACAATCGCTCTGACACACACAGATATTTTTAAGTCACTCTGAAGTTTTGTCTAATGAGGGAAAAGAGGCAGCAATTAAATCAGTTTATTTCTCAGCAGGGGCTGGACAGTATGAGTGAGAAGACGAGAGTTTGTGCTTCAGTTTCAGATTAAAAAGGAAGCTTTGCAAACTGGCAACATAACAAATGATTAAGGATTTTAATGTTTTCAAAATGGACATGGATTGTAGCTTATGTGTAGAAGGCAAACACCAACTAAGTTAAAATCAGAGTATAAGATAGAGTAAAGGTTTTGTCTTATCTTTTTTGAGAGCCTCGGCATGTTCAGATACTCATCAAATCTGACATACATTTACACATTTCAGAATTTAATGGGTCTCACATTAATGTTGGTCATATTTGCATAAAAGCTTCTCCACAGATGTTTGAAAATACAAACCAGGAGAAATTTAAGGGATAAAATGTGATGAATATATTTGGCTATCTGAGTCTTCATAAAATCTCTTTTAATAACAGTGGCAGCCAACAAGAAGCCCTTCAAGGCTTTCATCTGATCCATGTAAATTTTGTTTTTCATCTAGAAGAGCCCTGAATGATGAAAATAAAAGGATGTTTTCATCTGATTTGTCTTTTCTATAATTAGAGTCAAGCCCAGTCATGGAAATGTTTAGTGGTTACAACATGAATGCTTAAAAAATCGAACACAGGTGAATGTTTTATCACCATTTGCCACAATAAAAAGAACGATAGAAATCAAATCCTGAAGCAGATTTTCAGATTATACCTCATGCACATGCTTTCAATGTAAAAAGAGTCTTCCAATCAAAACTTGGCTAAAACAGACATATCCAGTTGAACCTTAACAGCAGAACATTTTAACATTTGTTTGGCTAAGTTTACTGAGGACTGTTTGATTCTGATCAGTGCTGACTAAAGATTACCAAATGTGGAAGAAATGAACGCAGATGTGTGCACTTTACAGCCTGTTTATACCTCCTGAACTCTAAAGAAGAAACTTTCCTTTTATGAGGCTAATGAGAGGCTGTAACAGCATAAGCTTTTATAACTCATCCAGCTCAGCCCTGAACTGAAGTCAGACTGAGTTAATATCTATGATCCAGCATGACAATATCTCAGACTGAGACCACAGCAGAGACTCTTTTCACCTTTGACCTCTGAGCTACTAAAGCCTCAGCTCTGAGGAGGAAATGAGCCTCTGAACCTCTTTATCATAGTCAGACTGCTGCAAAGAAAAACTACAAGATGATTCATGTCAAGAAGGAGGACCCACATTTAGCAAAGAGCTCAGGATTGGAGTTTGTCTAAATGTGGTGTTTCCTCAACTGTGCGGAAAACAAACTATCTGATCATCAAGTCTTCACTTTTGCATCGTCTGTACAAAGAAATTATTCAAATAATCAACATGTTCATTGATAAATGGTGGTTGATGGCAACAAGCTCCAGAGAAACACTTCAAATCAACACGTGGAGACTTCTATATTCCTGAAATTGTTTTTTTTATCAGTACAAAGTCTGAAGTAACAGTTCAACAAGGAATGGAATAAAAAATATAAAAGTTTAGCGTATCAGCTCCAAAGTGCTGTGAGAGAGGATTCACTGATGGAAAGAGAAAAGAAAGATCACAACTGTAAAGATCACTACTTCCCTCTCTTTAACTCATCGTATGAATCTATCTATCTTTCTATCTATCTATCTATCTATCTATCTATCTATCTATCTATCTATCTATCTATCTAACTATCTATCTATCTATCTATCTATCTATCTATCTATCTATCTATCTATCTATCTATCTATCTATCTATCTATCTATCTATCTATCTATCTATCTATCTATCTATCTATCTATCCATCATTCTTTTCATCCATCATATGGCATGGCCTTTCACCAGTTTGTGTGTTCATCAGTTCGTCCATCCACCCATCGATCAATCTGTCTGTGTGAACGCCCAACCAACATCCATCCATTTTCAATTCCATTTATCCATCCACTAACCAGTGGCGCCGTCATTATTGTCTTAACACCCCTGCTCTTGCTGCTATTCACTAATGAAGAAAGACAATAAACATTTCCAAACAAAACCCTAACCTGAGGTCATCATCTTTAAGTCTGTTGGTGGATTTTTGTGGACAGTGGGCTTTAACTAGATGATTGGATGAATGGTTTGCAGGGAGATTTTCATTACTCTAGGACAATGACAACAAGCTGATCAGAATATAACGAGTATATAATCTAATTATAATTGAGAGATACAATTGGTGGCAGTATTTTTATCTCTTCAATGCAGCAAAATCACTGATATCCTCTAACACCCAGTACTCTATTATTCCAGCATTTTTTATTTTTTGCTGTCCACTCTCATATGAATCTTGAAATGGAGATATAACTAAAAAAACAGATATTATTTTTGCATTTTGATTGATTCATATTGTATTTTGATCAAAGAAGAGAAAAGAGGTTTCATCAAGATCAAGTGGTGAGGTGGTAAATGTAAGAAAACTGAATAATACTGTATGTCACCACTGAAGCAGTTTAGGTTACAACATTTTAAGGAATTAACAATTTCTGTTCAGTATGAAGATAACTGTTTAGCATGGGAGAGTTATCTGGCAAGGCTTCAGTGATAGAAAGAGACAAGGTAAAAACCACAGTCCACAGGGCACTAGACAATTCTTAGCTTCTTTCATAACAAACACAAACTTGATTTGGTTTTACACTTAAGTGTCAGAAGAATTGGCCACAGCGGGTATTAGCTTTAGCTGAATTGTCAAAATAAATTTAAGACTTTTTTTTTTTAGAGTTCTGCTTAGAAAACTGAAGCTTAAATATTTCCAATTGCTTCTGCCTTGAGCCTGAGTTTCTATGAAGAACTACCTTGACACATTATTATTTTTATTTGTGGCTCAGTGGCATTCCTCCGAGCAGCGGTCTGTTTCCGCTAGACTGGCTTCAATACCATCGCGCCCTCCTAAAACACCACAACAGCAACTTGAGAGGTCCCCAAATGCCAACATATAATCAATCAGTCCTTCAGACTCTCATCTTTTCATCCAGCCCTCCTCATGATATCAAACACGTTTTCCAACCATGCTAACAAGCTGAAGCTAACATCCTCAGGTCTGACACAGCGTCTGTGGGGTTGGAACAGTCAGAGGAGGCTTCAACCACGATTCCGGGCACAGAAGCCTTATCCTGTTAAACCACACTTACCATCATCGAGTAGACATGCAAAACTGGAGCGATTTTCCGTTACAGAGCGAGAAATTGCAGTTAAGAAGTGGTGGGAAGGATGACAGTTGGGGGAGGGGAGATGTGGTCGGTTTTGGGGCCCATCTGGTTTTTGCTAAGTCAATGAAGGGAGGAAGAAAAGCTGAGCAGATACATCGAGCATTAGTGGTGAACCAACTACTAATGAGGGAAAAAGACAAACACTGAAGTCAGATGAAAACGTTTAGCCTACAGTGGTGTACGATGTCCTGACTGGGCTTCAGGGAAATATGGCCAACACTCACGTAAGCCTCATGTGTAAGAAGCAGACGATGAAAAAGAAACCGGTCTGTTTCTCATATATCTGTGTGTGTGCTCTGACTCCATCCTGGAATCTGCTGCAATGTATCTCAAACATACAGAGGTGGAAGAGTACAGAAATAATGTCTACGTGTTTAAGTGCAGTTACTTTGAATAGAGCAATGCTGCCCTCTACATCAGGGATCACTTTTTCTGCCTGAGAATCACATCATTACAAATAGGCAAATGATCTTGATGAGGAAAACTACATAAATAAAATTTGAAAGAAAGACAAAGCTGAAATTAAAAGTGATTATACAAACTTCTATATACATATTTTTCAAAAGCAAACAAATAATGATGCACAATTTAATAGATAAAGAACTGAGGCCTATGATCAGTGCAGGAATGAGTCCAAAGGATGGACGTAAATGGGATTTAAAATACCAATTTTGGATAAATGTCTTAAATCAGGCTCATTGCGAAGACATGTACATGAGATTTCAATATTAATGGGAGATAATAAAATGCTTCTGATGTGAATGACCTGCAAACTCCAGGGCTACAAAAAGAGCCAGGGAACAGAAGTAGAAATATTTTTGATGTACAAATATTTTACCTTTACCATTTCATAAATAAAGTATTAATGCTTTATTAAAGAGACTAATAGACATGGTTATCATTAAGTAAGTCCTTCCAATATATGAATACACAAGAAAATTAACACAGATCTAGAATAAACAGAGTTGTTTGTATTGCATATCCCAATTCATACATTTACAAAAAAAATATGAAACTTATATGTTCTGTTCTTTGTGATAATCCTGACAAACTGACGTACTTTTCATGATTTTATAATTAAAAATAATCAGCAAGAGTAAAATGCTATTCGTAAGGTACAATTGAATTACTGCAGAACATGGTCAAAAACTTCCAGTCAAAAACTTCCTGCTGTGACCTCTAGTTTGAGAATTTCCTCTTAATTATAATATTACTTGATCAAGTTGGTACTCAAGATTGTGGCAGTAGTGTGTGAATTATAAAAAAATAAAATCAGAAAAGCCTGCACTGGGGTCCCCAGACATTTTTTTGGTTCCTGTCAGCAGATCCTTTGCAACTATTGTTTCAAACTCACAACCCTTTGAAATTAAAAGGCAGGTATAACAGATGCATTTTATTAATCACAGTTAAACATTAAAATCTCATATGCATGTGTTCATCATAAACCTTATTTCAGTCTTTTTTTCCAAGATGGATTTTCTAGGTCCCATTTTTTTGCACTCAAGAAAGAAGAAGTGGTAAATATTAACGAACCTTTGTGATTTTAGACTCATACCTGCACCTCTGTACTTCTGATTTAGTGATTTAGTGCCCCCTGGTGGACAGATTTGTCTATGCTATGTTTAACTTGGCATCACTACCAAAACTACAATTCTGGTAAACTTACAACACCAGTTGATGGATAACTTTGATCCTTTGAGCTTTTAATTTTCTTTACCTTCTTGGGACTTGGCAACATTGCAAAATTAAAACGAACACACATACAAGCCACTCCGTTACAGCTCAACGTCCACCTTCAATGCAGCAAACATCCAGGGCTCTCTGGTGTCCCTATGACATGTAAGATTGGATCCTGCTGCCAGGGTTTGAGACCGTAGGGTTTTCATTCCTCTGATCAACTCTGTTCCCTAACACACCTCCTCTACCTTCTCCCTCAAAGCTCTGGATTGAATCCTGGGAAGTGAGCCCCCCCCCCACTGCTACTCATTCCCAGGTGTGCAAATCCCAGGTCAGTCCAGGATCAGACGGATACACTGCCAAAGTGTTAAGAAAGAGGAATAATAAAAGACGGCAGATGAAGAGTACAGTGGGATGTGAGGTGAGCAGAGGGAGAAAGGTGAGATATGAGTACAGAAAAAGAAACCAGATGAAATAAAGAAAGAGAAAAGGAAGAGTTTGGTTTAGGGAATGTGAGCCATGCTGGAACCATTCAACTCAAATCAGCACCATGTGTCCTCCAGAGCCTTATTATCCCATAAATGAACTTTATTGAGGCAACAAAGTGCTTCGGAGCTCTGCAAAAACATTAAAGGGGCCTCGCCTGTCTCTGCCCGGAGCCAAGACTGGTCTGCTTTCTCAGGGGACTAATGAAAAAACAGGGGCCCCCAGCCTCGTGTCCACTTCTCCTCAGTGCAGTCCCGCTCGCCCACTGGTCATCAGTAGCTGAGTAATGGCCTATTAGAGGGAGAGAAACGGTCAGAAACTATACCTCACCGACAAATACGGCACAGACCTCTCCCATGACCTGACCCACGGAGCTGAGCAGGAAGGAAGGATGACAGACAGGAAGGAGGGAACAAGAGAACTAGGTCAAGGAAAAGTGTTGTAAAAGGACTGCTGATCATGCAGAACATCCAACGGTATTTGAACCTTGGAAATTCTGACGTGATGATTGGCAAATTTGGTGGAAAATTTGATATGAGCTGATGTAAAATATCAAACTGCCTTGGCATCAGATATGTTTTTAATCTGTTTGAAGTGCCCACAGTCCTGACACCTTTGTGTGCAAACAGGTATTTTTACCTCATAAAGTTGTTATTATATGGTTTGTTGTTATTACTAAAAATCTTTAAATGAATTAAAAATCTAAAAAAAAAACTTTGAAAACAAAAATAATGCACTGTAAATACTGCGTCTTTATTGGTGTAAAACACGGAGGGGCAGCTTAGGACCACACTGCAGAAGGCCACACAACAAACTATGAGATACTCATAACTTAACAGTTACCTTCCATCATCTATACTGCATCTCCAACCAGAGCTGTCATTGGGCGAGAGGCGAGGACACCCCCTGGACTGGTAGACAGCCAATTACAGGGCCAAATAGTGAGACAGAAAATCATTTAACACTCACTCGCACCTAAAGGGCTTTTTATCCTGCGTTCCAGTAACCTCGGGACTGGGAGTGACGTCATCTCCGAGTTATCAGCGTTTCAGTTACAAAGTCGGAAAAAAACATGCCGATCTACCAGGCTATTGTTAGCTGTTGTTAGCATGCCTTGAATGGTAGTTCACATATACCACATTAAAGGAAAAGTTCGGTTCCTGCAGCTTTTACATTGTTTATAGAATGAAGAACAACAATATACTCACCCAGAAGGCTTTCCTGATGCAAACGGTGCTTCGGGAGCTATTTAGATCCAAAATCGAGCAGCGGACACCGATATAATGGTAGCCCGTAGGGCATAGATCGCCGCTCCTAAAAACTGCATTAATCGTTCAAAAACTCACGTTTTTCACCGATATTCCATCATGATTTGCTCCGAAAGGACCGCCATTGCAGCCTGTCTCTCTCCACACAGCGCTGTGTGGCTGAACTAACCTCTGAACTGACGAGCTGTTTACATGCTCTTCGCGCATGCGCAGTACTCTCTGGAGCGTTGCGATCGCTTCCTTATCTGTATATCTGTATACTGTGGCTCCAAACTGTAAGGACGTCCATCATATTCAAAGTCCTCCTCCACAACATCTTCATCCCATAGATATTCGTCCATTTTGCACAAAACTGGAAGAAGAAAGTTGATTTATAGCTGCCGATCTTCCCCTGAAACAATGAGCCGCACTGCGCATGCGCGAAGAGCATGTGAACAGCTCGGCAGTTCAGAGGTTAGTTCAGCCACACAGGCTGCAATGGCGGTCCTTTCGGAGCAAATCATGATGGAATATCGGTGAAAAACATGAGTTTTTGAACGATTAATGCAGTTTTTAGGAGCGGCGATCTATGCCCTACGGGCTACCATTATATCGGTGTCCGCTGCTCGATTTTGGATCTAAATATCTCCCGAAGCACCGTTTGCATCAGGAAAGCCTTCTGGGTGAGTATATTGTTGTTCTTCATTCTATAAACAATGTAAAAGCTGCAGGAACCGAACTTTTCCTTTAAGAATGTAAACATCACAATGGCAGCATTTCTATAAATATGTCAAACAATGATTTAGTGCGACACACACTAGTCAGAAGTGCTAATAAACGGATTATGTCAGGAGCTTAATAACTGTTTACACAGATGGCAGCCATTTTTGATTGTCAACTTAGGGGTGGTGAGGTTGCATTAAATGTTAGACTTTATTTAATTATCTAAACATAGAAATTAAGCCATATTAAAATCTTTTTCTCTTTTTTGGTGAATTGTATGAAATATGGAGTGTTAAGTTTTTGCTGACGTTTGTACTTTTCATTTTGTTTGTTTGTTGACTGCCTGTGAGCAGTTAACTAAAAAAGTTCTGGATGGATTTGGAAGGATTTTTCAGAAGATGTTGGTCATGGCACAAGCCAGAAATGATTAGATTTTGATGATGGAGCTCCAGGATCTTTAAAAAGAAAGTTGTTTACATTGCAAAACAGAGCAGTTACTGCTATTTACTTTTTACAGATTTAAAGAAATATTCGTAAAATGCTGACACCAGGGAATTTTTTTAAATTATTTTAGTGGTGATTTGAATCCAGATGTATATTAAGAAGTGCTTAAAGGAATTGTTAACAACAGGGATAGGGCAGTTTTCCACTTTTTTTTGCAAATAAGTTGCCTCAGAATCTCATCCCTCCACACTTTCCCCTTGACCCCTCTCTCCTGCCTGCCATCCCTTGACCATTGTGCTTATGCCTCAACCTCTCACGTCCACCTCTTGACCTTTAACATTGTTCTATTGTCTAATATTCATCTCTTTATCCCTGCCCTTACCCTTCATCCCTCTCCCCCTGTTCCTGTCCTCATTCCTTCGTCATTTGCCCCATTTTCTTACCCTTCATTCCTTGAGCCCACCCTCATCCCTTATCCTCTAATCGGATCCTTTCATCCCTTGACCCTTACCCCAACCACTTCATCCCATGAACCCGTCATCCCACCATCCCTTAGTCTCTACCATAACCCCTTTATTTATCTCTGCTCCTCTAATTCATCTGTTGTTCTCTAAGCTCATCCCTTCATCACCTCAAACCCTCCATCTGTTCCTTCTATTCTTCAACCATTAACCTCACCCTCATTTTTATTTCAGTCTCAGTCCCAGTATGCCATAATAATTATACTACACCTACATTTTTGTTGGTGTGGTCTTTGGTGGTGAAACAGTTTTAGCACTTTTCATGTCACAAGAAGGACTTTAGTCAGGTGTAGTAGATCTTTTCTCCAATAGTAGCTGCTTGAAGACAAACAGTTCAAACTGATGTTTCTGATGTTTCCTGAAGTGTTGCTGTTTTTGATTTAAGAGCATTCAGGCTGTAGGCGGTCTTACTATTGCACAAACTGTAACTATGAATTGTTAAACTTAGAATCTTTTACCTTTTTACTTATGTCTTGATCATATTCATGGGATATCTATTCTGTTTTCATGACGTGTCTGACTTTGTGTTCTCTGGTTTCAAACTCAGTTGTTGATTGAGGACAATGAAGAATTTCAGATCCAGTCAACTTTAAGACCTCACACTTCATTTTTGTTTGACGGCTTTGGCTTTAGCACTTGCAGCTGGCACTGGAAAAACAAACTAGAACACTCAACAAAGTTATTAGTGGTCTGGCATTGTGGGAAACAAAGCCACCAGGTTTGGCAAAGAGATGCAGATACTTGGAGTAAGAAAGACAAAATGTTCTGGTATGCACCATCAAAGTGGATCCTTTTTCCAGTTAAGTGGGTTTTTAAGAGTCCTGTATTCAGTGGAATCTTTGCACAACCGGATTTCTATACTTTGATAAAGTAAAAGAGAAAATGATGAGGCATCAGCCTGTTTTCACACCGCAGCAACAACACAAAAGTACCAGGTGCACAATACACGTAACTTCTTATTCAGTTATGTATAGTCGTACTATTTAGTACCTTCAAACTGCATAAATTTGGCGGTCTGGAAATGTTTAATCCTGTGAACATAACAGATCCTCAGAATGTTTAAGGTGAACTGGTCAAACACTAATGTGGACTCTGAATCTTGGACAAACTGATTCGCTTTTGGAGGTCAGAAGATCAAGCGACTCAAGGACACAGTGATTCGATTTTGGTTCATCCATCGCTTGTTCATTGAATCTTAAAAACATAGTTAACATAAAACATAACATAAAAAACATAGTTCAAGAACCATTTTGAGATTTCATTTTTCAGTTGTTTCAGTAAATATCTGACTGAACACTGAATTCAGGTCAAAAGTCAAACACCAATTTTTTTTGTCCTAACGTTAATCATTTTCTTCTTAACACGATATCTCAGGAATGCTTTGGGGGTATTTGGTTAAACTGTGAACAAATGTCTGCTGTGATTAAAGGTTAATCTACTTTTATTTTGGAAGTCAAAGGCCAACGACCAAAGTCACTGAGTTTTAAGTTTATCTTCTGCTTGTGAGGACAAAATGTTATAATTACTTTCAAAAGTTTTCTTCAGACTGCACACAGGACATGGAAGGTCAAGGTTGATGTGATCCAATATCATGTTTTCAAACATACACCTAAACCAGGGGTGGCAGCCCATCAGTAAATTTCACATTTCCAAAGAATCCACCCATTAAGGTAAATAAGCTTTACAATAATTGAATATTTAAGTGTGATTTATCATTATGACAGGTGAAATAAATTACTAAAAAAAACCAATAGAAAACATTTCTACAATTTCATTTAGCAGACGCTTTTGTCCAAAGCGACTTACAACACAAGCAAGAATTTGAACTGAGGGGAAAAATCTTAGCAAGTGCGTCGAAGTGCTTCAAGTCAATTGACCACAGGTGCTGCCAACTAGTGCCAGAAGAAGTGCCAGTTTTTTTTGTTTTTTTTAAATAATGCAGCTTATCACAACAATAATTCAAGTCACAATAGCCTTTGCAACTGCTTTATGTTTCCTTGTCAAGAAATCACTATATATCACTAGTTTATTAAATACGTTTTATATGCTTTATGAATTCATTTTGGCAAAAACAATGAGGCAAATGAACTTGATTGCTCAACATTAACCAACATTTACAGAACTTCTACCATAGCCAGGTTACTGTTGTTAAACAATGTCTTAATATCAATGGGACTGACTGGTAAAATAGAAGCACTATTAATTTATTTATACAAAAACTTAAATACAAATTAATTACACCCAAACATAAATTGAATTGTTTTTAGTGTCTTAACTTCAGTTTTATTGTTTGCTCTTTTTCAAATAGTGATATGAATACAGATAAAACCTTTTTATGCAGGAATTTTTGATAGAATAACATACTTTACATAAATTTGCCTTCTGAATCTGAGAATAACAGTAACATGGTCCTCATAGTAATTAAATTCAGCCACCCCTGAGTGACACTATGAAAGAATTTGATGTCCTCAAATCACACGACCACAAAAACCACCCCGGCCTTTCTAATGACCCTCTGCTGAACTTTTACATGCCAGAACAGAAACTATGTCGCAGGGCAGGAAACCAACAGGCATTTGTTCTACTTTACAAGCTTCAGCACCTTTCAGACCTGCTGGCCCATAACAAAACAGAGATTTTATTGTTTTAAAAGACATGTCATCAACAATTCTGGAGTATCAAAGAAACAAAAGCAACCTGACAAAGTCTGCAGTGGGACATTTGTGGAGGGACAAAAATCTGGAGACAAAGGATACTTCATATTGAATATTTGGCTTTTAAAGGGATTTTATATTCATATGAGAGGCATGTGGAAAATAACCATCATAGTGAAACAGATTAGTAAAAGATGCATAATGGATTCAAATAAAAAGTTTGTTTGACAAACAAAGAAAACCCCAGAGTCTCTGACTGTCTGACAAAGCAGAGCATCTCCTCTGAGGACAGATCGCCTCAGAGAGGCTCACTGCTGTCTGAGATAACAAACTTTCGTGACAGCTCAGACGACTGGGAGCAGAGCTGTGGGCCTTTTTTATGTGTATATAACCACCCGCCTGCTTCCTCAGCCAGTTTACTCCTCGTGAGGCGTGCGGTGGACGACCAGAACTCCCTCCAACATAAATAAAGTCTCTGATCCTTCTCAGGATGACGACTTTATAAAGATGGGATTCTCTGCGGCCGGGAAAGGGGTTTGCTATGGTAAACCAAACAGCCGCAAGTGGATGTATGGGACTGATTAGTAGGCTGGAAATGAGATTAAAGAGAGATCCAGCAGCAGATTGAATTGTATTTGCCATAATTGCTGAGAACAGCTTATTCAGTGCAGACCGCAAGAAAGAGAGTCATAAAAGCAGAGGAAGGAGGAGGGACGACGGCTGCTTCAAACCAGCACGCTCTTCTGAGAGAATCAAACCCAGGATGGGCCTTGGATCAATTAGAGGGTGTGTGTTTGTTGTGTTTGTGTGTGTGAACAGAGGATGGGATCAGGGATGGATTAACACACACTCATAATCAACAAGTTCTGCTTCAGGCTCACATTAATGATTTCTTAGGGAGTGTCAATAATCCTATTTTTACTCCAAAGCCGGTCCAGTCACATTAGACTTCTTACATGGAAAATTCCCCTCAGCTCAGAGACTGTGCATGCCATGAATTTATCTGAAATGAGATAAGTGAAACGGCCGTGACCTCGGCATCCTGCTCCAAAGAGCTTTAATGAAAAATAAATCTTATAAGGAGAAAAGGAGTAACAGACAAATCAATGGAGGCACGGGGCTCTGGGATAAAAGTGCGTGCTGTGTGCCAAACAGCTCCTCGCTCTCATTCCTGCTTTGATTGTGTGCAAAGTGAAACCACATGACCACGGCTCCAACCACATGGGAAGTTACAGCGTGTGGAGCTACAACACATATGTGGTACCATTCAAGGCTCCTGAAAACATGGCGTCTCACTGTGGCATTACATATACACGACTGAAGAGGGAAATAACCTGAGCTGATCTCTTTGTAAGATGCTAAAGTTTAGTTTGTGTGAATAAACCCTGAGATGGACAGTCTCCTTTTCATGGGGTCCAAACATAAGACAGACATACAAAAGCACAAGGCCAGAGATAATACAAAATGGCAAACTTTCCTCTAAAAGTCCTCTAATTATCAGGTGTTTACCTGGTAATAAGATGACCATTGTTGGAATTACTGTGTAACAGCAATGATAATTAGGAGGCGATGACAATGAAGCTTAAATTACCAAGAAAACTTCCCTGTTATCAATGAATTTAACAAACTATCATGGAGCTCTGACTGGATTAGGGCTGTAACTCAGATATCTGTTTGTAAATTACCAAGTAATAAACTACTAATAAAACTGTAATTTGTTAGATAATATGACTGTTGGAAATACACAAAAGATAAATCTTAAAAAAAACATAACTGAGAGACAACTGTTTTGATGCTTAACATCTTCAACATCTGTTGTAAATATGACAACTGCAGACACGTCTGGCTGAATGTCACCAGTTAGCGCAGTCAGTCTTGGCACCATAACACCCAGCCATTAATAAGGACAGAAAAACACATCTTTACAGGATGTTGGTCATCACAAACAACTACATTCTGAAGATGAAATAAACTTTAAAAGCAACATGAACATCAACTCTGTTGATTCAACTCATTTAATGAATGTGGTTTCTGCTTCTGTTCATACAACCATGAGCGTGTGTCCTGAGTGACAGTAACCATCAGCTAGATTTTTGTGTTCCTGCACTGAGAACTCTAAACTCCATCTCCCGATATTGGTTTATATATTCCCCCTTAAAAAAGTTTGGAAATGTTATTTTGGTCAATTATTTCTTCCCTTTAAGCCTGTGAAGGAGGTAAAACTTGTCAGGACTGTGAATTTGAGGAATAAGCTACACAGCTATACACATAGTCAGTGCTCCCCTTCAGAAAGGTGCCAAACTCCCCTCTTCCCCCGGAGAGGAGGCTCCTCAGTGTGACAAGGGTGAGTAACCTGTTTTTCTGGGGTGTGGTCTTCCTGGGACGCCCACCTCACACTCGGTCTTTGACTGTATCAGTCTCACAGAACTTGGACATAAGATTGTGAATGATCCCAGGACTGGCACCAAATAAAGGTGCCCCTCTGAACCAGAACAGCAGCTCTAGCTCGATTTGACTTGTCTACCCTGCCATAAAACTCCACAGCCCAGTTCTGCTCATAACTCTTGACCATGTAGTCTGACCCCAGGAGTAAATAAACTGACCCCTTCACTCAGACCCGTCTGTGTAGATTCTCCTTCATCCAGGTCGTGGTCATCTTGAAGATTCAAAACGAGACGTTTCATTTCTCATCCAAGAAGCTTCTTCAGTTCCACCTGTTCCCTTCGCCAGCCATTTGGAGCTGAGAAGTGAAACGTCTTCTCAAAACTCATCACAGTCCTGATTCCTCATTTTTTAATCTTCAAGGTAACTCTTCACTCAGAGGGATCCATGCTCATGAATATCCGCAGATTTATATTGAGATCCTCTATAAAGACGTGAGCCTGTTTTGGTTCCTATGACAAAATACACAAGGCAAATGTGTAGTTTTATATGTTAGGCACTTTTATTGATTTTGTATTAGTGATTCACAAACACAAATATTACTGCCAATGAAATGAACAGATTGGAAAACAATATACTTATTAGAGATTCACCTGGATTTGATTTATAGTTGATGTGAACAAAAGAGGGAAGACAGAGAGAAATATCCAAAAAAAAAAAAAAAAAACAGAGTTAGCCCCAAAAATCTGACATACAAAATGTAAAAAGTCGACTTTTCTTACCCATCTGTTGTGAAAACAGATTTTGGCCTAAATATAAAAACAGGGCACTATAATTTCACTTTGTAAAAGTGTTAGTGGAGCGATAAAAACAGGAGTGCTTGGAATACGTAATCGATCTCCACATTGAAAAGGGGATGCGTTTTCACTGAATGGCTTCCTGTGGTAAATGTTACCCTGAACGTGTTTGTGCCGTTCTATTTCCAGACCTGCTGAATATCAGAGTTTTCTCACTGTTGTACAGTAATTAAGGTAGTACAAATCTATGAAAAATTTATCAGTGTAAAGGCATAAGAGACTCGCTCAACAATCACAACACCACTACACTAACCCATCAAGAGGCACAAAGAGCGGACGCAGGGGTACGCAGCACTCATCACAGGACAGCTGCATCAATTCAGATTTTGGTCAGAATTTAGCTGGCCTTGTTTTAGTACAGCTATAAAAGAGGTAAATATCAATGGGTTACCCTCTCTGGATTGGCACCACTTTCACATTTAATATAATTTATTTTTAATTCAAGCTTTAACACACCTCCGTGCTGTTGAGCTCCTTCACCCAGACATTGGAGCCTCTGTAAATGACTGCTGCCTACCCCTGAGCCTCACTCATTACTACATACTCTATCAACTTGGCCTGCCAAGTCTCACCACTAGAGGACACTCTGGTTTCAACATAAAGGACGACGTGCCACTGCAAACTGTAGGACACAGCAAGAGATCTCCACTCCACACTCCACATGACTCAAATCCAGCACAAACAACGTCTTGACTTCATGTTCTCACCAAGCAACATAACAAAATCTGTCCCTAAACTACCTGCCATGTACCCAAACTGCAGATAGTTTCATTTGGATGATCATTCCCTCTTCAGGTATTTGGCTTGTGGACTTTAAAAACAAATGTGCTGATTTAGTCTTCCTGAAGAAGATAAATGTGACGTAATATGTTCATTTGTGAGAGAACAGCTCAAGTGATACAACAGCTAAGAAAATAATGAAGAACAGGCTCAGTTCTCTTCTCCTCTTTGCTAATACTCTGAGGCCAGCAGGCACATGTACAAAGTCATTAGTAAGTCAGAGCACGTGGGCAGTATCTAAAGTGACAGACATTTCAGTAAAGAACCTGCTCTTTATGTTAGAGGTGTCCCTGCGGCTCAGCAAGGACTAACACAGAGAGGAAAATTCACACTAAAGCTTTGACAGAAGCTCCTTTCTCTGACTCCTTCATACTGCAAAGGCTAATTAGTAAGCACAGGTACATGTATATTCACAGGGAGCCCTTAATGGACATTAAAATACCTGCTCTAAGGGTTGGGTAAATTCTCTAAATGCTAATTTAAACATGTTTCACGTGCTGTAACCCTCCTGGTTGTGATAAGTGTTAACACGTTCTTCCTCTGGTGTCTGATTCATGTAATGAGTCCAGAATGTATTCAGTAGCTGCTAACGCTCACTGCAAAGTTGTCTGGTATTGATTTTTAAATGAATTCATTTTGCTACAGTCTGCTTAATTTATAAAATCATTCCAAGTATAAGCCGGTTTAGCTGAAGAAGCCCACTACACGTTCATTGTTGAAGTGGTTAGCTGATCAAATACAAGGACAAATGAAGAGAGGCACAAAAACAAAGATGGACTCAGGCATCTGTGCAAAGCAGAGTGAAGATAACAGGGTAATGATCAGCTAAGGCAGTCACCCCAATTAGTCAATTATTTGATGATTCCTTCAAAAGAGCCTCATTTAACCTTCAGATACTTGATTAATGTATTATAGATCTGCTCATGAAGGAAAGATCATTCTCCTTTAGTAGTATGTGAGTGTTAAAGGTCACACTATGAATGTTTTTGCTGTATTAATTGCAGGTGACTTGGTTATTACTCGTTCATTCTGTAACAGTCTTTAAACGTACTTTTGCTAAGTTCACCTTGAAATGGGCCAAGAATCTGCTGCTCCTGCAGACTGGAAGATTCTGCAGGACCAACAGGGTCTTGGGAAGCTGGTCTGTGGATTTTTTAAAAAGCAGATTCAAGACACAGTGGTAAGATGTTTCAGGTTGTAGATGTTTTTAGCTGATCACTTTCTGTTCTGTGACTCTGAATAAATTGGCTGAACTGTGTGTATCCGTGTCTTCAACTTTGTAAATGTGCTGCTGGCAGCCTTGACTAGGACATTGCTGCAGTCATAAAAATAGTTCATATACTTTAAATCAATTTCCTCTGCAGCATTAGAGACACAAACCAGAATATCAAGCTCATGTGCGCTGCAGCTTATTTCTAGTTGACAAAGGACAAACTGAGCATGTAACTATGATATCAGGGGCGCCGCTTGTATCCACTGAATGTGAGCTCTAACCCTCTGACTCTCCTGCATGACGATCTAATAAATATGTAAATAATAAATGCAAATTAATGTTCAAATTGTGGATTTTTCCCAGTCTATCATGCATATTTTCATGTCAACAAGTGAATAATCTCTCTGATGTAACATCACAAATTTCAAGTATTTTTCGTCTTTGCTGTGCAGGAGCTTTGGTTGAAAACATTAAAGGTCAACATCTTAAAGGTTTTTATTCCAATCAAAGGAAGAGTTATTTAACAGACTGACGTATATACTTTTCGAAAGTTCAGACATCTAATTTAGGTGTCAGTACATAATAAGAGCTACCTACTTTTTCCTTGAACTGCTCTAACCACTGGCAGCCACAAAAATATAATTTTACAGGAATTATGAACCGACACCCATCAAAAACATTAAAATGACGTGTTTCACTGTCTGAAGATTACACAAGCAGCCCTCCTAAAAGCACCTGCTCATTATCAAGAGGAAGGTGAGAAAAACGGTGTAACTATCTTCAATGATAGCTTAAAAAAGGGAACCTGTCTTTTTCATTCTAGCACACAATTTACATCAAAATGGTTATTAGAGCGGACTGTCAAGTGGGAATGTGAAAAGTGCTCTTCCTGTTAATGTCCATATTACACTCCAGCTCAGCACTGAATGTGTTATTATTCATTTGTGAGAGGGACCTAAAATTCATCATGTTATTAGGCACAGGCTGCAAAGAGAAGAAGAGTGAAATGATTGAGTTTGTCAGTTATTAGGAAAGAAATGTGCAGAGCAGGATTATCACAAACTGTTGTAACAGAATTGGTCCTGCACACATCATTCCATTTTGTGGTTATTCTGACAGGAGAAATAGTGAAAAATACATTGAATCTATTTTTTCTGCAGATAATAAAGCAGAGAATTTGTACCTAGAGCCTGCTGTTGTTGACTTTTTACTCATGACATTGCGATCTGAATGTGGGGAAGCAGAGTGGAGCTGATCAACATTTAAATAGAGTGAATTTCAGAGCAGCCTCATTGGAGGAATTTATCATTACACAAACACACACACACATACACACACACAAACACACACACACACTGGGCACCCACAGGGGCCTCAGCGGAGACGCTCTGCAGTGGGAGATGAGATGAAGATGAACTTGAGTCAGCAGGTAGAGTTTTGTTTCGTTGGGTTTTAACACACAAACTCCTGTCTCATGCGGATGATCTGCAGTAAGGCGGCCTGGACGTCCTCGTCCATGTGACCCTAGAAGAGAAAAAACAACATCCAACATGGTTTTACGTTATGTTTATCAATCAATCAAACTTGTTTTATAGCACTTTTCATACAAAATCTTGTGGCACAAAGAGCTTTCCTTAAGAAATCAAATATATAAAAAGTACAATGAAAAAAAAGATCCACCCTCACATCAACATACAGCAAACACAGACTCACTTACACACAGACATTAAGAGGAGATTCTAACAGAAAACAGAATTAGAGGACATCTTGATTAAAAATGAGGAAACACAGGAGCTAAGACTGAAATAACAATGCATAATCATAACAAGACATTCGATGAAAAAAATGCTCAAGGGAAAAAAATAAATAAAAATAATGACATGGTAAAATGAGACTGTGTAACACCAAATGTGTAGCAAATTCTGCTAAAGTAGAAATGGAGAAATAAAACAGATCAAGAGGATTAAAATAAATAAATACATAAGAAAAATATAATTAAAATAATCAGCTAAAAAGCAGATTAAAAAGGAGGGTCTGGAGTTTGCTTTTAAAAATGTATTCGCTGCTTTCCAGTATTATTCTAACTGAGTTTAATGTTCAACACTGAGTACAAATTTCTATGGTGGAACTCTCAGCCTTTTGAAGATAGTGATTAAATCTATAACTATGCTCTAACTTCATGTGATAACGTTGATTTTTTAATCTAGTTCTAAATCATGGGAAAAATATCAATTTTTAAATCCCAAAAATGATAATACCAACTAAAATTTCTCATTATTGCTATTAGATGGAGTAAAATGGAATATGCAGATATTTGAAGCCAATCACAGACAATTTACCAGAGTTCTTTAAGGCACACATCTGTGGCCCACTAATTATGACTCATGGTCCACTCCTGAATCTAATCCCACCAGCCGAGAGCCACTGCTCCAGCCTATGGTGTTATTCAAAGGCAATCGCACAACGTCTGTTTTGCATAAAGGTCCCGTGTCCTGGTGTGTCTCATTGTTTACATCAGGATTTAAGTGTCAATCAAAAAAGGATCTTACTGAAGTACAAAATGAACTATTCTAAGTCATTATGCTCAACAATTCCCTCACTAATTGATTCCACTGATTTCAGGATGTATTGCAAATCAAGGATCAACTGCCTCTGCTTTCATCAGGGGCAGTCAGCAAGAACATCAACAAAGGTCAAAGATGTGTTTAAGGCAGACAGGAAACCGAGAGGCTCAAAAGTGTCTCTATAAATGACATAACACAAGCGTCTGTCTTAGTGGGATTTCAAACAGGGCTGGAAACACTGCAGCACAGCTTTAAATATCAGCAGTGCCATGTGTCTGACATTGTTACCACTGTCAGCCTGTGTAGGACATTTCACACAGAAAACCCACAGGACCTGATCAAGATTGGATCAATAAGAAGACTCCATAATGGCATTACCATCAGTAAAATCTTATCAATTCCTCTTCCTTAAGATGATGTGGAAATTGCAGAGTATGTGCTCATACCTGGTGTTCACATGCTAAAGTAAATCACTGTAGATCTGCATCATTAAATTGTGTCCCAGATATTCATTACTCCAGTTTAAGTTGGACCGACACAGTATTCAGACACTCCAAGCTGCATGTGCACACTGATGAAAATATTCTTTAAAACTGTGAATTTCAGAGGATTTGTGGATCTTAATATGTATTTTACATTGCTAAAGCTTTACATTGTTAAAGATGAGAAAAACTGTAATGCTGTGATGAAATGTTGCCTAATCTAACACTGATTTCTGTCACGTTAGTCCATTTCTTTAACCTCTACAAACTTGGACTGACGGCTGTGTTGTGGGGTGAACCCCCATGCTTGTTCTGTGACTGGTGACTCTGAATTGCGGGCGGTTTTAGCGCGAGTGACCCCATCTCTCACTTAATGGCCACTGTGGAACAAACTCCCTGCAGCCTCTGCATCCAGTCGGATTGTTGCCATGGGGATAGTGGGGATTTATAATGATCACATTATAAAACTGGAGGATGGTTTGAAGAACAGGCATACTTATCACAACAGGAGTATGTTAATGGAAAAGCCGACAGCTGGAATGTTAATTACTCTCTGATAAGGCTGTCACTTTTCCAAAAAATCAAAGTCGGATGGTTTTCGGACATGCACCCAAATAATCGAAGATATTCGATTATTCCTCCCACTCCCCCCCCATCCCCACCCAGAAAAGTGAATCATAGAGGTACAGAAATATATAACATTGCATACATGACACCAAACATCTTTTCTACAAAGATATAGGCAGATGGAGGTTGAATAAATCACGAAGCTGTGTGGTTTGGACCAGCAAAGGGACTTTAGAGAAGGGAAGTGAGGTGTGGTTTATTTCTTTTCTCAGTCTATAACATGTTTTATGAGCGTTTGACATTGCTATTCTCATGAGAAGCTGAGGCTCTCAGTGGATCAGCCCTCCCCCTACAGGGCTGAGTGCTGCAACGCTCCTCGGCACAGCGCTTCCGCGTGCCGTGGATTATGGGGGGTGATGCAGGTGGGATAACAGCTGCTTGACATCGGTGCAATGTAACGCGCCACATTTCACTGACAGTAACGGTAACAGCATTTTAACTCATGAAAAAGTAATTAGATTACCCGTTACAGGGAAAACATAATGCTGTTATTTCTAACACTGTTATTCTGAACACTCACTAGAAGAAAGCGAGGTAACATTTTATTTATCCTGTTCCCTCACTTTGTTATAGTGAGGTAACGCTTTATCTATCCCGTTCCCTCACTATAATATAGCGAGGTAACGCTTAAATAACATGGGCCCACACTATAGGAGGCGTTCCCTCGCCTTAATAAAATATTCTGCACCCTGACACCTCTGGGGCTCCGTACTCATCAGATGATTCGGAGCTGTTAATGTCCATTCAGAGTGGAAACTCTTTGTTTAATGTGGATGTTTCTGAGGGTCAAGCTGCGCTCACAGCGCCCTCTGTTGGACAGAACGGCCCACTGCTCCAGGCACCCTGATGTGCCACCACACTCAATATTTTACATTCAAATATTTATTTACTATTCGGTTACGGATATTTAACCCCATATTCGATCGATTATTAAAATATTGAATATAAAGTGACAGCCCTACTCTCTGAAAGTAATTCCATGACAATGACTGAATGCAGCTGCGCTAACCAGGAAATGGTCCCTATGGCTTCTATGGTAACATAAAGGACCTGTTTTTAAGGTGTGCTTAATGGAATCATGCATTTGAAGGAAAAGTTGAAAGTTCAGAAGCTGTTATATTAGCTCTAAATGAAACTAAATCATTTAATTAAAGATCATTGCGGGGATTAAGAACTGTCTAGAAAATCTTAAACAAAGAACAGAGCACTCACATATCAAAAGTAGCTTCATAGGAACAACTTACCTGTGCTGCACTGAGAAGATGAGTTCGATAAATTGAAACCACCTCTCTGTGTTGCCTCTCAGCATCCTTCATGAGCAGATGGGAAGGAAAAGGCAAATATTATAAAATTACTCAAAATCATTCAGTGCATGAGGAGTTTGGGCTGACACATTTCAACAACAAATAAGATATTGATTTTTTTTTTTTGCTACAGCAGAGATGACAAGACCAAAATAAAGTGGCATTAACTTTCACAGCACTAATCACAGATGGTGGAGATATATCATGACACATTATATTTAGTTAAGAACTTGTTGTTTGATCTGATGGGGTGAGTCCTGCTCAATGGCAGCAGGAGACGTAACCCACAAATTCCACATAACACAAAAGCGCAGCGGTCTTACTCCGACAGACAAACCTCATGGAAAGCAGCGTGTAGCCTTGTGGGGGGTGGGGCTGGAATTTACGTTCGGGAGTCCGTGCATTATGTTTTATTTTGAAACTTCCTGATACTCCTCACATTTGCTACCTCTCAGGTGAATTAATGAGGTTTGGAAGCGGCTGCGCAGAAAATAAACCTGAAGCGAATCTCCAGTGCTGTTGCGCACACCGGAGCTTCAGCGATGCGGTACAGGCTCGCCAGAGCACGTCAGAACTTGTGCAGTGAAATTTGCCTGATAGACTAGAGTGGAAGCTAAGTGCTCTGCAGTAAGTATCAAGAGCACGGCACCTTCGCATTATGTGGAATTTGGGGGAAAGTGTGTCCACTCACAGCCAGCTGTTGCTGAAGGCTCTTGATCTGGTTTTGGAGTGTGTCGATGTGCTGAGTCTGCCTCTTGTTGGGCGCGCTGCTCGTGTATGCCAGCTGAGACAGACCATTTAGTGCCTGCTTTAATCGCTCAACGTCTGTCAGCAGCTCTGTGATCTGATGAGACACACACAAAGACACACAAATATTTATGCCCACTTTGTTATATTTATTGACACAAATTTGATTGCGACTTCAGATACAACATGGAAAAAAATATTGGTACCCTTCAGTTAAAAAAAGAAAAACCCAAATTGGTAACTGAAATAACTTGAAAGTGACAAAAATTATAATAAATAAAAATTGACAAATCAAAATCCGGCATTGCTTTTGAATTGCAGTTCAGCAGAATCATTTTAAAAAACAAAATAATGTAACTGCCCTTGACAATAATGATGGTACCCCTAGAAAAAAAATGAAAATGATTTGACTATAAGGACATGTTAAACTACGGTGTGTCCTGTAATTATCATCACGGGGGTCTTCAAACTTGTCATCAATCAGTCTGCCTATTTAAAGGGTGAAAAACAGTCACTGTGCTGTTTGGTATCATGGTGTGTACCACACTGAACATGGACCACTGAAGGCAAAGGTGAGAGTTGTCTCAGGAGATGAGAAAGAAAATCACAGACAAGCATGTTAAAGGTAAAGACTATAAGACCATCTCCAAGCAGCCTGGTGTTCCTGCGACTACAGTTGTAGGGCTGTAATCAACCAAAGAAATTGTTGGTCAACTAAAACACAGCAATTGTCGACCAAAAATCAACCAATGCCCCCCCCCCCCCCCAAGAAAGCCCAACAGGGACCATTGCAAATTGCCAAAAAAGAAACAAAAAAATACATGTTTTGACCCCTCAATATAAATTGCGGCTTTTGGATTGGGGTTTAACAACCACAATAAGGAATTTTTTTAAGACCTTGGGAGCCAGAGGTGTGCAAGTTTCAAGTAGCTGTTCTTTTGAAGTTTTCATGGGGTGCTGTTGAAAGTGGATATGAGAAAACTATTACATATCACAACTTTAAAACTCTTGGTACTCTTGAAGAGTTTCAAGACTTTTAAGCATGTTCACCCAAAGTGATGAAATCTTCCTCCAGGCTGTAATGACTGAGATTTCTGCTATAATCCAGAAGCTCTGATTGAAATGCTTCTTTAAAAGGGGGATATTAAAACTCAATTACATTGTAAAAATATGTAGTAACAGACATAGAGGCAGACATGGCCTCTAACAATTATAGTTTCAACCTTATAACAAAAAATCTAAACACAGTTTAATTCCAGTGAAATTCTTCTTACCTTCTTGTCCTTGGCTTCAGTCTGCTGAGATGAGGTCTGGATCCTTCTCTGCAGATCACAGATGGTGCTCAGTGATTCATCGTATCTCTCTTTAAGCTCCCTGATTTCTCTCTCAATGGCGCGTCCCTTCTCCTGGACCACCTCCATTTCATCTCTGGCTCTGCTCTCACCCTCCTTTGCTCGCCGGGCTTCCTGCTGAGCCTCCTCATTCTCCTCTGTTAAGCTCAGCAGCTTGTTGCTGAGGTTGGCAGCCTCCTCCTCCAGCTGCTGCTTCTCCTTCTTCAGCTGCTTCATTTGGTCGTCTGTGTAGTTCATGTCCTCCAGTGCCTGTGTGGCTTGAAGGAGCTCAGATTGCAGTGCAGATACGTCCTCGGCTCTCTGGGCACTGTTCTCCTCCTCTTCACGCAGAGCCAGGCCAAGTTTAGCGATTTCCGCCTCCAGGGCGTCCTTGGCGACGGCATGTTCTTGCAGCAGAGCAGCCTGATCCCTGCGGTGCTCCTGCAGCTCTTTCTGTAAGGCACAGACCCTCTGCGCCTCCTCCTGCTGAGCCTCTCTAGCTTTCTTGCAGTCAGCCTGGGCTTGCTGCATGGTATCATTGAGGGCTTTAAGTTCCAGGTCATACGTCGAAATCCGAGTCAACTCTGATTTTAGACGCTCCTGGAGGTTCTGGATTTGAGTGTTGTAGAGGGCATTCTGCTCCTGAAGATCAGCTTTCTGCTGAGTTAGCTCCTTATTCTGTTGCTCCAAGTCCACCAGCTTCTGGGTCATCTCCTCATATTTACCCTTGAACTCTTCCTCCACGTCTCTGTGCTTTTCACTGCTGAGCAGAGCAGAGTTCAGTCTCTGCTGGACAGATTCAATATCGACCTTTAGTTTCTCTCTCTCCTGTTTGTGAGCCTCTCCGTCTGACCTTTCTTTGTTATATTTTTCCTCCATTTCTGAAAGTTTCACTGTCAACTCCTCCACTTGTGCGCTGTAGGAGTTCTCTTTCTCCTCAGCTGCTGTCAGTGGAATGAACTTGGACTGAATAGCTTCATGTATGGTGTCCAGTTCTTTCCTCTGGGCCTCCAGCTCTTGTGTCAGTTTGACATTTTCCTCTTGAACAGCCACATGAATGCCCGATGCCTCATTCGCTCGATTCTCCGCCTCCACCAGGGCAGCATTCAACTTATCCATGACAGATTTGTGCTCTTTGACACTGATGTAATCTGTTTTCATCTCCAACAAGACTTTTTCCAACTCATCTTTCAACTTTTCGTTTCCTTCTTTCACATTCTTCAGTTCTTCACCACTTTCTTTTTCCTTTGTCTCCATCTTTGATATCTCAGCTTTGACGCTCTCTAAGGTGGAGCTCAACTCCATCTTCTCCTTCTCGTGCTGCTGTCTGGGAACATACTCGCCCTCCAAGCTCTGCTGCAGAGTCTGGCTCTGTGTGCTCAGCTGGACGCACTCTTTGTCTCTGTCCTCACACTTCTGCTGCAGAAGCTCAAGCTTCTTCATCAGGTCTGCGTTTTGAGATCTCAGGTCGTCCATCTCCCTCTGCTGACTTTCACTTGTACTCTTCAGGCTGTTGCTGTTTTCCTGCAGCGAGGCCCTCTCACTTTGAAGCTGCTGGACTTGTGCCTCTGCTTTTCCGTAACGTTCGCTGGCCTCCACCAGTTTGTCCTCCAGGTCCTCCAGAGCGCTCACCATGTTCCTCCGAGCTTCATCGTGATCCTTAATGGGGATCAGGTCCATTCCAATCCTGCTGTTGAACTCATCCAGCTGCTCCCGTAGGATATCTCTTTCCTCCTCGCTCTCCTCCACCTCCTGAATCAGAGCCTGACTTTTGGCTGTCAGATCCATCAGTTTTCTTTTCAGTGTGGCATTCTGCTCCTCCAAAGCTTCCACTATCCTCTGCTGCTCCTCAGACATCGCCCCTGATCCTCCGTTTGTTGATGGACTGTCCAGCTTTCGATGGAGATCAGCCACCTCCTCCAGGACTCTATCGTAGTCTTCCCTCAGCTCAGCAATCTGGCGCTCCTTCTCATCAACGGCGTTAGTCAGCAGATTCTTCATGTTGTCAAACTTCTCAGCTGGTACTGTATGTCCATGTTTAGCCTGAGCCTCCTTCAGCTGGGCTTCCAGTTCCAAAAGGGCTTCTGCTATTTCATCTCTTTCTGCAGTCAGAGCTCCCAGGTCTTGGTTCAGCCTTTCTGCCTCAGCTGCTAACTGGCTCTCACTGGTCTTGTACTCCTCTAAAGCCTTCTCGCTCTGTTTAAGGCGGTTACGAACGCGGCCAACTTCTGCTGAAGCTCCTTCATACTTGGCTTTGATATCCTGCAGCTGGGCCCGCAGCTCTTCCGTCGACTGACCTCCTAAGTGTTCCTTCACAGCGACTACATGGGCTTGGAGCTGTTTGACCTTACACTCAGAGTCCAGCATCCTCTTCTGGACGTCCCCCAGGGCGTCCTCCAGCTCTTGCACCTGCTGGTCAGCCTGTTTTTGGATGGTGTCTCGGCTCTGAACAAGCTCCAGGCACTCTCGAGTTTTTCGGTTCAGGGCAGACTGAAGCCGTCCATTCTCTTCCTCTGCTGCCTGTTGTTTTTTCTTAACAGCCTCAAGCTCTTGTCGAAGGGCGTCCAGCTCCCCAGAGAGATCCCAGGCCGCAGTGGAGGTGTTCCTCTCTGAAGGTCTGGACATAGATCGAGCAATGGCTGGTTTTGGAGGAATCTGCAGAGAAAGAGAGAAAAAATAAGTAATAGAGAAATACAGCAAATATCTCAACAATGTAGTAATAGTTCAGGAAATGTGTCTTATTCGTCATTGCATCTTACAAACAGAAATACTTTGCAGCATCTAATTCATACTATTACTAGAGATGGGATTATTTATTTTTCTGACGCAGATTTCCTTATCACCTTAATGATCTGAGTACTTACTAGAAACAGGAAAGAAACTTTTATATTGTTCGGTGGAAGACAAAAACCCCAATCTACAGGCATGAAACTGAGTAAATGCTTGTCAACAAGTTCACAACAAGTGACTTGAAAATCTAATATGATTTGATGAAACTACTGATGACAAGCACACAAATTTAAACTCCATATAGCTGTGTTGGTTCAACTTTCTTGCCAGAAACAGAGTTTTGTTTTCCATTTTGACAAATCATGTTAATATGCGTTATTTGACAAATACATACCAATCCACTTTATCATTAACCTGGCACACCAGGGGCCTGTACTACGAAGCTGGATTAGCTCTTAGAGAGATAACTTCCTGGATACGTTTCGGGTTTTCCGCACTACGAATGTGGATCTCTTTTTATCCAGACACGTTGCCCCGGTAACTGATGCTGAACGCCAAACCTGGTCCGGAGCAGCTTAAGTTCCAGGATAAGAGCTCACGGGGTGTGACAGACCGCCCGCTGACCAATCGGTTCTCTGGGGCGGGCATAAAAGACCGCACAGTCACCAATTTGCTGTCTTGGAAAATGGCTTGCCCATTTCTGGCAGAACCGGTTAATGTCGGTGCGTGAATTGGAGGAGTGCTTCGTCGGGAGCGTTTTTTTTACAAAGTAATCCGCTTGATTGACATTATTTCTCAATGTCAGTGATAACGTTTGATCCGAGGATGTTTACTTCTGATAAAAGACAATACATGCTGATAATTGTACTGAACTTTATTATGGATAAAGTCAAGTAACAATAATTTTGGTTTAATGTGGATGAGTTCTTTATTACATTTTCAGTGATTTGTGTTTCTGGAAATGTAGGGCCATGTTTTTCACCGTGTAGCTCCTGGCCTGGATAATACTGCGTTACTCCTCATACTTTTGCAGGATTATTTGCTGCTCCTCCGCCGTGAAGTAGGCTGCTCTCTTAGATCCCAGCCGGATTCACTTATCGAGTTGATAACGAGCCTCGTAGTACAGCAGATCTGGATGACGGAGATCCGGTGAAGTTCAGCGAGTTGTCGCAGAGTTATCCTGGATGACTTAATCCAGCTTCGTAGTACAGGCCCCTGATGAACTGCGCTAATACTTCTCTCGTCCATCTGGGAAAGGGCCCATAGAAAGTGTTTGGGATAGCAGAACCTTTCAGAAGCATATCTGGCAGGTGACTGGATGATCATTCTGTCAATCAACATTTATTATGGGCCAATCAGATAATGTAGTAGGTGGAAGTTACTGCGCTAAAGAACGTAAACAAACTCCAGCCAAAACATGTCAGAAGTGGAGCGAAAACATCCTTACTATAAAAAAAGTCTGTAATAATGTTATTGGTTTTCATTTAGTAAAAAGAGTCACAATCTGATAAAACTGTCACTGAAGCTGTTAGCATCTATGATTAATGAGCATCCGATTAATTGTCCAGCCCTACTTTAAAGGACTTTGATTGGACTGCTTGGCAAGATGGATCTGCCTGATTACAGACAATGAATCAGGCAGATCCAGCTGGTATGCAAAGTTTTGTTCATTATAAACAATAAAATATACTAAAGTGCTGAGCAGAGACTAATCCCTCACATGTTTGAGGACACCCTGAACACATCATGATGTAACTGCATGTCCCTTCCTTACGTTAGTTAAATGACTGACATCCATTCCAGTGAGTATTTCCACACTGGATTGATGCTTTAACTAATAAGACTTCAAGCATAGTTTGGTAACACCGAGAGAAAGACCATCCCACAGCAGACGTGTTGAAAATGAGCTGCTCACTGTCAGAAGGTTCTTTACTGCAGCTGGCAGCAGATAGATCAGTTCATTTGGTTTGATGCACAGTGCTGATGTGCTCCAAGCCTTTCTTCCATCATTAAAAAACAGATCAATGTTGAGCAACAATTGGTGCTATAAAAATGGCTTCATAGTCCAGGACCCATGAGACTCAGTCACAGGTCAGTTCAGGACCAGGTTTTCAGCAGATCCTGATTCTGATCTCCATCCTTTATTGTTAGTACTTGTGATTGAGGAGTGATTCATATTTTTTAATCAGGGCAAGGAAAATCGAAATGAAAAAAACAAAAAGGAACTAAGGAGCTGAATCTGACCTTTTTAATCCACAGCAAAAATATTCAGTGACATTCTGTTCAAATATTAAATGTGAGACGGTTTCAGAGGGAACATCTACCTGATCAGAGTCCAGGCTGTGGGCTTGTCTCATGAAAGAATTTTCTTTACCTGCAAGAAAACATCAACATCTCAGAGATCAATTCATCTACTTATGACTAAAAAACTCTGTAACGCCCACCAACACAAAGCCAACAAATGCAAAAACAGATATATGCAAATAACAGGTAGTCGTGTGAAAATAATGTGCTATGTTAATAATGTTTTATAAAACAGGTGTACCCCTGGGGTTAAACCTATCCTGCTAGTGGTTTGTTCACTTTGTTTTTTACATGTTTCACTTGCATAAAGACATGGTATGTGACTCTGAGGTGCATGTATAATGTAAGAATAATTTAATGCAATACTGAAAAGTATGAGAAAAATTAAACACATACTTATTGGATTTTTACAGTTTAGATGCTAGAGATTTTCACCTTCCCACAACTGCTGTTGATACAGTTTGTGGGATTATTCGAAGGTAAGCCACAGACCTACAGTACATCAGGCATACACTGAAAACATGTGCGGTGCTTTTTCATGGGCCTTTTTAAATGACATTTTATTTTTAACTGAAGCTTACCCTTGATGACAGACTGTCCAGAATAATCCCCCTGTAAACACACAGTAATGTATAATGATTTAAATGGTTTAGCTAGATTTGGCAGAGTTTATCTTCACTATACATTTATAAGGACACATTTTATATTTCTGTAGTAGTAATAAACATAAAAAAAGCATGCAACTTTCTACAAACATTCCATTAATCTTAGAGCAGAAAACCTCAGTTTCATAAAGGGTAAACCAGTCTAAAATAATATGGTCCAGAACAACAGTCATGGAATAAACTGATAGATGTGTCCATTTATTGACACATTATAGCCTGAAATGGTTCTCTGATATGTGCAGTACAGTTTATTAGCAGCACGGACAACATCTGGGAAGCACAGGCTGCAGGATCAGAGCCTCAGAGCCTCTGTTAAACTGAACATGAAGTACACAGAGTACAGAGCTGGACTATGTTTATGGTCTGCAGTCTGTTACTTATTAAACTACAATCCAGACAACACAAAATAAAAACATTTAACAACTTCAGAGCTTACATAAAGAACCCTAATTATTCAAACAATGAAAACATAAAAAAAATCTTAAAAGGGAATTGTATCTGCAAATAAATCACTGTGAATCTAAAGCTTCAAATCGAGCTTTAATGCTGACTGACCAGAGTGCTTCTGAGCTGGACTTTGACCGTCTCCAGACCCCGAGCTCCTTCCTCTCTTTCTTTGGCACTTAGTAACACCTTCAACTGCTCCTTCTGAGTCAACAGACATAAAAAAACACATATTTACACTTCAGAAGAGTTAATGACTGACATAATACAATCAGATATTAAGTGGAGGAGTGAATTCATGTCTAACAACTTTTATCATATCACACATGGTAACTTCACATATGTGATGTATTAAACTGAATATTGAGCTCTGCTGCTTTACACCAATACTAAACACATTGTATTCAGATATATCTGTCGATCAGTTTTTCTTCTGTGTGTTTTTCTGTCATTTGTTGCTGCAGTGGTGACAGCTGAACCCTGACCCAACAGAACATTACACACACAGTTAACTATTGTCTTTTACAAGCTTACACCAGGCTCTTTCCACTCATTCAGAGCTCTAGCAGATGCTTCAGACGCATCTGCAAGGAGATTAAGGAGGAAGTTTTCTCATCTTTATACTTTAAAGTAAAGAAAATCAAATGAAGCATGAAATTACAAAGATATAAAGACAGCAGATGTTTGAACTTTTTAAAGACTTTTAGTTTTTCATCCTGAACAAGCTTCAAGAGAATAAAACAGTGTGTTTGAAACTACGTCACTCAAAGTAATATAGATCTGTTCAAGTTATTCAAACATGATTGAATCTATTTTTTAGTACATTTTACAGCAAGTGCTCCTTATTATTACCCGAGTGGATGCTTGGAGCACTTCTACTTTGATCATCTCCTACATCTACTTGTGCTGATTTACCTTTATCCATCCCTTAATTTTAACCATTGAAATTGTGGCTCTTTAAACAAACAAAACATATTGGTCCTCCTTTAGTCTTCTTATTTTTACAGTCAAAAACAAACCTCAATGTGGAAAATGTCATGTAAGAGCACAAATAGTTTTTAACATGAACCTCACAGAGAGAAATTAGTAATATATAAACAGTTCATTTTTATGCTCACTGCATTACTTCCGTACACTCACTGGCCACTTCATTAGGCACACCCCCTCAACTGCTTTACTCTAACAGCAACTCAGTCAATCACACGGCAGCTACTTCATGCATTAAGATACAGTATATAGGCATGGCCAAGCCAACCTGTTGAAGTCCAAACCGAGCATCAGAATGGAAAAGAAAGATGATTAAAGAGACTAAATGTGAAAAGGTTGTTGGTACCAGATGGGCTGGTCTGAGTATTTAGGAAACTTAATGTGTGATGCTACTGTGTCCATACGATATGATTCCAGCAATTTGTCTTGCCCATCTTTAACCTGGTACTAGCAAATGTACATGATAACTTGGTCTGTAAAGGTACCTTGTAAATCTGGTTATTTATAAACTATAGGTTCCCACAGACATGTTGATCAAGGCTAATTCTTTCAGTGTCAGAGACCCTGAATTATGAACATCGTTTAAAATCATGTGTTGTGTTTATAATTCTTGATTTCTGAAAATCAATAAACCATGACTGATCCCACATTTGACTTGATTAATAAATGTTGAGCCCTGTGAGGATGCTATCCAGCCAATTGAAAAAATAAAGAAGGCATTTTTAGACTACGCAGCATGAATTTATTCTTTCACTCTGCTTTAATGAAACAGCTTTTACATCACACCAGCTGTATGACTGTATGCACCTAGAGCAAGATTAATAGATTTAAGAAAAATACGATGATTCTAGCCGAGGCTGACAGTGCATGTGCAGTGATGCTAGTCATTTCATACCTCTTTTTGGGTGTCTTCCACAGTTATCTTCTCCTGCAGATACAAAAGTTAAGATGTTAAATTAACTGACTTTATAAAAAATGATGGATTCTGGCAGGTAGTTGTGAAGAATAATTTGACCTTTGTACACATTTTATGTATTCAACCTTTGTACATATTGTATATAATCTTTTCATGTATTTGTCTCTTTATAACCCTGTCCGAATCTTGTTTAATTGTCCTTGTATCTCTTTGTAATCACTTTGTAATCATTGTTTAGCTTTTGCATTCTTCTGGCACACACGCACACATTACATACTACATTATGTGACCTCGTGTGGAGGCTCTTTCTTATCCGGCTCATTCCGAGACGATGAGAAGCCTGTGCGGAGGTCACTCCATACACACCTTCTTCTCACTCTTATAAAAGAGAGAAAACATTGTATTTCTTCAGTTCAACATCCAGCCTTTGCCTGTATTGTTGTCCTCCTCGCTGGCGAGTAAATTCCATCTGATTGCACCCAGCTGCCTCTTCGTCATCTTTTATTTTGAATAATGTCAGGTGTTGGTACGAACCTTAAAAGTTACACTGAGCTCTTAGAACTGTGAAGTGAAAAATCCTGACAGTTTGTTTAGAAGAGTCGAGATAGTGCATCACTCCAACCTCTGAAAACGAAGCTCAGGAGTACCCACCAATAGACAACCATGTGCTTTGACAGTAACGAGTCAGTAAAGGGCTGAAGGGATTTAAAACCATCGTTTTTATGGAGCTCAGTTTTCTTGTTTTGTTTACCTGTGAGAGTTGCTGTTGCAGCATGTTGACCTTATCCAACAGGACTCTCTGCTCCTGGTGGTACTTTCTGAGACTCTCCTGCATGGTCTCGTTCTGCCTCTCCAAGTCCTGGAAAACATTTCCAGAAAAATTAATGTGGAAGCCTAAACAGGGACATAGATGTACCAAATACAGATTAATGACTCAAAGGTCGTTTTTGTTGATAAAAAGTTTTCTTTCTATTGAACCCTGGACTCCAGAATGAACTCGAAAACATAAAGTCTGTACCCAAACACTTTTCAAAATCATATTAAAGACTTTCTTTCATTAGCTGAATTGATGTCAGATAACAGAAGGCGCCCCTCAGTCTAAACAGCATTGAAAATTTAAGATCTCTCTCATGTAAACAAATAGTCTTCTTCTGTCAGTTTTCACCTTCAGCTTTAAAAATCTGATTTAAGATTTTAATGACTTTGTAAGGACCGGTCCCTGAGAAAGAAACCTTTAGCAAGAGCAAGTAATGTACCTATAATCCTCTCTTTCCTTCAGTAATACCTTTTCCTTGGTTTTCAAAATTAGCCACAGTGCCTCCTCAATCCCATCACAGTAAAATCTGCTGTTCAATGTGTTCATGTTTATTATCTGGTAATAGTGAGTGTCTTTTCAGCAGCATCAGCACAGACTGTGTTTAGAGGTGGAATAAAAGAAACTAAAGACCCAGTTCAAAAAAGGGAGCATCTATTTAGATGTGTTCATACTGGTGTGCTGCATGATGGCACCGTGATTTGTTCTTCCCTGAAGTCACAACACAATATGGTGTGCTGGTCAATTATGTAAGGATTGAAAACTGATTAATTCTTCTTTCTGAGGGCAGAGAAATGATGAGAAGTTTATTTGTGCAGAGGTGGTTGTCTGTGGAAAGGTAAAAACGTGAATCACTTTGGAAAAAAAGGAAATAAAACAAAAATTCAATAACGTGATTTATATATCACAGTTACACTAATGTTTTAAACTTAATACAAAAGCAATAAATGACTAAATGAAACATGTGCATCGTTTCAACTGTGGAAAAGCACAAAATGCAGAAACCCTAAGCTGAATTTAGCTGAACTAAATGCACATAATCATCATTGTGAATTACATCTTAATACAAAAGACAAGGGACTTTTCTTTAAAATCAGTTTTGATCCTGTGGCTGTTGTGTCTAATTGTGCTCATTACTGAAAATATAAGGAAGGATTAAAGGCATCAAACACTGGATGCCATCCAGCTCCATACAATGGGGGCTAATCCTGGCTATACTGTCATGGTAGAGATTGTTCCATCTATTAAATGACTTCTTTTTTTCTCTTCTGTCAACTGTACCTGCCATATACTCTTGCCTGCAGCAAGGCAAGAACTGACATGTCTTCATCGCCTCTCCCTTTTTCTTTGTGTGCGACTGTGTGTGTTTCATATCTCTGAACATGGGAGTATATTGGGTGTACACCTATACCTAACTGATGAAATACCAGAAGCAGCATGAATGTTTCTTTTATTTGACAAGAGTGGCTGAAGTCATCCAGCTCTCAGATGTATGATATGCTCCTTCATGTGCCTCAGCTGTCGCCGTTTGCTCCACTGAATGCTGCATATAAAACAGGATCCTTTTAAAATCCTTGCTTTGAGGATGTAACATGACCACAGATAAGAAAACGTGGGGCCTCCATCTAATCTCAACACTAGATGGCAGTCACGCACATCTGAGCTGCAGTGAGGACTTCACAAGCTTTAAGAATATAAGAAGGCTGTGCTTCACAACTTTGAGATTTATTAGGAACATGAAACACAAAGAGAAAAGGGCAGAATTTTCAGAAAGTACTTCAAAAACAAGTTCAATTTAGGGCTTTTAAATTAAAAAAAAAAACTTTAACCGCCTTCAGCAAAGAGACCAAAGCGGCTGCTTTCCCAACTGTGCTTTGTATACACACTGGGGTCCTAAGAACATGTTAAGGTGCCCCTTAATCAAAGTGCCTCTTAGTTTGTGTGAGCCTGAGTACTGCAGATGTACCTGTCGCTTCCACTGCTCCATCTTAGCAGCCTCTTTATCTGTAAAGAGAACAAAAACAATGAAAGTTTAGTTTCAGCTTAATCCAGCTTCACGTTATTGACATGCCATGTTATCAAAATGAAACACTATGAGGTTCATAACACTGTGACTGAGACTAAGAGTAAACAGGAGGGATAAAGATATTTATATCAAGAAAACTATCCGGAGCAATGGCTGATTTCTTATAATGTAACCAGTGCTATAGCAGTTAACCGATATTGTTTTAGGCTGATTCAGCCTTATTGGTGGCTCTGCGGACAGAAACTTGATATTTTATAGTGACTTCCATTGACAGTAATAGAAATCTTTTGGTCAAAATGTTTATTTTGAAATATTAGATCTTGACTCAGTGAAAAAACTCATTGCTGCTTCACTTTACGTTATTATACCGTATATGATGAAAGAGCACGACAGCTAGAGTGACTTTCTGTCTTTGGACACTAAACAGCTTTAACGGTCCAGGTAGAAAACAGCTCATGATTATCACTTATGTAAAAGAGATAAAAGGTCTTATACTTCTCTAATGTCTCTTATGTCAGTCTGACATTCACACTTGTGTAGATGCACCGCACACTGTGGCAAAAAATATTATATTTCACAATAAAATATAACTGATAATAACTAAAACAAGAAGGTTTTTGTGTTCTCTGTGTGGATGATAAAGATGAGGCTCATGTTTATTTCAGGCTTCAGGATTACTCAATCTGAATTCATGTGGTATTACTGAGTTACACTCTAATTCCATTTTATCTTGATCAGCAACGAAAGTATTTGACTTGTTTAGAGACAAAAAGTTGCACACTCATCAAAATCTGTCAAAGTATAATTGCAAAAGCATTTCTGTGTAAGGCTTTGACAGTTTGCTGTTATTATGTTGAAATGCTGAGTCAGCATTTCAACATATTGTTCTCCCTAAACTCCATTTTGTTCTTTTTCTTCTTCTTCTTATTCCTTAAGATTTTGGCACCTTTCACAGGCTTCAAATTTGCACAGATTTTCACAGAAAAAAATTGACATATGCAGCATGTTCATGAGAAGTGGGCTTGTATTTTTCACAGGTTTAACAGTTATACTTTTTACAGTAAAAAATAATTTCTGCATGTATTTTTACATTGAAATCAATGGGACATTTCCGCAGCTCTGCTGAAAACTTCAGCAACTTTGAAGCTCCATAGATTGGGCATGCTTGCACCTACAGACGTCATTCGTGCTTTAAAAGCTGCACTGACTTCTCAGCTATTTTTACATATCTTCAGCTTTTTGCTGGCGTCTACGGTTTTTTAAATATGAATTTTTGAGCAACACCAACTTTTGCGGTTTGCTCTGGAGTGACTGCCTGTCACGTGACAGATTAGACCGTAGCCCTCCTCCACACACACACAAAAACTTCAGCAGAATTATCTTGTCATAACTTCGTCAAAACGTCCTCCACAGACATGATTTATGCATCAAAACGTCGACTCACTTCTCCTCTTACACGTGAAATCCGCTTCAAAGTTTAATCTGACATTGTTTTGTCTCAGTGAGCTTCAGCTTTTGCGGTATGCTGCAAAATCTTCTATCTGCGGTAATGCAATTCTTTACCTCGGGACAGTCGAGTGCTTCACTTTGGAGCCCGTTTTTAACTTGCCACTATGTCAATATTTTCTTTTTTTTTTTTAAATGTATATTTTTGGGCATTTTGTGCCTTTATTGATAGGAGAGAGACAGTGGATAGGCTTGTGAAAGGAGGAGAGAGAGTAGGGGAAGACACTCTGCAAACTGGTCACAGGCGGGATTCGAACCTGAACCGGCAGAAGCATGTACATGGGGTGCTAACCGCTACGCCAAACCAGCACCCCACTAAGTCAATATTTTCTACTTTATGGACATGAAACTGATACCCATGGCTTCAGCATGTTCTTGGGATGCTCACAGTGCAATCCCTTTTCTGATATCTACCACGGTTTTCGCACAGCGACTGTTTGTTAACCCGGAAGTACCGAGCGTTATTACAGTGCTATATGAGACAAAGAGCATAAGTACCGTGCCTTCCATGACCCAGCGGATATAATCCCGTGGTTGAAAGGCTAGAGCAACGGACCGGGAGCGAGAGGCCCGGGTTCACATCCCGGTTGAGGCAGATGGATTTTTCTTTACATTTGGTACAGATTCTTCATAACAATAGCGTAATCATGCTTGTCTTAACACTCTCAGCCTTATTTTGGACGTATTACACTGACTGGCCACTTTATTAGGTACATCTACAGATATCAACACATTTAACCATGTTACAAAACAGTCATTCATTTTCTGCTTTCTTTCACAACTGCAAACAGTTTTTAGTGCACTTTTCACTATCTGCTACAGTTTCTAAGATATGACTGTTGAAGCAGCATCAACTTTTGCACTTTTCTTTGAAGTTAGAGCGTAGTCACGTGACCTGCATACCTGAGCTCCAGTATCTATAATTTTCTGCAAACATTTTTATTGCACATTTCACACATTTTCAGCAGTGCTTTACTGCTTACTATTCATGTCACATTTTCAACTTTCTTTGCATTACTTTTAGCAATTTCATTTCACAGTTTCAGCAGTCACACTCAGCATTTCAACGCATTTCCTGCATGGAAATGCAAATTCTCTAGTTACATTTTCGTTTAACCATTTGTCTTCTTGTTTTATTTCTTGTACATGCTTCTTGAGTAAACAGAGAAGCTGAACATCTAATTTCACTCAAAAACAAAGTATGTGTTTATCTGTGTGCCAGTTTGTCTGCATGCATCGTGAAGTATTTCATCTTCTTACCTCTTGTAGCTTTGTCGAGGTAACTTTTGATCAGTGCAACAAGCTCCTGGTTCTTGCTCAGGCGAGCGTAGTGAAATGCATCATGGCCCAAACTGTCAACTGCCTTTACATCGATTCCGTTCTTCAGCAGCATCTCCACTGCATCCTTACAGCCAAACTCACAGCCAAGGATCAGTGCTGTCCTGAGGGTCCAAACAGAAGGTGAATAAGAAAGAAACAAAAGCACAAAGAAGCAGAACTGCTTTGTTTCTAAATAGCAACTTTCAATTAACAGCAATCAGTAACAGAAGTACACCTAAGCCACAGTACACAACTCTCTTAGTGCAGTATATTAAAATTATGTGACTCATTTGTAGGTTGCATAGATTATATGTGTTTAGAAAGGGGTGCTGTTGTTAAAAAAAAGGACTGAAATTTGCTGAGCTGTAATGTTGATTTAAAGAAACTTAGTTTAAGATCACTACAAGACAAAACAACACAGCAGCCAGAACACAAATCTGTTGATATCATAAGCCATCTTTTAAAAGTAAAACAAAAGCAGAAATTTGTTGACTCCTCCTATCGACCATACTGGAGCTGAGACGATGTTTCTTACTTGTTTTGTTTGTCCCTGGTGGTGATATCAGCCCCTCGCTCCAGCAGTAGCTGACAGATCCGTGGATGGCACATCTGGGTTGCCAGAACCAGTGGCGTCCTTCCATCCTGTGGACAAGTAAAAAAACCTATTAAAAAAGGCACAGGTATGTACATCCACAGGACTGCTGTAACAGACCAATCTTAGGTGCTATTCAGTCCAGTTATTCTGTCATCTCACATAAAACCAGGCCCTGTAGCTGTCCTCTGAATACCTGTTGTGCAGCTTAAACCATTCAGACACAGGTAATGACTGCCATTTACGAAATAAGTGCCTTTCAGGACCACAAAGATGGACCTTTGCTACAATAACTAAGCACCTTGAACATGACAGAAAAAGACCATTAAAACGAAAAAAGATATAATATTTATTCATACAAAATCTGTGGCGTTGACAGAAGCCCCGCTGTCACAGAGCAGCTTCACACTGGAGGAGCAGCCGGCCATAACTGTGGAGAGAGGAAAATAAAACATTAATCATTTCATCAACTTCAGAGAAAACACATATACAGTACATTAGCTCTGTGGGGGGCTCCGTCAGCTTTGAGGTAGTAAGTACCTGGTTTACATATTTTATCTAAAGTTTTATGCAAAGACTTTACTTTCCGGTCTTTGCATAAGAAAGTGTGTGTGAGTCCATTTTCTCTTGATTTTATCCATGAAAAAACTTGAACTTTATGAAATTTGCACAGCGCTATATCAAATTTTGCCTGTATGTCCCAAGGGGGGCTCAACTCTTGTACACCATCACTGCTTTAGCTGAATATAACTGTGTAAATGAAAATGATGCTGTAATATAACTAGCATGTGCTCTTTCAGCCCTGTTTCATTACCAGAATGGATTATACAGTTTAACTCAGCAGAGGGAAACTTCAGTTGAAACTTTTGGATGATCTTTTTAGAAAGGCTGTCAAAAAATTTACTTTCAAAACAAAATGTACTGATGACCTGTCTTGGCATTTCATCTTAAATTCATATTACGTACTGAGTTGGGGTTTAAGAATACTGAGAGATCTGCTTTATGAAACTATTCTTTGGATTTGTTATACAAATTACTTCTACTCTGACTCCAAGGACATAAACAGCTTCAGTGTGTTAGCGCTTTAAATTCCAGCACCAAACACCTACAAACATGAAGAACTATGCATGTACATAATCCTCCAGTGAAGTCCAACAATCCCCTATTTAACTAAACAGCAGCTGTATTCTAACTGTCCGTCTGCTTTCTCTTTACAGGCAAACCAGTAAAGCTTAGAAGAGATGCCAATAAACTGTTCTTTTTGACCCTTTTGTCATTTGTACTGTATTTTGAGACTTCTGGTGAGAATAAAACTTCAGCATAACCACAGAATGAAAGGGGCTTGCAATTGATGACAATGTAAATGAAATAAAGCAACAGTTGCATCCCCACTCTGTGTTTTCAGCCCAGAAATTCAAGTAGCTGCTTTACAGATCCAAACTGATGGTGTAGATGTTCTGTTTGTCTATTTTCTTATTTATTTTTCTACTATATAGAATTGGGTCAAGGACAGTCCAGGACTGGAGAAAAATGAAGAGTAATTGTTTCTGCTCCAGAGTCGTTTCCATGGAAGTGTTTCACCCTAAATTATCCTCTGTATGTTGATGCTCTTTGGCCTCAGTCCACATTATCAGCATGTCAGCTTGAGTGAATGTGCGGCTGCTGCGCTACACCACAGTTGAGGCAGTCCTTTTAATCATTTTCTGCTTGCTAGCCTGTGGTGGACATTTGTGTTTCTCTATATTCTTCAGATGGACCCATCAATTCCCTGTTACAGTTTAACCGATGACCATGTTGCCTGGTGACATTCAGCTGAATGTATTTGTTGATATTGCTACAGCAGTTATTGGATACCAAAAGATACTAAATTTGTCTGTGTTTAGTCATCAATGATATGTCAAAATATGGTTATTAAACATGTATTTGATTAAACTGAACAGCCATGGAGGTATTCAGCTCATGTCTTTACTTAACAGTGTCATTTATTAAACCAAACACCAAGCCCCTTTTACAAATCATGTGTCCGAGTTAAACCTCCAACAGAAATCCCTTCCCTATCTACTATGACAGAGGCATCATATCAATAATGGTGGACAGTCTACCCTCATAACTTTTGACCAGGTCTCCACCCACCCCCTTCCATCTCTACTCTCCTCCTGCTGGTCATGTGAACTGTCAATATCACTCTTTATTTTTAAAGACCTGCTCAGCCAACGCAGTAGAATGGCCATGAGGTACAATGTGGTCATCATGAGCCTCTCTGGTCTTTGTGTTTGTGTCACTGTACACATGCCGGTAAACTGGACTCTTTAGTTGATCTGAGATCAGCTTGAAACTAGATATATCTGCCAGGCCTGGATGGTCATGCATAGCTGCTGACTCCAGTCACCCGCCAGCACCTCTAATCAGCACCTTAGTGAAGAGACGCAGAGTCATCATGTCTTACCAGCATCATGCAGAGCTGTTCTTCCTTGTAGGTCCACATTTCCAACTGGACAGTTGTGCTGTAAGTCAACAGACAGGGAACTTAGCATGACATATTCAAGAAATGATACTTTTACAACAAGGGAAATATCCTCAGCTCCCTGTAAAATGGACATTTATTTATTATTTCATAAAAAAACAGGACTAGCTAAATTAGTCTGTGAAGCTTCCCATGGAACCTTATTCTAAAAACACTGATGTCACTGTAAAGAGCGTAGGCTAAAACATGTCTGATGCTTTGTGATTTCAGTGGAAACCTTCAGATTTTGAACACAAGCTTAGTAACAAACCTTTTTAAAATAGATGACAAAAGCACGTCAGAATCATTATGTTTACCAGCATAGGTACAAAACAGTCCTCACATGATGCCAGTGAGTCACCTTTCTTTTTAGAGGTTGACTTTTTCACATCACAGTCCATTTAGCTGATTGCAAAGGCTTATTTAAACTCCACACTAGTGTCGATTGGGTAGATTGTTCTTGACCTACTTGTTTAGCCAAAGATAAAACTATGGTGAAAAATATCCCAGTATGTAAATCAATAACACTAACATTAACTAAATGCCAAAATACATCAATACCAACACTACCTGTCTTACCTCATAAAAGCAGTGAATTAAATTAAGCTTTTAAAGTACAATTTAATTACACTTTAACTTTGTTCACTCTGCAGCAGATCATCTGATCTGCAGCAACATACCCAAAACTTCAACTTCACTGAGCCCGAGGCAGAGACAGTTCAGACTAAAGCCCTTAAAAACAAAAGTTTCCTCATCGTAATACCTTTAAACATTCACAACAATTCTGTGAGGCCATATCATCTGAGTCAATTCATGCTGGGATACGGCTTGCATGTACGCTACATTTGTGTGCATCCACTCACATGCAAAGGGCATCAACTTGTTCCCGACATGTTGTCAATGCAAATTCATACTGAAGGTGAAGCGTCACAGGCTAGTCAATATAATGGCATGAAACAGCAGCATGACAGGGGCTTAGGGTGAAGATAAAATGTTAGCAATAAAGTTAAAAGGTTGAGAAAAATTCTAAAATACTTTTCTGGGGTTAACTTTCTTCTTGCATTTTGCACCTCAATCTTGTTGCTCCTTAACTGCTCAACATCTATCTTTAAAGAGGACCTATCATGCTTGTTTCTCCTTTTCACTATGCCAGACTAGGATGCCTGTAAAGCATTTCTGCCCTCAGTACAAGTCATTTAGTTCCTTCACTGCCCCATAATAGCGTTCTCAAAATCCTCATTCAGGCCATTATGAAGCCCTCATTGAAACACGCGGATCTGAGGATGATCTAGAGTTACCTCGCAACGTCACAGCCCTTTGTGCTCTAATTGGTTAGTTCTATCGGGGGTTGAGCCAGCCTGTCCTTCTCCTTCTACTGTATTTTCCGGCAGGCTCAATGCAGCGACCGCGTATTGAGTCCCCCTACAGGCCAGAGCTGGTAATGAGTGAATGTGAGCTGGGGACCTATATACCCCTGCTGGTGGATGTGTTCCTCGGTGACGGTTTTGTGGCTAACGGACATCACAGAGGAGGAAGTGTCAGATTACTCCAATAAAAAGAAAGGTACGTCGTGTCGTCACGACGTTTGAAATCTCGCGGACATCACGCAATGACCTATTTTCAGAGGCATCAAATCTCGTTCTAGGATATCAGAAAAAATACATTGGGCCTCATGCAAGAACATTTTCGTATTCTTATCCTAAATTTTTCTTACCTTTTTTCTTATGTTGCGTTCCTACAAACATGCTCCGTCAGATTCAACAAACACTTCTAACTTTAAAAAAGTGTCTAAATGACCCATGGAAACATGATGAATGCCACCTGTGCGTACTAATAAACCCTGAATAAATAGATTTTAATGTATTCTGTGGTTTGAGATCCTCAGATGTATTTCGTCTTGTGCTTTATTCTATTAAAATGCTTAAAATTAGTTAAATGTGTAATCAGTATGTACGGAACTTAATTTGAAAAGAGCAGACTCTTTTGTGTGATTTTTAAGACAAGTCTGGACCACTCGTGATATATGTTTGTACTTGAAAGAAAATTCTAGATACGAAAAAAATGCTGAATGCGAAATTCTCCTAAATCATTTGTATGCAACACTTATGAACATGTTTGTTTGTACGAACGGTTCTTGCATGAGGCCCAATATCTCATTTTTTGAAAATTAAGGAGGTGTAAGGTCTTGTTTTCAAATTTATTATATTATATGGAAGTATTAAATCATGCATCAGCATGATATGTCTCCTTTAAATATCAACACTACTCTTCCTTTAAAATTTGGTCTTTTTTTTTTCTAAAAATCTAAAGTTAACTTAAACATTTTATTTGTAAAATATGATCTTAACTCTTGTTTTTTCTTCAGAACTATTTTTTACATTTTAACTTTCCTGAAATTATAATTGTTTTTCTTAATTTCAACTATGCTACATGTCCTGGCATTCTGACGTTTGTTTTTTAGTAAATGATGAAAAAGTAACTTCCCATTAAGTTGGAGTTCAAGTTTCTGTTTTAATAGATGGTTTAAAAAAAAAAATAAAAGTACATTTAAATTGCACATTAACATGATAGCCAGTTGTCCTGTGCTGAAATTACTGTGAACAGACTAATACACCTGCTGGAGACTGATAGTCTCTTGCATGTATACTTGGAAGTTTAGGGCATTCAATGCATTTTACCCATAAGAAAAGCTACATGCCACAGTTAGCATCCTGGCATTAATACCATACACTATAGGGGTGGGAAAAAAAATCGAATTCACATAAGTATCGGGATTTTTTTATTTGACGATTTTTAAATTTATTTTTTGGTTCAAAAATCTTTTTTTTTCCCAGATTTAAATGCTTCATTTTAGTCTGTGTCAATAGGCACTACTATTGTGCATCTGTTTCTCTGGTGTTAAAAAAAGCTAACTAAAGATTGCAAAATCGGCAATATCGCAGAATCACAATTTAAATGAAATCGGCACCTAAAAAGAACAAAAAATTAAATCGCGACAGAAGTGTATCATCCCAGCCCTAATACACAAGCGGTCCTTGCATTTTTTTCAGCCTTAAAATATAACCATAAGCTTGAAGGATAGTATTTAGTTATGTTCTGTTCTCAAATGTGAAGTGTAGAGTGTTCCTGTAAAGTGTAGAATCTGAATTTTTTATTGTTTTGACACACGACCAGTTAACTGGCCGTTAACTTGTTAGCTATGTCCTCGGGAAGATTACCATCATGCACGTACAGTTTGTCTCAGACAACATAACTTTCTCCCTATTGCCTATGTAATGGAACAAGGGTTGCATGACATTTTCTTTGCCTGATCAAGCTAAAACCAAACCTTGACAGAACTGTGCATGTACAGGTGCCAAGTATTTTAGTATTTAGCTTGCTCCTAATCCTCTTCCTTAACATTTGCTATCTGAAACAGAAAAATTTAAAATAAGTCTGACTCAAACACAAAAGTCTTGATAGTAAATTTTGCATTCAAATTGTGACAAAAAAAACAAAAACAAAAAACGAAAGCTGGAGCACAGTTTGTTTTTGTTTGCCAGTTAAGACAGTTGGGTGGAAAAAAGATCACACTCAAAATCAAGTTGTTCAAGACAATAAATGTAATGTTTAAAATGCAGAAATAAGGGTAGAAATATTTTTTTTCCAACGGAAAAAGTAGAATTGTGGTGCTGTGATGATATTCTAGTGGCATCTCTACACAGCTGAGTGTGACTGTAGAACTTTGGTGATGAGGGCCTACAATGAAACCTTAAGGACGCAATGCTAACAGGAGCTTGATGTTGCTGGGTAAGCTCATCAGTGAGCTCTGTCCTCACCCCCCTACTAGAAAAACTCAATTCTCTCCAGCAACAGGAGCCAAAATTTAGCCATGTGCTCAAATGACAAAGCTGAGAGGGGGAGGGGTGGTGGAGCAGAAACAGGAGCTGACTTGGGAGCCTGAAGAGGGGATATCCTATACTTAAGAGAGGGGGAAAGCCAGGGTGGTGAGGGTGGGGGGTGTTGGCATCCAGTTGCTATGTCTGGTGTGATGACGGCACCCAGAATGGAGGCTTACAGCAGGGGCAGGTTGTCAACACCGCGGACAACGTCCCTGCCAACAGCCGTGACCTCCGTTAGATCACTGCCATGCTGTGAATGGGGGCAGGGCTACAACACTATGAGACCACAATATTGCAGAGATAGCCCCCTCATTGTAAACACATAAATTCTCCAGTAGGGCATAGTGACTCAACAGAGCCTTCTGTTGACCGATATGGAGTGAGCTCAGCTGCCAGAGCTGTTTGGCAATAATTATTTATAGGAGCTGAAAGGGAAGCTGCTCTGACTGGCTCGTGATCACAGGAAGAAGGGCTGTACAATTCTGACCGAAAAGTGAATCACAATTTTTTGTCAACCCTCATTTTTCAACAAAAAGGGTGTAGCACTGCAATAGAGTAGAAACAGGCCATGTCTTGGTGTAACAGCAGACATTAACTTTGACAAAACATCGAGGGCTTCTTTATAGGACAGAGCATAGTGTCCAATGTGTCCTCACTGAACGCAACGTGCGCAAGCATTGGCAACAAAATCCGGCTAATTACAAGAAATCATTCTGCATATGAGTTTCCTAGCTGCCCGCAGGCAATGTTGCTTGACGCTGCATGATGCTGTGCAATGTTTGTGCTTCGACACCCTGTTTCTATTTTACCCTCAGCCACGTGTCCATGTGGACGAGGAGTGTTAAAGAGGCGGAATGATGAGGCGCTGTAGAGATTTTCTTGGTTTAAAACCACACTTTAATAAGAGGGTGTAAGCACAAACAACCAGAGGATGAGCTGGTAATCGTGGTGGATAGGAGATACAAGTGGTGAAGAAGTGACATGAATTTACTCAACGTGACACAAACAGACCTAAGTGCAATGTCTGCATCTGGGTGATTTCAAGCACAAGTGAAAACAGCAATGTGCTAAAACATTTGTTCTCCTCCTAAAAATTAGGAGTGCCATATACTGTATCTGATATTGCCACAGAAAACCTGTGTGGACCTTTATATCCACAGGTAGGATTCAAAGGGGCCAGTGAAGAAGTCAAATAAAGCAATGCCTCTTGATGTAGAATTAATAACAGTATTTGGTATTAAGAAAAACAACAAAAAAAAAAAAAAATTCCTTCCCCACTAGTGTTGGCAAGCTCTTTGAAAAAAAACCATTACATCTTACTTCACTGAAAATTTGAAACTGAATGAAGAACTGATATGAAATAGAAAAATGAGCAGTTCTGGACTTGAACAGAGATCAAAAATGTCAAAACAACACCAAATCTATGAGGAATCCAGATTGAAAGTGTACGAATCCCAAACATGCCAATTTGAGGAAGGCTATAACTAATTCACATTTTTAATACTGTGTGTCTGCACACCAGCACACAATGTTTTCCTCACAAATTGTAATCCACCTGAATATTTATGCACAAGGATCCACCTCATGATCCTCCTTCTATACACCAATGTTAAAACCATAAACAGATCAAGTCAAACACGTCATCAACAAAAATGGTTAAAAATCCTGCAGCAAACCAGTGTGTGATCACTGGAGGGAAGATGAAGAAACTACACTTTGTGACACAGAAATCAAAGTGTTTATGTACAAGAGTTGTTTGGTTGTCACTGCAGGAGCATCACAACAAACAAGAGAATTGAGTGACGCAATGCTCGTGCTGCGTCATATTTCTCCTGGAGTGTTTAATCATGTGCCATTCATTATCGTACATTAGTGTCACAGTATGTTTCCATAGCTCATGCTTCTTTCTGTACATGGTGTCAACGTGCCGACGTCAATCAACAACCTCTCCCTGATATTAATGAGAAGTGATGAGGAGGGAAAGAAACATTTGACTTATTTGTTGATCTTAGCTTCCTCAGCTAAACCCAAACTATAAATGACACAAACAACATATTTCGACTATGTGAGAGCTGTCCAGTTTTTTTATAAACTTTGCTGCTCTTTCTCATAAATGTTTACAAGTGATGAAGTTGTGTAGAGTGAAAAGAAAGCAGAGGGTGCGAAGCAGACACATCTGCATTTCTGTTTACTTTGAAAATCTTATACCCCTTTCAGACTGGCCAAAAAACACGTTTAAACGTAGGCATATCCACCCCGGTCGTTTGACCCTGCAAACGATGCAGATTATTATCGGCTCACCTCCGATCAGCTTCAGTGAGAACATCACACCCTGGTCGACCCCCTAATTTACAGATGATGTCGGCATCATGTCCCCACTGATATACTTTCAAACAAGAAGTGTTATTTCTATTGATATAAATGCTGACACCCTAAAATAACATTGAGCTAGCCATAAAATTTGGGTAATTCTCTTGACTTTGTGTTTAGTCCTTTCTGCCTTTTTTCCCCCTCTAAAAATGAAAAACAACAACACATCTCCTGCTCGCTTACAGCCACAGTCCTGTCAGCAGAGCCAACATGGGGGGAAAGAAAGATAAGAGTGATAATCCTGAAGAGAAGGCGACTAGATGATACAATGAAAAATAGTGGCTTGTTTTGTGTTCGAGACCTTAAATTTTGAGAAATGCTTCCTATTTGAGAATGCAGAAAAAGTGGCAAAAGAAGCTTGAGCATCACAAATCTTTTTGATATTTCATATTATGCAATATGTGCAATATAATGACTATGTTAAAATGGTGGGCCACAGCATCAAACCACAAGCTTTTGCAGCCCTCTGCATCAAAACAATCAGACTTTAAGCTTTAATAATCCATGCTTTTATTAATGATTGATTTGAATAAAATATTGAGATATAGAAATATCAACCTTAAATCCAAAGATAAATGTTGGTCCTTATGGTCCTGCCCTACATTCCAGTAATTTTCTAGAAACAAAATTGTCACCCTGTACAGTAAGGAAAACTTTTTTTTCTTTTTAAATCCCTGGCACTATGGCCCATGGTTGATTCACACTTCTGGTGCTTGGATTTCTACATTAAATGATAAAGTTATGGGTCTGTCTCCTCTGCTCCAAGTTTATGAATGAGGTATGAAATAAATGCTCACCAAGGTTAATTACTAACTAAACTCCATAAATAACTATGCTGACATTAGTTGGTATTTACTGCAATGAGGGATGTTTCTGAAGCATCCGCCTTGACCAAAAAATGAAAAACAAAACAAAATAAAGGACCGGTTTGTTTCTGTGTGTACAGGGCCTAAAGCTTGATAAATTGCCCGACTTTAGCTTCTACTCACAGAAACTGCCTGTTTCCTTCCTGCTTGCCTACATTCCACACTTCTGACCCTGAGTGTAGTTAGCACAGAAACAGTTACTGGCAGCAAAGCACTTCTAAGCAATTGGGTTGTTTACAAAACCCAACAGCGACAAGAAAATAAAAAAAATCCAGAATATAGAATAACACTGTAAAAACCTATCTCACAAATTGCCACAGTTTATCAAAGCTAACATCAGGCAGAGTGAGAGAGTGCAGTAAGATTGTCCGCATCTTACCTGCAACAGCTTCTGCACACACAACGAGTGTCCATTTCTGGAGGCCAGATGGAGAGCATTTTTACCTGAAGGGATAAAAGCAGCAATTGGAAAAAATGCATTCAGTCAAGAATTGACATGCTTTCAGAGCCAAACACCACAACTGCAATTACCTCAACATTGAACACGGTATTTTCAAAGAATTGTATTTGCAGCTCGTCCTCTGCTCTCAATGTTACTTTGTGGGTTTATATTGGAGCTCTTAAGATGCATTTTCTCCACACTTAGATTCATCTCTATTGTCAAAGGGAGCACTTAAGTTATTTTGTCTGCTTGTGTCTGTCCTCTTTAACAGAATGTATCAAAATGCTTTCAAAAATGAAACTACAAATTACCTTGAATTCTTTAACTTATGAATCATCTTAAACTAAAGAAAGTGAGATGTGCAATTATTGCTTGTTATGAAGGACTAAGTAAATCCCCTTATCACAGTATCATGTCATATACTGTACCTGACAAGCTTAAAGGCCATCTTAGTGTTAATACTTTTCTGAAAAAATAAATCACTTCCAACAATTACTTTTTGTCATGTCCTCTGCTTTTTTTCAGGTGAGAATGTCTCCAAAACTCACTGCAGCTGTGTTTGGAAACGATGCCATAAAAAAGTTGCATATGTCAAATCAAAACGTGCACAATGGAATAAATCAGAGATCCATGTGAGTCAGGCTTGGCTGTAACCAAAGCTGAAACCCCACTGACTCAATCAAATTCAGGAACTTGACACAGCTTGACATTCTGTTGTGTAATCTGAATAGAAAGCCTGCCTTGTAAATGCTTACTGTATTCTACTGGGTCAGCCGGAAATGATGACGTGGTACAGTAAATGTATAGATAGGAAACTACATGATAAGTACATGATCTGTAATAATATCTATATTTTTGGCTTATTAAGGAATCTGATACTTAAGAAAGTCTATCATTTGTCCTACTATGGTCTGTGTCAGACAAATGCTTATAATGAATTTCTATTATTTTCTGATACTTTCGAATGAAAATTGAAATGTTCTATTGTTGAGCCAGTGTCCATCTTTTTTTTTTTTTTATAGCAAAACTCAAATAATTTTCTCAAGTGCTTGTTTTTCTATTCTTAAACAGATACAAACACTTTGGACAAATAAACATTTTCCTAATTTTTAATTTACTCCAAGTGCAGGTAGTATTGTACAACTAACTCACAATAAAATGGCATTTAAGAAGAAAAGAGTGAAACAGATTTTCTAAAAACAAACTTACAAACCAACAAACCAACAAACAAACAAACAAAAAACCTGTTTTGATCCAATTAAACAGGGGGCAATTTTGTTTTAATCACTCTGGCCTTCTCTAATGGCCTGTGGCAAAAATTAATGGTTCTCAGTTGCTGGGTCACAGAGCTGTTCAGTGGGGAGAAAATCTGCAGTGTCTCTTAAAAACACTGTAAATACAGAATAATGAGGAGTGGATAGTTTGGTATTTTTTAAGTGGGGTAGTACAACAGCATAGACATTGATCACGGCAACAAACAGTTCTGGTGCTGTACAAGACGAATTGGCACATAAAGCTTACAGAAGGAAAAAAACAAAACAAGTGTGGGCTGGATTGAACACATTTACAACAACTTACAATTTCACAAAAAGCCATGAAATTTTTGTTTTTTTGCTACACTGTGTACAGTTTACATATCCTTCAGCCAGAATAAAACTGACCAACAGTCAAACTTTAATTTTACCAAGTAGACAAACATTGCTGAATCCCAAAGACAGATGACTTAAACTTACAAATGTTTAAAGATGAGCTTGCTTAGTTTGCTCAGTATCTTTAAATTGCTTTTTTATGGCATATATATAAAAACAAGCTAGCTGCTGCACAGAAGCAGTCTGTGTGTTGAGAAAAAGGAGATAAAAACAGATCACACAGATGTTTCCTTACAAACAGGCTACCTGCCCTGGGCACAGATCTCCTGAACATGTTTGTTGGCCTAATGTGGAAATGTTTTGACTCATACAATCAAGAGAAAATATGCAGATAACACTATTTATTTTGGACACAATGACTTTTGTTAGAAACTTTTTTTTTTGTTTGGATACAAAGCACTTTCAAAGAAAAACATGATTGTTTCATGAATTATGGACAACTATTAAGTGTCACTGCTTGTGTGGTGGAGCTATTTAATTTTACAAACAGATTTTTTTTTTTTAAATATTGTGGCCACCTTGACTGATACCATGAAAATCCTGCTTCTATCCAGCCTCCACTCACCAGTGGCGTCTGTTGCAGTGGTGTCAACATTGTGTCCCAGGATGAGATTGAGACAGTCCAGGTGTCCTCTTGTAGCAGCCAAATGAAAGCTAAAAGCAAGACGAGGAGAGAAAGAGAAACTTGAGGAGAGCAGGCTGATGAGCATGAAACTGAAATACTGACCAGCATTCGTTTGAGAATTGAGAGAGTGTCAGAGTGGCGGGGTTGTGAAGAGAGAGGAGGCAAGGGTGAATTTATTGGACCTTTGGGTAAATAACGTCTCCATGGAAATCGAGGACAACACAAACAACTTTCTTTCCACCTCAGCTGTGCTTTTGCTTATTTGAGTACAGTCTATTGAAAAAAACTGAGGTTGAATGAGCACATCGTTATCTGTCATTTTGACTGTCTGAGTCCCCTATAGTTACAAGCTGACGCGACGACACCGGCCCAGACTAAGGTCAAAGTGAAAAGAGGTGGAGGGTATAACTAATATTATAATCAACACTGGAGACTTTCACTTTCTGGCTTACATAATGTGATAGTACTATTTCTGATAAAACGAAAGAGTCTAACTGATAGCACACAACACAAGCCGACAGTCACTGACCTATTTATTTTCTGTTTAATGTGATGTTCTGATCAGCGTTTTGGCCCCAATCCCCATCTAGTTTTCAATACTGAGAAACTGAAGATTGAGTCCCAATCCAATATTTACATTCGCTTAGACTGTTTTCTGTTTGTTTGTTTCCAAATCAAGTAAGTAAAGTAACAAGATGTGCATAGATAATTCATTTTAACTTTGTCAAACTAGCATCACTGTAAATTTTAAAAAGACAAAAATTCTACTGATGTGTTCAAATCTTCACACCTAAGCTACAATGAAAGAAAACACAATAATATAAAAGTATTGATACTGTCTAAAGTGTGTGTGGTAATATCTGAAGAACTGAACAAAAGTCCAGTTTTGCATCCCTTGGTTTTGCTGCTGATAAGATTCTTCCCCCTGGTTACCTTCCAACTGGATCAAGTAATTTCCCACTGCACATTTGCCAACAAGTCTTTAATCATCACCTCTGTCTGGAAACATTCCCGCTTCCCTTCTCTGATTTAACCCACAGCAGCTCTGCCGCCGCTGACCATCAGAGTCTGCAGAGCACTTGTGTGTAAACCAATATCTGCCTGTCAGCCATCAACGCGCTTGGACCCGTTTATACACTAACCCTGAGGTATCTGCCAAGGAGACAGTGAGGCTGTCACCTCAACACTGGTGTGTGTATTAAAAGCCGTGTTGATGGCCGGGAGATGCTGCTTCTGTTGGTAGCAGAGAAGGGTCCTGAACTCTGGGGGAAAACAGGAGATAGGAAACAGACCGGAGCCGTCCAAGTGTGGGGGACTGAGGAGATGTGACTCTACAAGTTCATGAGCTACAGAAGTTTCCAGAGAGTGACTGCAGGAATGTCTCTGAGTCAAAAATATATTCATGCAAACTTGAACTCTGGTGGTGGATTTCCCCTGTGACTTTCACACTGTGGGTGGCACAAACAGATACTGTGTTTTTCAGACTAAATCATGTTTATACAAGTCAAAACACAAACAAACATGGCAGGGAGAACTCACTAAAATGTCCTTCATAAAAATAAAAAATTCTTGGGTCAGACAAGATAAGCCACTGCGAAACCAGAAGGTCAGACAGCAGCCAAACACAGAGGCTCCACACTGCCGGACACAACAGTATTGTGTTTAAGGCTCAATTCTGGTAGACTAATGGGTCCAGCTTAGAGCAAGCACATCTAGCTGTGACATTTCATCTTCACATTTGCTCCTTGGGTGACTTTCAGGTCGACAGCTTACAGGACATGTTGCTATTTTAAAAAGGGTGGACAGGGAAGAGTAAACCAGAGAGTATATGCTGCCAGCTCTGTCATATACAATACTGAGCGTCCTTAAGGGTGCTCCTCTGACTGCTGTAGCTTCACAGACTTTACTCTTGAATACATGCAACACTGTGCAAGAATCAAGCTTTAATAAGTCAGTTTGTTTTATCCAGAAGAAGTATTTGGAAAGCTATGTTCCAGATTTCCAGATCACTTAAATCAGATTTATTTTCAATTCTTTTGGGGACTGGCAGACTACAATCTCATGTCTTGTTGACCTTGGCTGCCCCGATTGGACTCAAGCCTAAAATTCTTCAGGTCTTAATGGAGGTCTAACATCACTGCTGCATAATCAATCAATAAAATCTGATGAAAAATTACAAATTATGGTTCTAATCAATGCTTAATCACAAATCCAAAACTGCCTTTTATCAACCTTGCTGTGCAGATGGATCCACCTGATTCATTGCCAGTGATCAGCCAGATCGATCTTGCCAAGCACCAGTCAACAACAATTGTGCACAGCAAAAAGTGGGACAGTCAAATCGTCGTTCTTCAGAGCAAGAAGAGATGAGAGCTACAAGGGAGATGACAGCAGGAAGTGCCTGCTTATACACAGATTAGCATTGATGCTAACAGATTCAGTATTTATCAGAGCAGAGTTGGACAACAGTTCTTTTTAAGTAGAAAACAAACAATAACATTAATTCTTCTATAGAAAGGATATTTTAGCTCAACTTCTGTTTTGCAGAGAGTCTGATTAACAATGTGGCTCACATCCTGTGTTTTACACTGCAGCAATATCACCTGGCTACTACATTATCTGAATGCCTAGAAATTAATGTGATTGATTGAATGGTCATCCAATCACTTGCCAGATATGTTCTCGATACATTCTGCAAATTCCCAAACACTTTGTATGGGCTCTTCCAAGATGGACGTGTGCAAGGTCCATAAGGTTAGCACCTTATGGCTACAGAAAATCCTCGGCGGGGAGGTAAAAAATCAGGCCAGACAACTGTATGCTTTAGCAGGCTGGGTTTGATTACCACCTGAGGCCTATTTGCATAGCGTCCTCCCCACAAAAACCCATTCATAAACAAAGATAAACACACAGTATGTGTATACATTCATTTTTTTGTCCTGTCAGAGCACCTTGTAAAACTAAGGTTTTAAAGTGCTGTACAAATACAAAAAAAATAGAACACATTTAGAACTAAAATTTACAAATTTACAAATTGACCAAATTTACAAGCAGACTTTACCGCCGATGTGAATGAAAGTTGGCAAGTTTTCTAAGTTTGTGGTTGTGATGTAATTAAGGCCATTTTTTCATTAACTGGTGAGTAACTTCAACATTTTCAGCATCTTGGAGATGGATCCCCAAACTGAAGAGCTTCAGAGAAAAAAGATTTCTTTTCAACAACTTTTGAAACATTTTTCAACATTACCCACACCCACTTGGCACCCTTTCTGGCTATTGACAAATATATGTTTCAAAACAATAATAATTACAGTCTCATCTACAATGATGTATCAAAAAGGGCTGAATAAAAATGGAAAGAAATGGCATTGTGACCTTTTTCTTCACAACGGTTAAATATGAAATATGGAAAAATATTGGGCATGCATTCAAATAAAATAATGTTCCATTTTCTGAAATATTGTCAATCATCACTGAATCCTAGTCATATTAATGGCTGTTAGAAATGTCTGTCTGGGTATTTAAATGATGCCACTAAATTTGCAAAAATACCCCCAAGTCGTGGTCCATAGGTAGCTTGAGTTCATGATAATGGGTATGATTTGACAGCATTAGCTACAAAACAACAAGGTATGATACAATAATCTCTGAAGAAAGTTGGTCTCTTAGTTCTACTCAAATTTTCCTGCCTTCAAGCACGGTGTCTGGATCACAAGCAGAATGCATTAATAAGTTTAAAATTGTGTCATAAAACTAAACAAACTACATGCATTTATTCCACTTGCCCAATCGGGAACTTTCTCACTGAATCTTAGGTATGGCTGCTTGATACAGGAAATTAATTGTTATCACACAACAGATAAATATTTGCTATCTGCTGATCCTACTTTGTTTGCAGATAGATGTTTGTAAAAGGGACATTACTGGTTGATATTGATGCCAGACTAGTGCATCTGCACAGCCGTAATTTTAAGATGCATTGGTGAAATTCATGAAAATGAAATAAGGTAAAGCCATTTTATATATGTTTACATGTTAAGTTGATTCAGAGGTGAAAGTAAAAAAACAAAATATGCAAGGCCTGATGCTCAATAAAAAGGGTTGTTAAGAGAAAGAATGACTGACAGTATTCTTGACAAGATAACCCATCAGAGACGGTAGGTCTATATAGGAAGGCCTTAATTAACTTATTTTAATTTATTTGAGGCGCATCCTTCCTTCTCAACATGCGGCTTGTGTGTCACTTTTCCTGTACATGTTGACAGCAGCTGACTGTTTAAGTTAGAGTCCATGTGACATTTGGCATTCTGCCCACATAGAGTAGATATAACTCAGAGCTGACTGTGTTTTTGCTTTAATAACTCAATTTTCTTGTTTAAAGAAGAAAAAAGAAATAAACCACCACCCCTTAGATACACAGAGGGAGTACCTGGTTGAATCCACTTCTACCATCAGAGCTGTCTAAGTCCTTCATGACATGACCTCAACAAGCTTTCATTAAAAATTTTGGTCCTTACATTATAACATCACACAGCTGCAGCACATCCATGAAGTAAATCTCTTATTCCAAAATGCTGTATTTAATGGAGTGTAGTGAACTCACTGCCATGTTAAAAAAAACAGTTTGAGATGGTTTGAGCCCTGTGACATGACATGTTATCCTGCTGAAATTAGCCATCAGAGGATGAGTGCACTGTGGTCATAATGAAATAGACACAAAAGAAATACTCAGGTATGCGGGTGACGGAGCCCAAAGTAAGAAAGAATCCATCTACACTGTTACACCACCACCAGCCTTACAGGATGGATCCATGTTTTCTTGTTGTTTACACCAAATTCTGAGCCCACCTTCTGAGTGTTGCAGCAGCTTTGTAGTCTCATCAGATCAGCCAACATTTTTCAGATCTTCTGTTGCCTAATTTTGGTGAGCTCTTGCCTATTTTAGCCTCAGCTTCCTGTTCCTGGCTGATGTGTGGTCTTCTGCTTCAGAATCCCATCAATTCTACATTGCATTTTAAAATGGTTTTCTGTTTACCTTGGTTGTAAACAGTGTTTCTTGAGTTTGTGTTGCCTTTTCACCATCTCGAACCATTCTAGCCCAGAGAAATACCACTTGTGGGATATTTTTATCTTTTTGGGACCATTCTCTGTAAACACGACTGATTGCTGTGCATGAAAACTCAAGTAGATCAAGAGTTTCTGTAATACTTAGACCAGCCCATCTGGTAGCAACAATCACATCAGTTTTTAAGTCACTTAAATCACCTTTTTCCTCCATTCCCTTTCTAATGATGTTTGAAGGTCATACTGACTATGGAGACATGCCTAAATGCACTGCATTGCTGTAATGTGATTGAATGATTATCTGTTTGCAATAAAAATCATGTGAACAGGTGTGAAAACGAAGATATGTGCTGTAAACCCATTTGGCTTAAAATGATCCACATATGGTGTTGGTCTAAATCATTCAGCCCTAATCTCTGGCACCACAAACTGCTCTTGCTTGTGCTGGTTGAAACGTGTTTCTTCTGCATGTGTTTCTTACCAGCATTATGTTGTTTGAAACTGGCAGCTTGCTATTGTTATCCTTGAAAAGACACTTGAGCAGAATATCCATTAATGCTAATCCTGACAAACAATGTGTGAGCAGCAGTCAGTGCCAGTTTCATGCTGCAGGCTGAGCGATGGCCTCAAGTGGCGTGCTGTCATGTTCACTTCCTCTGCTGAGCCCTTGTCAGCGAGCTCTCACAGTGGCAGAATGAACAGGTGTAATGGGTGGGCTTACCTCAACGGGTAAGGCTAATGCCGTGGTAGAGATGTAAACTGTTTACTCAGCTGGAGGCCTTGGTGGAACAGTTACAGCTGAAATCATTAGCCGAACACAGCCAAGCTAATCCAGGATATAGCAAATTATATATCAGGGGGATGCAGTTGGTTATTAGTTTCCCCACAGAGGTCCATGATTACAAGAGCTCTCCATGCTGCATTCCTTTGTTGGTCAAGGAGTGTAGACACATGCTGGTGTGTGTGTGGCCCACTGAACTATAATGGGACATGCTGAGCAGTGATTGTGGCTCACTTTCATTTAAGGAAAGCATGACCTTGTTCTATAAATGTTGACTTTATGTGTTGATTTTATAGTTAAAGTCTGAGGTCTCAGTAACAAAAAGAGTGTTGACACTGCGCACAACCTCCTTTAGCCTGTTTCACGTATTTGTGAAGCATCCACACAGTTGTAATATAAATGTATAAATGTATAAAATGGACAAACTGCTTCATTTTCAATACCAAATTAAACAGTGGAAAAAAACAAAAGGCAAATATCACATCATTAAAATCCCCCACATATAGCCATCTTCAGTGCAGTGCTTCTCAAGTATGAACAAGTTTATTTAATGTTCAGTGCACCTCAGTCATCAAACCTTTCCATCAATAAAATCACAGGTTGGCAAAAACTTTCGAAATATTCCTATCTGTCATTAAGGTTACGTCAAACCCTTTCAATGTGTAAGGTGTCAGTTATCCATTAAATGTTATTCAAGCTGTAAAAGCAAGTGTACTTTTCATTTTCCTTAGCAAATGTTTTCTAACACATAGGAGGTGCTATGACAGTAGTCGGCTCTGTTTTCTGTGCAGCTTATGAGAGCTTTCTCATGCATCAAGAAAATACATAAAGGATCAGGGCTTAATTTAAAATTAAAGCTCTTCAAACCAAAAGAAAATATTGCAGCCCAGACATCCTCTCGGGTGCGACAGTGCATAGCTATGTAAGTGCTTGGTTATATTTTTCACAGATGGGTGACACTTCTGGGGAAATTACATGTAATTCACATTTGAATAATGTTGCCTGTATAAAGTCCTAAACTGTATTAAAGGTGCTATGAGGAGAATCTATTTGCGGCTACATTAAGACTCTGCTACCCATGAGCACGCGTGGCGACTGTCGTAATGCTGCGTTCAAGTAACCTTGGAACTGGAAGTGACATCATCTCTGACGTATCGGCGTTCCAGTTGAAGTTGGAAAAAAACATGCTGATCTATCAGGCTATTGTTAGCTGTTGTTAGCACGCCTGCGTTGTTGTTCACAAATATCACATGAAGAATGTGATCATCACTATGGCAGCTTTTTTGTAAATATAAGTCTAACAATACTATGTATACAGCTGATCTAGAGCGACACACCCCAGTCAGAAGTGTAAATAAATTGATTACTACAGGAGCTAAATAACTGTTCACACTGGGGGCATCCATCTTCAATTGTCACCTCGGGGGTGGCGAGGTTTCACCGAGTTCCCAGTAGGAAATTCAGACTTCAGGAGACATTTCAGTTGCAGTTTCCTACTCGGAACCTGGAAATTCCTACTTCTGACAACAACTGGAACGCACCAAAAGACGTGACCCAAGCAAAAGTGTGTGTTTGTTGTGATGCTAAATGAATGAAATTCAGACCTTCCTCAGAACTCTGCATTGCTTTAAAACTTCTTTTTTCAACAACTTACAGGATGCAAAGCGACGAGGTAATGTATCTCTTTCTAGTTACATAGCGGTAGTTTTTGATGTGTGACAACAAGCAATTTTTGGAAAACTAAGTATCGTAGTTGTAGCCGGCTATATATCGCTACTTACAGCCCGGTGCTCTAACACATGTAATATTAATGATAAAATAATATAAATTTGCTCTAGTTTGAATTGTCTTGTTCTCGAAGTTGAGTATCCAGGCCAGTGCAGCCCTGTCCGACCCGACCGGAAGGCTAAGGAATAACATTTATACATAACCTATTTTGATGCAATGCATTTATAAAAGAGAGGGCATTTTATATTGTTATGATGAGACCTCACAAAGTGTCTGACTTGGAGATATCTAAAAAAGTCATTCTGGGGTAGTCCATATTTCTCCTGGAGCTGTTGAAATGATGCAAACATATTCTTGATAAATAAATCCCCAACAAAGAAAACACCACATTTTTTCCTGCAACTGAAGGCAGCATTCATTACTGAAGGAGCAAAGGATGGATTTACAGTTAAAGGCAGTCGAAAGGACAGAGCTTCAAGTCCTTTCCTATTTGTCTCCAGATTTGGATATAGAGCTGTGGATAACTGGGTTATATTTATAGAATGACTTTTTGAGCTGATTGGGGACATTAATGTTGCTCCAATCAAATGAGGTAAACCGGCGGTCTTGATTTAGTCCTAGCAAATTCTAGCAGCGTATTATGAGACCAGGCATGTATCGCATTGTGTGTTTAATTCTGTTTACCTACATGCATGCATGTATACAATCATTGGTCTTTGCAATGGTGCCACCAAAGAATTTCACACACTGCTGAAAATACTCTGCATCTCTGTTTCTGGGATCTGCTGCTCCAGTTTTACGCTCTGACAAAGCCTTTGGTCAGTGGTCCGTGCTTCAGGTTAATTTTGACAGGGACTTATTCAGATATGTGGGATTAAAGCAAGGGCGCCTGGCTTCCCAAAATGCTGCAGTGGGAATCTGGTTTCACTTTGGGAGAAAAACAACATACCTGTTTTTTAAAAACAACTCCCTGTATTGTTTTAAGGCAAGGACGTTCTGATCATTAATAGGAACTAACAGGGTCTGCATGGGAGCTAAATATCTGGGGTCTTGGCTGGTAACAGTGAACATGTGAGACATATTTCTGTCTGGTTGACCTACTTTTTTCCCCACACCTTTTATTTCTTCCAACATCAACCCTCTGTTAGCCGACCTCTTTTATAAAACCTTACAGTGGGTGTCAAGGTATCACTCTGTAGACTGCAAAAGCCCCAGAAACCTGGGGTTACAACCAATGTATGACCACTGGTCCTCTAAGTTGTCCAGTTATCCTGATAATAGCCTGCAGCTGGGACTACATATGCATAAGTTGGTGTTGCATGAACCACAGTGGATCTGATCTGCCTCAGCAGGGAGTCATTTCCTGCCAGGACTGAATAAACAGACTCTGGACGATGTGGTCCAGCCTTCACTCGCCACAAACATTCTTTATACCAACTCCCACACTGACCTCCCAATGGACACTGGGAGGGAATTTTCTGCATAGAGAAATGAAGACATATTAGCTCAACACTACAGTGGCTCCATGGGAACATTTGGGTGTTGTAATGTTTCCTTTTTCCTTTAGGTCATGTAAGGAGACAAGGCAAATACACTCCACTTAAGACCAGCTGAAAAATTGCAAGAATTTGCATTTTCACTGTCAGATCTTAAGAATGCTCTAAGAAAAGCAAAAAGAAGAAATGGGAGTAAGACAGCAACCACATTTTAAAAAGAGTCCCAATTATGGATGTTTTTATCCAGGACAGAGGGTTAGGAATGAGTGGTGAACAAACTCATGACATGATGGAACTGGGGATGCTCCATTATGGATCATCATCTTCATCTAGACTGTTTTGAATGTACAGTTGTTATTATACTACTTGTGTGTTTATTTTAACTTACTCCCACACTGGAGTTAGTAATAAACGACTTTGGTTCAGGGGTGTGTAGGAGTGTGACTCACAGCTCAACAACCCTATGAAACCTGTTCATTTTGATAAGAGGACTTGTTGACCTGTTATTGTGTCTAAAAATGCTTTTAATCCATTACATCATAGATTTCCAACATGACCCTACCTTTGTCAGCCTTTACTCAGCTGTATTTGAGACAGCCTACAGCAGGGGTGGGCAACTTTAATTACCAAGAGGGCCACATAAAACCTTTTTACCCAGCCTGAGGGCCACATCATTAAAAATTTTCAGAAACTCTCGATGAGGAAAAAGAATGTTGGATAAACAACATATGGGAAAATAGATTTGTCACAAAATTAGAACACCAATATTCATATATTACCAGTTATTATGCATAATCAAATCAACTTGACATAGAATTAAAGCAAATTTAGCTAACATACATGGTATTAAAGCCAATGAAACTATTTTCAAATCAATAAAATGATGAGTATTATAGTATTGAGTAATACTTGATATAATGTTCAAAGGCTTCATGAAAGAGAGTTAGAGACACTATTATAGCCAAGTAAAGTCATAGTCAATTTACATAAGCCAATAAAAATATCAGTCTAGATTATATAGAATTATTTCTATTGGATATCTGAGTTTTCTTCTTATTCACAACTGCTGGTTTTTGGGAATGAATGGCGGGCCACATTTAGTGTTGTGAAGGGCCGCACTTGGCCCCCGGGCCGCCACTTACCCACCCCTGGCCTACAGCAATACCAGTGTGCACTGACTTTGTCCAGTTGGTAGTTTGTAGAATGCGCCATAGGTGAACATTTGCAAAATCTGCAGTATGCTCGGAAAAATAACCGCTTCTGACCACTGTTTCCCATAATGCAAAGCACTAATAGGTCAGGTGTCAAACTGGTGGTCACTAACAGAGTACATCCATGGCAAGAGCCTTGGCAAAAATGGCAGCAGAATTAATTGCTTTATGTTTGCAGAATGGCTTAAGTGGTAAATGTAAGTTTTTTAAGTTGTTACATAGGTGCCACACATTTAAACATTTAGCTGAGAAAGTAATGAAAATCAAAATAAATCATCTTTAAGATGTTTCAGTCCATAAACACGTGGTCTAATTTAGCTAACTAGAGATCAGCCTCATCAGTTGATTGTGGAGGTAGGCCCACAGCCCTGTTGACTTTTCTGAAAGTTACTGGATTTGGTCAGTTGCTCTGGCCAACACTCAGGGACAGGGGTCAGCTATTTAGTTTGGCCTCGGGCTAAATTTTTCAGTCGTTTTATGTCAGGCCAGATCATAATTAGAATGTAATATATGGAGTTGATCAATGAAAAAATGCTACCCTTGTTTACCGAAAATAAAGACCTTTAGTTGATTTTGCCTCTACAAGCATTAAATATTACATTAAATATAAATGGGAGAGAGAGGTGAAGAGTGAGGAGAGAAAGTAAGAGAGCGCTCGGTTGATCAACACATGGTGTCTCCATTACGCACAAGATATGAGACAGGAAAAAAACATCAAGGCAGAAATAATAATTTAAAGCTGCAGAAAGTCATGTGTTTATGAGTTTATTGGAATATTGAGGAAAATTCAGTTTAAAAGCGGCTTTGAACAGCTCTTCATAAAAACAGACTCTTCACAACTAATGTTTACATGAAGTGTTTTGGAGCTCTAAATAATTAACAGATCACTAACGATCCACTGATGCCCATCTCACCTGTACGTAATTGCAATCTGTCGTACACCTCTACAAGACTGCATCAATCAGTGAGCAGTCTTCTCCTGTCTGATAAAACATCTTTCGTCTCTTCTTTCACCTGTTCTGCGCGATGGTTCACTCCATGCATTATAGATCTGTGCTGTTTAATTTCTCTTCTGCAGCCATCTTTCATTGGCAGGGGTCAGCGGGAAAGAGCAGCCGCTTCACATAATAAAATGCACCTATAATTGCAGCGGGCTCACTCAAGGTGAGCTGCTGTAGCATCAGCTTCTTCGTTATGGACCTGGGAAGAGCCGGGATCTCAAGAAGCTGGCTGAACCAGAGAAGTGATGAAGTGATGAGCCGTATAAGCCCAAGGTCAGAGGAGGCTTCATCATTGCTTTTTTGTTTGAGTAAACATGCTTTTGTCAGCTGATCAAAAATTTAAGACCACAGCAAATTTCTCCAGCATTGAGCAGCACATTTTAGGATTCTTCATGTTTGTAGCCCCTCATCACATCTGCCTTTAAACTCTCTCACCACAGAAGCAATTTGGTTAATCAGATCATAACTAAAAAAAATCATCCTTCATCTGCAAAAACAAAAGTCTCTGTCTCACTCTGTGGCATCACTCCGGCGTGGAGGCTTTCACTGAGTGGCAGCAGCAGGAGGAGGAGCCATGTTGTGCCTGTGGCATTTACATTTGTCTGTTATTGATAGTCAAAGTTTAATTTGTTATGAAAAAGTTGCAAATACATATAAATACAACTTATTTTCCACTATTGCCGCTCTTTGACAACCCCTGCCTTCGGGGCATTTAGTGGTAGTAACGTCCCTTATACGATAGTTGTCACCTGGCGGAAAACAGAAAGAAAGGATCAGCTCGGCCAGGTCTAACATGCTGCAAAACAACAGCTGTTTGGCCACCATGTTGTATGATGCTGCCAAACGCAGTATACAGCATTTGACTGTAGTATGTAGAGGGTGGTTTTGAAAATGGCCTCAGTCAAATCGACCAGAATGATTTAAAACACCTGTATGGGTGCCTTAAACTTTGCCGTAGAGCAGGGGTGTCCAAACTTTTTATATCGAGGGCCACATAAAGAGGAATACATGGACAACTGAGCCACTTTCTGTGCCTCACTTCTAGTGCATTGAAGTTAAAGTTTTAAGTTTTATGGGTGGGTTATCACCTGTAAAGGGGCCTTTGTCACCCTGGGCTATTACTAGATTCACACCTAGTACAGACGAGACCTTTTGAGCAGCTGAGATGGGAGACACTGACATTTTATCTTCCCTTTCAGACACAAATCAAGAGTAAACTGCAAGGGTGTTGGTGCTTGAAGATGAATATTACAATATACTTTGTAAAAGAGGCCTTGTAACAAAGTAAATACAGCTGAAATGTGCATGATTGATGGTTATGCTGCTGTAATCAAAATGTCTTGATTCCTCAACTGTTTCGGGCCACAGTTTGGACACCCCTGCTGTAGAGCTTTGTCAGGCTGTACCAAAATGGACTAGTTTTCTTATCCATGACAAACATTTTATATGCCAACAGACAGCGATATGGAAAAGGAGAACCTTCAAGAAGAAACAGGAGAATAAAGAACGAATGTCCTGTCTGTCACCTTCATGGCCAGTCAGAGGCTTGCCTTCACTTCCAGCTTTCAGCAAATCTAATTAATGACAGTGACCATAACTACCACTTCTTTTGCCTTAAAGGCCCTTTTCTGACCAGGAACAATGTATCAGCTTGATGCCGCTAGACGGATCTACCTGATGAGAGTCAGGGAATCAGGTGAATCCAGTGGTTTTGCCGTTATTGAGAAGTCGCCATATTCATGTCATAAATCCTGCAAGTTATTTTGCAAGGTTATATGTCACTCCTAAACTCCATGTGGTTCCTGTGACTGAAGGTGCTTTGTCCTTTTATTGTTAATCAATGGCTGCCTGCCTTCTTCTCTAGTTCTATCCCTCTTATAAGACGAACCAGACGATGTGCCATGGCTCTCTCTGCTCCTCACTTAAATAAAAAAGTGAGGGAGTGATACATTTACCACACATTACAAAACCAACATAAAACAAGCACAGCAGAACATGATCTTAATTATTTTGTTTTCATGGCTGTGGGAAAAATTGTTCCCGTGCGTTTTAAATTTTAAGTCTTTAAATCAAAAATGCAAACAAAAAAGCCCCCTACCACAAAATGTAATCACGTATGGCTGAAAATGAATTTGGTGTCAGTGTGTTGTAGCTCTTTGAGGATGAGTGTTCTCATACTGGATGTACGTGTGTGCATGTCTTTGTCTACTCACGCAGAACGTCCTTCTACGTCGAGCTTGGTGGGGACGATGCCCTTCTTGCTCAGAACAGCAGCCACCTTATCCACCTCATTACGTTCCACTGCCTTCATCAGCCGGTCGTCATACTTGTTCCAGTCTGTGTTCTAAAATAAAGACATAAAATCAAATAAACAGAATGCTCAAGATCCCAGTTTCCAGCCTTCTTTGTTATTGTTTTTCAGCCCAAACAGTCCAGCAAAACAGGTATTTAAAGTGGTTACATTTAGAGGGATGTAATTCCTATAATTCAGCCATTTTTGACATAATTACAACAGACTTAATGACAATGTAGTTTTTCCTTTGTAATCCAATACAAGCTTCTGATTGGCAGAATGAGCCAAGAATGTGCTGCACTGCAGTTTCACTAAACTGCCCATGAGTGATGGTTACCAAGTATGGGAACAGAGAAGTCTTTAAACTTCTGGGAAATAACTGAACTCCTCATACAGGTCAAAAATGAACGAAGAGAATAAACGATCATTTCAACTTCAGCTTGGATAAAAATTTATGTCATTAGAAGACATATCAATGCAAGATGACATCTTGGATTATAAAAAAATACAACGCAAATTATCTCTTTAACACCACTTAAGAGAGAATTTCATCATTGCATTATCCCTTTGTTAAAAAGACATAGCTTTCAGAGTAGACAATTTTGAGATGAAACAGTGGAGCAGAAGGATCAGTAATCACCAGAAACTTTGAATGACATTAATATGAAAGAATACCTACAAAGTGCATGGAGGTGCATTTTAGCCAGCGGCTCATCTTTGGTGAGTGCAGCTGGTCCTTGCACCTTGCTACTGAGAAGGTTGCCACGATTTCGGTTTAAAAACAAAAAAAAGGTTAAAAAATTTATAAAAAATCTCTCCAGCCTCTTGGTGCACTCAGCCAGTGAGTGCAACACGAGATGAAGACAAAAGGGTATCAGTCTGAACTGCGCTGAAGGTCCTCTACAAGGATCAACCTCTGGAGTTTCCTTCCCTCGAGGCAGAAAAGTTCATTTGGCAGGATTTTCTAAGCATTCCTAAGTTGCTCATAGGCTCTGCCTGGAAGTTCATCACTGCACAGCAGTTTAGGAGATAGTTAAAGGGAGAGGAAGGAGGAGTAAGAGGAGGAAGGATAGGAGGTGGAGAAGCAGTTGGGCCAGCCCTGCCAGCCCTGGGACCTGCCCTGGCCGGCAACTGCAACTCCTCCTCTGGAGGAAAAATCAGCTCAGCCTGGCTCCCTCTCACCTCCCCTTAGTTTGTCTCCCCTCTCTGTTCTCGCCTTTATCCTCAAAAACGTTTAGATCAAATCTTCTCTTGTTGTGATGTTCTTCCTCCCCCTCGCCGAACTGTAAAAGTGTCCTGCTTATGAAGCAGTAACTTGGAGCTTCTCTCGTTGCCTCCTCTGTCCTTTATGAGAGGGCTCCAGTGTCTTCACCCCACCAAATGGCAAGTCAGTCAAGCTCAGCGGGGTAAATATGTGAGCTCTCCCAGGTTTAAAATATCACCCCCTCCCCGGTAAACAGCAGTGGTGCAGACAGCCCTGCAGACTGGTTACCTCTTTATTTTTTGACCCTCCAACCTTTCTGCAGTGACTGATAGGAAGACAGGGGCTAAGAATACATTCTGGGAATGCCTGCACCATGAGTAATGGCTTTAGTGTCTATCAGCACTGCCAGCATGAAACAAGGCCAGCCAAAAAGACCTTGCTTACATTGCCACCCCCCACCATTCTCCCTGTTTGCCTCCATCTGAAATATTAATGTCAGTGGGGATTATGCTTTGCACATCTTAAGTGGTCTTGGCTCTGACCCTCACAGGACACCTCTGGGCTATGAGCTGCTGTTAAACCATCCATTTAAAGAGGGTTGTGTGGCTCCAAAGCCTCCTGGTTCTGAAAGCATGGCAGCAAGGTTAAGTGTCAAACTTTTACAACTGTCCGTCTCATTTTGAGACCCTACCAAATGCATTTCACTGACACTCAGACTGTAAACACTGCACTAGCACTACTTTCACTTTTATTGGTCAAAAGCTGAGTGAAAAGCAATTTAAGGACTCGTGTTATGTACACATGAATTAGCTCCTGTGGCCTTGGGTTACTGCCTGCTGCCTGCCTGGCGTGAACAGAGCAGCGCTGATATCCATAAACATGCAAAAAGACCTCGTCCACATGACATGTCATATGAAGAAGAAGGTGTCAACTTACGAAAGCTGCTCAGCCCTGCATAGAGACAAAGGCGCCAAAATGGCACCCAGCCACACAGCATACTGTACATAGGTCACGTAAATATCTCACACGGCCGCTCTGGTGTGTGTGTGTATGTGTGTGTATTTGTTAGAGAATCTGTTAATGTACCAGTTAATGATAGGGCTGTAAGCAAGGAACTGAAGAAGCAAACAACTGAATAATACTGATGAAATAGTGTTTGTTCAAAGATTATTCAGGAGCATCTTAATATTGCAAAATGATTTTTAATTCTTTCATGAAGCAGCTTTATATAAGAGAAGTTCTCAGAAAATCTTTATAGACATGATGGCTATTTTAAAGTAAAATATTTTTCACCTGATCACCTAACCGCTGCCTTTACGAGCAGCACAGTTAATGACGAGAACACATGATGATATTGAATTTCATATCATGACGTCAATATGATGTGAAGGTATCTCCCATCTTTAATTTCATAAGCTGGAGTGGCACCCTACTGACGTTATGACAACATCTTCAAACACTGAAATGTGTATGAAGTGTTTTAAGAATGACTGAGCTCCACAACATTTAAGCTGAGAAGTGAGCTGAGAATCTTTTTATGAGCTTTTATTCAGTTTTTATTATGTAAAAATATTCTGTTTTTTTTTGGGGGGGGGGGGGGGGGGTGATATGAGATAAAGATCATCATTTTTGCTGAAAACAAAGAGTAAGTCTACAGCAAATCCCTGAGACATGCATACCTAAAATCCACGTCAGAATAGCCAGTTCAATTTACAAAATGTACTTTGTTCTACATGCCTTACAAATCCCATCATGCTATCAGAGGCAGAAATGGTAGTAGGAGTCAAACGTAATCATGACAGCAGGAAAAAGAAGTGGTTCAATCTGTGGCAGCCTAGACAAGTCCATGCTAACTACATGTTACCAAGTGTCTGCGTCTGTGTTATTTATGCCTGTGTTGAAACATCAGTAGGGATGGGAATTAACATATTTTATTAATACCAATGCCCTGATTGATTACTGTAGATCTTTTTATTAAGAAGAAGAGTCAACCTACACAAGCGTTTTTATAGGGAAACAATGTCAAACACATGACCCTCCTGATATTTAACTTCACGCTGCCTAGACAAATGCTTCTGCAAATGGATGGTGTTTCTATCCTTGATAGAAATCACACAGACCCTTGATACTGTGCCGTTAGTGTCATTTTGTGCACAATAAGCCAGAGTTTGATTGCCCCTGTTTGCTGTGTGACATTATCACACCTTTTAAATCTCTTAGTTGTCAACTCTGCTGACTGCCTCAACTGAGAAGTTCTGGTTTACAAGGGAAGAAGAACAAAAGTGGAAGGAGTTGATGGTGAAATTGTTGAGCATAAACACAAGTGTCATTGATTCCTTGTGCTAGCTGTTAACAATTCTGAAATACGTTTTGTCTTTAATTCTATCCTCACCAGCAGCTTACAGGGGAATTGGTCTTTGTAGCACATGCACAAGTACTGCTTAGTCTTTATTGACACCAATATCAGTAAGTATTCTGCTTATCAATCAATGTTATCTAATAATTCTCTTATTAATTCATGATGATTTTCTGTGGGGAAAAAGTGATCTTAAACAGGTTCCAGTGGCAAGAATGTCAAACACACAACACTCCTGATACTCAATGCTGTGCTGAATACTCCAGATAAAAGCTTCTGCAAGTTTCTGGTGTTTCCACTTTCTGAAAGTTGGGAAATGTCTTATCGATCCATTCCCGTATTAATTTATGATGATTTTCTGTGAGGTAAAAGTTATCTTACATGAATTTTCAGTGGCAACAATGTCAAACACACAGCACTCCTGATACTCAATGCTGTGCTGCATACTCTAGATAAAAGCTTTTGCAAGTTTCTGGTGTTTCCACTTTCTGAAAGTTGTGATGTCTTATTGATGTGAAATTCATCTGAAATTTTGACACTTCTGCTTCCTGTCTGCCATGATTTCTGACTCTTTGTTATAATTTCTGCTCATGGTATCTGATGCGAGTGGGATGCTGCTGGCTTGTAAGTTATGCAGGACAAAGTGAAAGGGTTAAGCAGGGACATCAATAAGCAAATCGCTTCTGATAAAGAATAACTGAGGGAGTTGTTATTGATTCTGTACTTTAATTTCATCCCTATGTGGCATGTCATTAAGTATCAGAAGTGTCATGTGTTTGACATTGTTGCCAGTGAAAACAACTGTAGGCCTAATTCTTCAACACAGAAAAGCCACAAAAATCAATGAAGGAACTGATAAATAATCAGATCAATAAGCAGAAATAGTAGATCGATCTATTCCCATAACAGATCATCTATGTTCATAAAAAAAGGTTTGTTATCCCAAGACGATGAGACAAACAGTTCAAGACCTCAAAAAAATCACCTGATAAAACAGCAAAACAGTAAAAACTATGCATGGGTGTATGTTTTCTAAAGGTTTCATGACATCCTGGGCTTTTTACCACAGTAAAGTATCTTGAGGCATACATTTGGGACCCAGAGACAACAGCTCTGACTGACATTGCTGCTCTCCACTGTGACCGCTAAACCTACAGTAGGCACACTATGATATCAATGTCAACACAATGTTGAACTCTTGTTGACTGAACCAAAGTTTCTATTTCTATCACAGCGCCCTTGAGGACAAAACATCAGCTGACACTGGATGATCCGGGTCAAGCCTCTACCTGTCCACACAAATTATTCTGGGTCCAGTAATGCTTCAGCTAAGGACTTTGTCATCTTCAGTTCAGGTTTTTCTTGGCTGTCATGAAGCTGTTACTCATTCCAACGCCTCAGTTTCCCGCCTGTCTCAGCCCCTGTCCAGACTAATGGGTCGTCAATGTGTCTAATGTCCTCACAGATGAAATCATCAGCAAAAAATATCCCACTGGTCATCTGATAATAGACTAAAGCTAACACATAAACATAAAACTATACACCAGTATGTTAAGTGATAGCTGTGTCAAAGGCCAAACTTCAGTCACTGACACGGTTTCAAGAGATTATGACTGATCATGATGATGGGAGACGTCTGCGAGGAGACACTAGTGTAAATGAAAACCCTTGACATTTTGTAGGTGATAGCATGCGAGGTGATTACGATGACCACCTCATAATCTAATGTTCCCTGTGCTAACATCTGCTAATTAGCAGTTAACAGAAATGAGGTCTTGGATTTATGGGCATGAATTTAATTAAACAACACATAACTGAGGTGTTGGTTTGGCAGAGTGGTAAGCAACAAGGCACAAAACATGGACATGCATCGCAGGCCTGGACTTGAATCCAACCAGTGGCCAGTTTGCAGAGTCCTTCCCTACTCTATCTCAGCCCATTTCACAAGTCTATCCACTGTCTATCAGCCTTTAAAATCAATTGATATGAGTGCCTTTCACAACATTTTCTGAAAAACAAATGCATTTTCAAAAAAAGTCAGACAGACCACTATTATAATGTTTTTTGGTTGGTTGCTCAAACATGCAGCAGAAATATGCTGTACAACAATACAATGAGAAAATTTTGCTCTTAGGCCACAATTTAACACAGCCACTTTATTATATGAACAAAGATCAAATTTATCTTTACCTACAGTTTCCGTGACAACATGTGGGACAAAGAGTTGAACTGTTGTAGGCAGTTAGCCTCTATCAATCTCTCAGAGAGTCATGGTACACTTGTAAAATGCACACTATTTACATGGGCAACTTGTTGAGAAATCTGTCTATTAGTTAGGTCAGCTTATGGCTGGGTATTGATAAAGTTCTGTTCCAATTCTAGAGCCAGATCAATACTTTGAAAATGGCGCTGGTGTCTTAACAGTCCCTGAATCGATGAATCATTGTGTTGAAGGTATACTATTGTTATAACCCTGTTCACACATGCAACTCTGCTTACCACCAACAGGCATGACACAATGTCAAAAATGCAGGGTGAAAGTCAGTGTTCAAAGTATGATAGAGGCTGTAGCAGCAGGACTCTATGCCGTGATCACAATATACATCCTAACTGCACTGATACATGTTAAAAGATATATTAACGGGGTGCTGGTTTGGCGGAGTGGTTAGCAACCAGGCACCCCATGTACTTGCTTCTGCCAGTCCAGGTTCGAATCCTGCCTGTGGCCTGTTTGCAGAGTGTCTTCCCTACTCTCTCACCCTCTTTCACAGGCCTGTCCACTGTCTCTCTCCCATCAATAAAGGCACAAAATGCCCCCCCCCCCCCCCCCCCAAAAAAAAAAAGATATATTAACAGCATCAACCAAAGAGTTGAAAGGAGCACTGTAGAAGTGCCAGAAGAAGTTGATCCAGCACAGGATGAAGGTCATCACCGTTCCCCACTCAGCCTCAGTACATTTTTCTTAGTTGTTGCTGCAGTAACACTTTTGCTCAAAAAGATAATTACCCAGGTTAAGTTCAGGTGAAAAGCTCTGCTACTTGAACTCATCTACGTGGCTCACTAAGTCAGGGTAGATTCTGTTTTCAGGAGGTATGAAGGTGGTTCATAATTGCTGTGTTCCTTCTGATGTTAGCAGCAGGCCTAATAACAGCACAGCCAGGACAGACACCTTCTGAAAGAAGCTGCATGGAAGAAACAACAATTGGATTTGTGATGCTGGGCTGCTGGTGACAAAAGGAAGAACTTCTAACAACAGGTCTCAAAAAATCGATTCATGGACATTTCTTTTTTTCAACATTACTTTTTGGGCATTTAAGGCCTTTGCTTGCTTGGCACTCTGCCAAACCAGAACCTAATATATGGACATTTCTAATTGATTCAGATTTGTGTTTATGTATGAAGTACAATCTGAATGCATTTTCAGCACCTTTATTAGGTATGGCCTTTATACACGTGTCTGCAGAATATTCATGCTCTTACTGTTTGACAGACAGTATGATCTAATAGCTGCTTGCTAGCTTGTTAGTGCAGTCAACAGAATGCATGCAGCATTATTTACTCTTAATTGCTGGTGTGGACAATGTTATAATGCCTTTGTTGACTGTAATCTAAGTTTCTGAACACAACAAAGGACAACATTGGATCCCGGGAAAGGAGAGCACAGCACTGAAGGCAGAGAGGCATCTGAGCACCAAAAGCTTCATTGTGATTCAGTTTTGTAGGTGTTGGACTGGTGAGACATGCTGGTTTTTATCCATCTGCCTCTATATTTCTGTGATAATGCAGTTTAAATCTGAGCTATCTGACTGGCAAAATGTGACTGGCTCAAAGCCTTGTTCATTGTTGACTTAAAGACTGTCTTTTATAAGGATGTCACATTTCACAACAGATCACAGAAAAACACATATTTCATCACTAATATACTAAAGTGCTAATACTGTGACTTAACAGGTTTGTAAACCATTCATTCTGCTCTTACAGCCTTATATAAAGATAATTTTTGTCTTATAAATACTGAATCTGAATGATATACACTTAACAATTTCGTTCTGTCTATTCAATAAGTGGAAAGCTGTAAAAACACAAATACAAAAGAAGCCAATTTACTAAAGCTAAAGTTAAGTAAATTACAGTAGACTGAAATACTCCACCACTGTACTCACTGTAGAGCTAAAACTACACATCAAGTCCTTACTACTTGTTTATGAACAGGCCCAAACATGACCCATCGTCAGCTATTATTTTTATCATTCACCCTCAGAGATAGCTGTTTGGGACATTAAAATAGCTGCACGCAGTGAGAATTACTCAGTGACAAGTGATTCATTGGTGCAATATACCCCAGCAGCAACCAGCCAGGGTCTACCTGTATCAGTGTTAATGGGACACTTTGGAGAAGGATCAAATACCAGAAACTGTGCCACAGAAACTTCTAGAAAATATGTGGTCATTGAAGTGACCATAGAAGGGGGACAAAACAACCAGCAGTGGAGATGCAGATTTTAGAAATGCTAATAAATCACTGTTGTCATTATGTGACACAGGAATGGAATTATAATCCTGAATGCTTAGATTTTACTGTACAGAGTTTGTTCTCTTTCAAATACGCTTTTTATGCTGTTTTTCATCTATCTAGTTATGCTATTTCTTTAAATATTGTTTATACATTATCTCCTGAACATCATCTTTGAGTTTTGAAAAGCACTTTATAAATAAAATCTGTCATTAGTATCATCATTATTATTAAATACACAAGTCTTACATGAAGGGTATAAACTTCCACATGAAAATATAATGAACACAGTGGACAAAGCTGAATATCTACACGGTGAACATACTGCTGATGCCTGACAGGAGCAGTCATTCACAGCAACAGTGCCAGGATGATGCACCGGGAGACTCAGCTGGATGAAACTGTCTCAGTAAATAGATTGAGTTAACCCACAGAGGCCGAGTCATAAAGCCAACATTATTGTTGTATTCTACCAGCAGTCAAGAAAAATAAACTAGCAGGAGACCCGTACCAATCCAACCATCCACCATCTACACTGCTTGCTCCATCCAGGTCTGAATGGGGTCTGGAGCCCATCCCGGCTGACACACGGTGAGAGGCTGGCCCTGGACTTGACCTCAGCCAATCTCAGAGCCAACGTATGTGGACTGACAAGGCACATCCACAGTCACACTTAAAAGGTCTGTTTAAAGTCACCAACTAACCCGACGAGCTTGTTTGTGGTCTAATGGAGGAAACTGGACTACTCAGAAAAAATACATGCACAGGGAGAACATTCAAACTCCACACAAAGGTCCTTCTCAGGGTTTGAACGACCAATTTTCCTTATGTAAGGTAACAAGCCTATATGCTGTATCCACTCTCAGATTCATGAAATGAGTGCAACTGAGTTAAAACAACACTTTTTAAGCCTGAGCTGCGCCCCTGTCCACACAATAACAGGTTTGAGATGGATGATGTTGAATTCTTATCCGACATGCTGGTATCTCAGGACTCACATTGGTTATACCAATACTAGTATTTTTCTACTAGTATAAAAGCACAAAGGCTCCACTTCACTATAGTTGATCTGTTCCTTTCGTGGTAACAGGTTATATGTTTGAGAGAGAGATGTGAAGTTAGAAAAACATTTTGTTCTTTAATAAATGGTACTTTTGGTTTATACAAGTGGACATTCAGTGAAGTTAGTGTTGATATGTACATTCTGCTAACATAACAGCCAATATGGCATATATGATGAATATGTAGAATAAAATTTGGCTGTAATTACTTTGTCAGTTATCTGCCAAAATCAATATATTACCAAAGTACTGTGCTTCCCTAATTTACAGTCATATTGCAAAATAAACAGAAACATGACAATAAAATCCCAAATATGGTTAGTAAATGATTATTAAACATGTCTTTTAAATAAATATATATGGGTGATTCTCTGAATTCGGTGCCCTTTGGGTTCTCTGGTTATTGAAAAATATACAACAAGAAAAGGTGTTTCTGAATATTGCATCTGATGAAAGACTATTAGAACCTCTGAGAAATCTTATTTTACCACCTTAGGTGTGAAATCCTAAACTTTTATTAGAAATTTCTGTGTGCTTAGGCTGTTTTAAATTCAACCCCGTAACAGGACAATTTGATACCTGTATAAGAATAATTCTAAAACATTTTCAAGCAAAGTCTTCCAGTGCCTCAGCAATCACCTGTCCCTTGTGTAAAATAACTTATTTCAAGTATAGTTTATTTGATTCCTAATTATAATTATTTGACTGCCATATAGGATATGGCAACTTAATGTAAAAGCGGTCTTCATAAATTGTGAAAATGTACTTTAACACTCACATTAGATTGGACTTTTGTATATTTTGTACTTGTCCTCTAAACTCTGCATACAGTACAACAAACATTTATCTAATATTTGTTATTATTATCAAAAAATGTATGAATATGTATCAAGTAACAGGGTTGAACACTCTGTAACAGAGTTGAACTCACTGTAACAGGGTTGAATAAATGACAATATCAGATCAAATTGGAACTAATTTTAATTTATTCACTGAAACAAATATCACAAGGCATTTAATATTTAAAGGTGCTATGAGGAGAATCCATTTGCGGCGACATTAAGACTCTGCTACCCATGAGCACGCATGGCGACTGTCGTAATGCTGCGTTCCAGTAACCTCGAAACTGGGAGTGACATCATCTCCGACTTATCGGTGTTCCAGTTGAAGTCGGAAAAAACATGCTGATCTACCAGGCTATTGTTAGCTGTTGTTAGCACGCCTGCGTTGTTGTTCACAAATAGCACATGAAGAATGTGATTATCACTATGGCAGCATTTTTGTAAATATAAGTCTAACAATACTATGTATACAGCTGATCTAGAGCGACACACCCCAGTCAGAAGAGCAAATAAATTGATTATTACAGGAGCTAAATAACTGTTCACACTGGGGGCATCCATCTTCCATTGTCAACTCGAGGGTGGCGAGGTTTCAGCGAGTTACCAGTGGGAAATTCAGACTTCGGGGAACGTTTCAGTTCCAGTTTCCTACTCGGAACCCGGAAATTCCTACTTCTGACTGCAACTGGAACGCACCAAAAGATGTGACCCAAGCGGTAGTTTTTGATGTGTGACAACAACCAATTTTTGGAAGACTTAGTATTGTAGTTTTGTAGCCGGCTATATATCTCTACTTACAGCTCGGTGCTCTAAGACGTGTCTGAATAATATAAATTTGCTCTAGTTTTAATTGTCTTGTTCCTGAAGTTGAGTATCCAGGCCAGTCCAGCCTGTCCGACCCAACCGTGAAGCTAAGGAATAGCATTTATAGATAACCTATTTTGATGCTATAAAACGTATCTTAAAGTGTGTATTTCCATCAGGCATATATCTAAAAGTCAGACTTTTTATGTAATTACTTAGAAACTCCTCACAGTCCCTTTAACATTGTTTAAAAATAACACATTAAAAATGAAATGATCTGTCCCATGAGGAGAAACAATCAAGAACTAAACAATTCAATGTGCAACACAGTTACACTGTTAAATATACACATTACTATTAAAATAAATTCATATGGTCTTACCAGACTTTTAATTGAATGAGTCTGTCATCTGCAGTATCAGCAGTAAAAAGTACATTGCTGTCTGTTATATAAGTAATAACAAAGTAATATTAGATCACGTCTCCCTTCCTATGAATGTGCATTTTTCAGGAGCTACTAGACTGAAATAATGAGATTAATGCTATATATGTGTATATAGCAGTGTTTTTTAAACAAGCTATCATAATTTAGCCTTATTTCTAACCACATATTTCCCTCACTGTGAGGACCCTGGTCTGGCTTGCACTTCTTGAATTTCACTGTCAGGAGTATGTGGAGGGGTTAGAGAGGTAGGCCCACTGTTTTGAATCTCAGCTTTCCTTTTTTGTCTTTCTTTCACCTTCCACCTTTTCGCTTATGCCTTTGAGCTCTCTTACTCAGGTCATTAATAAATTTCTTTCTCTCTGATTCTGTATCTCTTTTCCATTGCTCACACTCTTTCCTGAGGTATTCCTCCCTTCTCTGTGAATCGGCATTTCTTCTCGTCCTCTATTCTCTGTGCCTCTCTGCATTTGATTTAGCCATCGAAAAATAATAAACATGAAATACCATTTCATGGAATTGGGTTGGCTGGCTTCAGAACAGTCCAACATTCAACCCTGTAACAATGATTCAACCCCATAACAGTGATGTTTGTTACAGGGTTGAATGTTACGGGGTTGAAGATTTTGGCTAAAAGTAGCCATAAGTCCACATTAGTTGGGGTATCCAGCAGCATATGACATGAGGAAAACAAGGAATTAAAATATTTTTCCAGGACAACTGTTTGCTTCTATCCAAACAATATCAAATACCATTTAGTCATGTAACAGTGTTGAAAGGTTGATCTTGACAATGTTAATCTAATGAAAAAACAATAAGATATGCTTAAGAAAGTATGCTAACACTATCCTCTCTTGACAGTGTGAGTGGGAAGAGACTTGAGTGATGTCATTTCCTGGGTGCTGAGAAAGTTGGACTGAACCATTATTTAAAAATAGGGAGGGTTTGGTATGCTGTTACGGGGTTGGACAAAACTGGGGACAAGATTAAACAGTGTTTTTTAAATAAATAATTCACATGTTTTTTCTATATTTTTTTATTTAGGTTAAAGTAGACCAGCAATTTATTATATAGACAGAAAAAAAAATTTTGGTTACTGGATATTTCCATTTGTTCATATTCAGTGAAAAGAAACTCCAGTCAGTGGGGACATGCTTAATTGGCTGACCTCTGTGCCTCAGCAACCCATAAAACTTTTCAACACATACATTTTGAAATGTTTTTGTGTGTTATAATGCAAAGACATGTGGGTCTTTCCATTTCTAGTTTTAAAATACATTTTGTGACTTATTTTATTAGAAAACCTTTGAGGTAAACCTGTGGGACGCAAAGTGCACCGAATTCAGAGAATCACCCATATATATATGAACTGATATGATTGAACATTATTAAAAATTTAAATATGATAACTCATGAATACACAGTCCTGTACATTAAATACTTCAGTACTATATAAAATCCACACAGAAAGACTGAGGGTTTGATCCAGAGACCCTCCATGCAGCCCACAACTACAGTATCTAAAATAAAACACATTCTCCACACTTCACAGATTTACCTCCCAGTTTGACTCTACTGTATGAAACCTCACAGTGAGGTTGGTAAAATGACTGGTGAGCTGGTCATAAAGGTTATGATAAGATAAGAGAGAAAAATCAGGTAAAAAGACAAAACAAAAGACAAACCTGCAAACAACTAACCCTGTTAATGTACTGATGCTGTACCCAACCTATGGGGGTATTTTACATTCTTTAATGGACTAGGATCTGCAAAACTAGGCATGTGGCTCAAAGCATGTCATGCTGCCATTTAGGTGTTTGATGGAAATCAAAAACATCACTTTTCTCCTTTCTTTGATTTTCAACAGTAAAGATACATCTGATAGTATCAGGTAGCCTCGGAGAACAGACCACCATGAATGCAGAGTTTGTGTTTCCTGCATGAAAAAAGTTCAGGGGTCAGATCAGAGAGTGACCATGGGAAATGCGGCATTCATTGATTTTTCATCCAAATAAACACTGTTTGTCCTCAGTGAACACCTAAACAGAGGGAGATTTGGACAGACATGATTCCTTTCCTTCCTCAAAAACATGACACTAAAAATCATGTTTAACATAATGAAAGTAAAAGAAATAGCATTTCTGAAAAGTTGGCAAAAAACAAACAAACACTGAAGCATTTTTTCCTGCCTTTGTCTGTTAAGCACATAGCAAACGTGTTTTTAGATGTGCTATATACATTAAATTATTAGTAAGTTGCAGGAGGGAATATACTGCATTATCCCGATTAGGGCCCGACCGATACATCCGCCGGCCGATATAATTGGCCGGTTATAGCCCTTTTCAAAGTATTCAACATCGGCCTGAGTTTTGCCGATGTAACGCCGATATATTCTTAACTTCTCATAAAACAGTAAACGCCGTTCGGTGTCCAAGCCGCGCAGAATGATGACGTGAAAGATGGCGACGCGCGTCGGTGGTGGCTCTTCTAGCTCTCTGCTGATGCTGAATGTGTGGATGAGTCGCCTACACTCACACGGAGTTGCTCTGAAGGTCCGACATAACGAGCAACTTTCCGCGGTGCACAATGTCCCGCTGCTGCTGGACACAGAGACACGACCAGGCTCTCTGCTAGTTCGGCTCGGATCAGCCACACAGACAGACCGGGCACCGCCGAACAGTCTGACTGACGCCACCTCTGTTGTTGTCAATACTGATGAATTGGACCTTCTGATGGCAGGGGATCAGTTTAGCCGTGACTGTTTTGTTGTGATTCGACGGAAATCCGCCTTTATCCGCTTGTTCCCGACACGGAAGCTGAGCTAACTAGCTAGCGAGCTAGCGTTAGCACAGCCGCAGGGCCTACGTCATAGTCAGCAGACCCATCCAGGGGAGACTTCAGCGTAGCTGGGGACTTTAATCAGCCAGTTTAAATAAGTTTGTGAAATATGTGCATGTGTCCCACAAAATATTTTGATTTCCTCACGCACATTACCCCATGTTTACTAAAAAAAAAAAAGTGGTTCTACCTGAACTAAAACCTGCTTCTGATGAACTAATGAGGACTGAAAGGCAGATGTGACAGAGTTCATAAATAATCTTTATATTTACACTTTTAAAAAGGTAATTTGCTTTATTTTTCAGAAATTTGCCTCAGTTTAACACACTTTTATATTTTACTTGAAAGCTGCAGAGAAGGAAAATAAAAGATGGCTACGAAAAGAATGTTACCTTAAGTGTTTTTTTCGTTTCCTGTTAACAACTTTTTAAAAAGTTGTTCTACCTTCACTGTAATCTTCCTCTAATTTTCATCAACAAGAAGTACAAGATACAGAATGACTTTTTTTTAAAGGTGATTTAATTAATTACCCAGAAGTTCAATGCATTTTTGCATATTTGTACTCCAAATTTCCTCTCTGGTTTAAAGTTTAACAAATACTAAAGGACAATGTATTGTATGTATATGTATATATATATATATATGTATATGTGTATAGATAGATATATATGTATATATATATATATATATATATATATATATATATATATATATGTATATATATATATATACACACACATACATATATACACATACATATATATACAAATGTATATTTTTTCTTTTTTCAATTAATCGGTAATCAGTATTTTTTTCTGACAAATATCGGTATCAGCATCGGCCTCAAAAAATCCATATTGGCTGGGCCCTAATCCCAATACTGTTCCACTCTACCATGTATTAAGACTTTACTGGATTGTAAATTACTTTGAAATTGTCCATGATCACATAATATTGTGTTGTATTGTGCCGTTTTGCGTCTTTATGTGGGTCAATTATTTGATGTCATTATGTGTTGATTTTGTAGTATTGTGAGGTAGGGGCCGTTTACATGGAAACTCCTGACTTGAAGACGCAAAGATTCTTCCTTTGCGATTTCGAATTCTTCTGCGTTTTGATGACAACGCTCAGAGACGAGTTAATCCCCTGTAAATCCGCTGTAGTGTGCATGCCGGTTCAGTAGATGGCAGTGTAGGTCTGCAGAGAGGCAGCGCTGCTACAACACAAACGAAGAAGAAAACCTTTCACAAACAACAATGGCGAATAAACGCACAGAGAAGCAGGAGTTTCTTTTTTGGACAACAAATCAGTTCGGACAACAAATCTGTCTGGATAGTTTTTTCTGGATAACAAACTGAGCATGGTAAGGCGCTCACACGTTACTCGGCGGGCGGCCGAAGTTGTTGTTGTTCCTGGTATGCGCGCGCAACCTCCATGTAAAAGAGTACTGCCCATGCGGTGACGTCAGCGTTTCCCCCTGAAATGCTCTTATCTGTGTTTACACGAGGCCGGATGGAGGAGCGGATTCAAATCTTTCCACTCTGGGGAGCGGTTTCAAAAGTTTGCGTTTTGGGTGGAAACGCAACGTGGTCTCATCTAACCGGAAGGCCAAAACGCAACGACATGTTTGCGGAATTGACCGTTTTCGGCGTCATGTAAACGGCCCCTTACTCTGCAATGCTCAGCTTTGCAAACACATGAGGAAGCATTATTTCACTTAGAGTTGTCATCAATACATTGATGGGTGAACATTAAAAAAAAGTCACCTGATCTACTGACCCTCCCTCCACACACAGACACACACAAAAAAAGCCTTTTACTGACTGTGTCAACCAGTCAGTATTGCAGTCATTGTTCTACAGGTATCAATAATTTAAATTGGAAACAAAACATTATCAAAATTTGCTCTATTGTTGATTAGCACATGCAAATGTTGCCACCCTGTTGCCACTCTCACAATCAGCAGGGTATTTCTGGGTCTTCTGTTAGCACTTCCAGTTTTACACCCTCACCAATCCCTTGTACACACACACACACACACACACACACACACACCTCTAATCAGCGACTGTAGACCTGTGCATGCGGTGGTGCAACTGTCTGGGCATGTAGAGTGTAACCAAAGCCCTCAGGGGCAGAGACAAAGTGGGCGGAGGAGGTGAGACAGAGACAGAATATGTGGGGTGAATAAATATGTAAAGAGGTGGGAGAGCGATTAAAAGACTGTGTGATTACAGTCGGTCTGTCTGTGTTAATCAGGTAATTGATGCTAAAGTCTCATTTAGAGCAAGCCCAGCTTTGGCTGATGGGTCAGACCAGAGGTTCACACCAGACACCAGGCATGCACACAGGCACTCATTGTGTCTCCGGGGAGCAGCTTCTAAACACAGGACCACTCCTGCTGGGCAGAGGGTAGGATGGATACAGGACAACAGACAGAAACGCCCTCTGGTGGTGTAGACAAACATGACAAGTCAAGTCCACCAAAAGTTTGTTTTCTGGGGCAAAGATGAGAGGGTGACTGTTTTCTTTTTAACATTTATTCTGTTTTTTAAAAACATAATAAATGTCTTGACTTAAAAAAAGGTTAAAAAATTACAGGAAAGAAAGAGAAAATTTAATCAAGGGTTTTAAGCAGCATATAGCTGGATTTGGTTTGCATACAGTACGGAAAGGCAAACTGTCATGACTTTATTTAAAGGCCTTTATTTACTTTTATGACGCTGCTGTGTTTGGAGGGTTCATTTTACAAGCGCCATAGGATTATTTCTGTTCTACCTGTAAAATTTATGCACCCTTATATTATAAGATAATAATAAGATAATGTTTGTCTGATAGAAGAAAGAGATGCCAACAGCAGGGTGATAGTTTATTTTCACACAGTGTAAGATAACACTGTATAATATGAGGTATGAGGTATATAGAGTAAAATATGACTTATGCCTGAGGGTTATTATACTTATTAACATGATTTATTTGCTTATGTTCATCATTATTATATAAGCAATGCACCGTCTGAAACACAGGCTCAACTGGAGGTAAGAAAATTTTTTTTTTTTTTCCTTTTTAAATCTTATGTTGGATGACGACCATATGTAAACTTAAATGCAGATAGTAGATCTGAGAAATATCGGCAAAAAAAAAATCAAATGTAAATTTATTTTTAGCTCTAGCTATTCTATGTAAACCCTTGAGATGCTTGTGCTTTAAAAATCCCAGAAGATCAGCAGTTTCTGAATCATCAGCATCAATAACCATGTCATATAAAAGTCACATAAATAATCTTTCTTCCCCATACTGATGCTGGGTTTGAACTTCAGCCGGTCATCTGGACTCCGCCTACACACCTAAATACAATCAGATGATGCCATGTGATTGGCTGATTAGCTTTTTGTACGAACAAGCAGTTAAAAAACTGTTTCCAATGCAAGTGTATTTGAATACTGGCAGAATGTATATACCTGATTTAATGACCTTTCAGCAGATACAGATATCATAACAATATATGTTCCTCACATAAAATATGTCAACAGGAATGTCAAACCCTTTCTCTTTGAATACCTATTGATATTTTTAAAAGATTGATATATTGTTCAGCCTTAGCAGACAAAAATACTGAAATACACCTGGGATATATCTTTTAGAGGTTTCTAACTTATCAGGTTTCATGGCACTATTTCAGTATTGTGCAATAAAGGTGCACATGTTGTACAGTTTTCCTCTTTTGGTGCAGGCTCGTCATGAATCAGTGCACAGCAGATCACCCTGAAAAACTGAAAAAGCTGTAATCACACATTTGTTTCATGATGTGTCATTTAACCTGAGTCTGTTGGTAATAATAAAATAAAACTAACTTGTAAAAGTAGATTGCTGAGAGTTTTGTGGTGAGCCCCTCAGTGATATCCTCCTTTATATTTTACATAGATAGAGTGAGCAGCTCTTCCAACTGTTCGCTCACACCATTTTAGATGACTCTTGACCCAGAGGGCAGAGCTCTTTCTTGCTATTCTGTCTTACTTCCGACACAAACTACCAGAGCAGCAGAACAGCTCTCCAGCTGCTCAGACCCTGTGATCTTTGCCCCTGCCAACATCCAAGTAAAGACCCCTGAACACGACCACCAGGAAGGACACCGTCAAGTCTCTTAAAGACGTCTCTTAGAAGACAAATGTCTCATTCGTAGGAGAGACATACAGCTCATGAACTTGTAGTTGTCAGAGCCTGAAAAAAATGTTTTTATAGAATTATAAAGACAGGATTTATGAAACCTTTTTTACAGTGTCCTTCATCCTGATAGACTTTGGTGCTCATAATGTAACTTGAATGTGTTTGAAGATCTGTTTCTTTAAAGTGAACCCGAGGAAAAATGCTTGCAGAAAAATATAAAGACTGCCTGTGTCATAAGTAGAACTACTGAGATTGAAAAAAATATGATGCAGTTCATTCTCGAGGCAATGTAACCACTAAAATGAAATAAACAAAAAACAACAAAGATAAAAAAAAATATTTTTTTTTTATTTCTTGCTTTCTTTTGCCTAATACCAAGTTCAAGTGAGTGATAACAGTAAAGAAATATACTGTACATGGTATATGGTCTTTGACAGACAAGCACTACATCTGAAAATCAGTAAATTCAACCCATAATGTGCTATTTTGTCTGTATACACTCTCACACCATTGCCAAAGCATGACTGACTGCTAGGTCTAGGTATCGAAAATGAATGTGTTATAAATGAGAGATTTGTGGATTCAATGAGGTATATGAGTTTCCGTTTTTGCTTTTCATTCCTTTAGAGGTTAATCATTACTTTTAAATAGGGGTGTGCAATATGACGATATTAAATCGTTAAGGATTATAACGTGGGGATGATTTCATAAAGCAGAAAGATCGTCAGATCGTCTGTGTGGGCGAAGAGACTTTGACGCGCACCCGAATTAGCCAATCGTAGCACATTACGCGCAGTGTGTGGTGGGATCTCCTGTTTGGTTATGTAGCGTGAAGCGAGAAAGAGAAAAGGAGATAAAAGCTTGAAGGTGTCTGATCAAAAATCTGTTCTAAAGCAGCTGTATTATTCACTCAGATTATAGACATTGCAGTTAGATAACATTTGTTTTAAATTGTTGCACTTTAAGACATAATTTTGATATTGTTGTTCATTACCTTTTATGTTTACATTTTTTGTTTAACTTTTATAAAAACTGCACTATTTAAATTAAAACCTGTTCAGAAAGTTTCTTTGGCTTTAATTGTCTTTTTTTTCTTTCGGGGTTTTACATGTTTTATATGTTAAACATAGGGAAAAAATGGTCAAACATGAAAATTAGTCTAAAAAAATCAAAGTAAAAAAGAATCGTGATAAAATCGTGATCGTGATTTTATTTTTAAAAAATTGGGATGACATTTTTGCCATATCGCTCATCCCTACTTTTAAATGATCAAGACTCAGTGGAATGACTGTCGTCCACATCTTACCAATCTTTACTGACCTTCTGTGTCACAATAGCATTATGTCATTTGTGACACGGCACATACACAACATAATGATAACAGGATAATGGTGGTCAAAAGTTTGTGTACATCTCACTAAAAAGATAACAGCATGTGCAGCTAGCCAAGTCATTTTATACAAACAAGGCAAAATATGAGAAACTTTCCTTTGTGAGACAGAATATGAGACACCATGCTCAGTGTCTTATAACCTCTTGTTAAGGATTTCAGTAATTCATCATAATTCAGCAGTACTGCTGTAGTCAATATATTGTAAGAGTACCATTACAGCAATATAATATGGTACTTAATAAACTGAGATCACTACATATAATGCAGACATATTTTCAGTTTTGAAATGTTCATTTATTACACCCCGATGTGAAACTGGACTGACCAACGGTGAAGACGTAGAACTGTTAAGCAGAACAGGAATTACAACTGACATGGACAAAATCCATACCCAACCCTAGTGTATAACATAACAGTAAATGTGGTCCGAAATAAAGCTGTACTGCTCAAAGACTTTCATTTATGTGCAATGACGTCAATAATGTATCAATGTTTAACAATTATGAGAAAAAAACGCTGGAGTTTTCACATAGGCAGTTGTTCAGTGGCTTTTGTTGAGAGGTAAAAAGGCATGTTTCCTGTTAAAGCCTTGCTGTCACATTTTAATAGCCCTCATTGATATAATAATGTCCCCAAGCAGGGAAATTTAAAAAAATGATGGAAAATGGGCTTAGCAGAATGAGGGAATTCCAGCTGGTGCTTCAACGCTGAGATAAAGGAGAATAACAAAGAGCAGACAGGGAGCCAAGGGGCCTCGAAATTACTTCAAATGAAGAACTATATTCAGGTCAGGAATGCCAAAACAAAAGAACAAGGTAGAGAGTTCCATAAAGAGCTATATGAAAACACCACTGATTTTTACCCAACATTAAAAAACAACAGCAAAGGACTGGAGGGAGAAAGAAAGAGACACAAACACAGACTGAAAGATGACTTTGTCTCCCTCCATGTTTATATATTTGACTGATGTACTTTATATTGTATGGCCAACAAAAGCTGTGAAGAATGAAAGCTATTGTTACAACCTCACCAGGAGATATTCATGAAGCAACAGAAGAGAAAACAGCAGGAGTCTGGTCCGACATGCCCGTATTTGGTGAAGTGACATGGGGCATGTTGGTACTTGGGAGCAAATAGAGGTGATGCTGCTTGTTTGGCCAGCAGCTACAAGCTATTACACACACGCAGGGCAAGGAATGTGACTGCAGGGATGGTCAAACAGATACGCAGAGAGCTATTTGACATTGTTCTGGGGAATGTTGCAGACAATGGTTGCTCAATGCAATAATAAAACTTTGTAATATGAACACAAATCAGTCAGTCAGTGCTTTAAAATGTTCCATCAAGTCCCCCAACCAGTTATGAAACACAGCACGGTCAGAAATCACATCTGAACAAAAGACCAGGAGGTAAAAGTGTGGGTAAGAGTGTAGTCAGGGACCTCAGAGCCCTGTAACACTGTTAGGAGGTAATTATTTCATTCAAAGATGCTTGTTCTTTTGCCTGTTAATTCTCTTTTCATTCCAGATGTAATTACTTTATGTCTTTATGATGGAGACAGCCACGGTCAGAGGGTATCATGTGTTTGGGTTCTTAGTCTGTCCATACACTCAGAACATACAAGTTGATTATTGTGGTGTGATGTCTAAAAAGTGCCTTGAGGATTTACTTTAAAACTTTAAACATCTACTTGGACACAAGGATGAACTGAATGGATTCTGGAGGTCATAGGTCTAAGTCATAGTGCTTGATTTTTATCCTCTGATTGTGAAGGTGAGCTGGAACTAGTGATGAGCAATATCATCAAGACAATATCAGTCTGCATAAAATTGCCTGAAACAACAATTATTGAGATCAGCATATCTTAAATTCCTTGGCAACATTTATATCTCCAAATTTGGATGTATATATTGATCATATAACCCATATACTGGCTGTAATATTGGTAAAATGTACAAATTTACTATGATGGTTTACCAGTCATTACTCATGGAAAGATGTCCTTAATTTAAATATGATTTATTAAAATAAAATGTTTTTCTTGCTTCACATCTGTTTCTAACACAAACAGACTGTCAACATAGAAGAAACAGGTCAATTTGGCTAAACTGAGAATTTGTGCTTGAGACCAGGCCAGCTGACAGCCTTGGCTGGGCCCGGGACAACCCACAGGTTGAAAACCCCTGCACTAGTAGATTGTATTTGGGGCTTGATCCATTAAAGATGTTTTTATATCATGGACAATACGTGATGCAGGAGACCTCAGGATGAATTTATCATTTAGAAAACAGTGAGTGAGTAAAACAGTGACAAAGAGCTGAACTGATGAAGAACAAGTGACTGACGATCCATCACTGTTCCTGCGATGTGCGTCTGTCTGCGTCTTTATGGTCACCGGCACACAGAAGAGCGCGCGCCCAAAGACGCAGTGATTCGGGAGGTATGTAGATCAAGTGTTTATGTGCACATCGGCTGCACTGCAAACTGACACACAACAATGGTAACAGCCGTACTTGAAATAAAAATGATCAGGCCTGTAGTCCACAGAGCGGATCGTTGCTGCTTCAGATAGTGGAGGATGCGTCCTGTTGCACAAAATGGGTCTCCTGATGAATCATGGATCCCTACACACAGCACGTGTAAAATGCAGGATCGCTAATATTAGGGCCCCCTCTCGCTTCACCGTGACACTCTCTCTCTCTTCTCTCTCACGGTAGCCTGGCTCTGAGTCTGACCCTCCGCTCTGGGGCAGCAGGCTCCTCGTGCATCACTGCCCCGCTGTGGGACGCCCCCTGCCCAGGGCCCGGGACAACATACCCGTTTGTCCCCCCCTGTCGGCAGGCGTGCTTGAGACAAAAAAAATACATCAGTACATCTGTCACTGATACTGAGTTTGGAAGTATCAACATAGCCAATGTCTGAGTCCCGACTAAGAACACTTTAAGAGATTTGAATTAAGGAGGTCACACCCTGCTTGGTCAGACTGTAAAGGCCTGATGATTGTTTTACAGTGATAGAGTATTTGTCAGCATCTTACGCCCATTGGTCACAACAGAAGGTGGCCTTAACGTGACAGTAGCTCCAACAGAGCATTTTTAGACATACTGAGTAGGGCCTGATCGATGTGGATTTTTTGAGGCCGATGCCGATACTGATATTTGGCAGAAAAAAAATTACTAATTAATCAGCCGATTATTTTAAAATATATACATTTAAAGTGTTATTTTTTTGATTGTTCCCTAAACACAACAATGAATATATGAATTACTAGTAGAACATTTTATAGTTTAACAATATTTGGTCATTTAGGATTTGTTTAACTTTACACCAGAGAGCAAATTTGAAGTACAATAACATGCAACATAGAATTGAACATCAGGGTCATTAATTATATAACCTTAAAAAAGAGTCACTCTGCATGTTGTACTTCTTGTTGATGAAAACTAAAGATAGGTTATAGAAAAGGTAGAACTTTTTAAAAAGTTGCAAACAAATCACTAGGGCTGCCACGATTAGTCGACTAGTCGTGACTAAGTCGACTATCAAAATAGTCGACAACTAATTTAATAGTCGACTAGTCGTTTTGTTTTTTAGGTGTGTTTTCTCACAAAACTGCCGTTGTACCTCTGCTGTCTTGTCTGCCTATCTGTCCTGTTTTCTGGTTATCACACCTGCAGGAATCAAAACAACACACCCCAAAACACACTCATGCATGTGGTATATGAACAACTACGCAGGCACCAAAGTTGCCAGGTCTGCTCATAATAAGCGATTTGGGCGACCAGCTGCATGCTGGTGCAGTACGCTGCAGTTCATGCATGAAGTGACTAGTCGACTAATCGCAAAAGTAGTCGTTGACTAGTCGACTATCAAAATAGTCATTTGTGGCAGCCCTACAAATCACTGTGAGAGGAAAGAAACAAAAATACTAACGTAACATTCTTTTCATAGGCATTTTTATTTTTCTCTGCAGCTTTAAGTACAAAATAAAAGTGTGCAAAACTGCATCAAATTCCTAAAAAATTAAAACAAATAACCTTTTAAAAATGTAGATATACTGATTATGAACTCTTTGCCAATCTGCCTTTCAGTCCTTCATTAGTGCATCAGAAGTAGATTTTAGTGGAGGTCGAACCACTTTTTTATTGGATACATGAGGTAATATGTGGGAGGAAATGAAAATATTTTGTGGGTCAGTGCACATATTTCACAAACTTCTTTAAACTGGCTGATTAAACTCCCCAGCTACGCTGAAGTCTCCCCTGGATGAGCCGGCTGGTGACGTCATAGATCTCCGAGCAGTTATGCTAACGCTATAATAGTTAGCTTACTAGCTAGTTAGCTTAGCTGCCGTGTCGGTAACAAGCGGGTGAAGCCAAGTTGCCGTCATGCAAAACTCTGGCCGATATTGAATACTTTCAAAAAGGCTATAATTGGCCAGTCAATATATCGCTCGTGCCCTAATACTGAGAATAGAGGTGGATCAGGGTTACTTGGTGTGTAAAAACTGGCAGGTTGTTTGAACATACGGGATTGTGAACATACTCCAGCAGTCATCAAAATCCGACACGTATCCAAGTAAAGTCAAAGCCTTGGCTCTGAACGTTTACATGGGCTAAATGACTGATTTGATTTTACAGTTGTATAAAGTCATGGGGCCTTGTGATCATCCATATAATGACTTTAGGTGCAATTTGTAAAATTTTACCCCTCAGGTCAACTATGAACAAATTACACGTTGGAGGTTGAAGGTCAAAGGTCAAGGTAAAAGAGCCTTGTGGTCAATTTTTGCTTATTAATCCAAAATCTGCTTAAGGCTACAACCAATTTTTATCAAACTAAGTAGAAATGTTCACTCTCACACAGGGTTGAACTCATTCAGATTAAATGTCAAGGCAGCATTGCTGCATGACCTTCTTTTGCTTGTGAATACTGTACAACATCTCTAGAATGCAAATAAAACACAACGGGAAACAGGATGAACTGATCAGATTTTGGAGTTAAAAAAAAATGGTTGTCATGTTCACCCTCATTTGTAAAAGTCAATAACTCAAAATGTATTCATAGATTTTTTCTTCAAAGAATAAATTCTACTTTGACTTTAAAAAGGAACAGATACGAGTTTTGAAAGGCAAAGTCAGATGCCCTTCGGACTCAAGATAATCCCTAACAGTGTACATGCCTTCTTCATGAATCTTTAAAGATTTTCAGCCACAATGTTTCCACTGTTTTGATGATAATCTGTTGGATTTTGAAGGTACATGATCAAAAACAAACGTCTCAGGATACGATGTTCATCTCTTGTCTTCAAAGAACTACCCATGTCTTTCTTAAACTAACATTATACCTTTACTATGCGGCACTTTCAGGAGTAAAAAGAGAAGCAGAAAAGTCAGAGCGGGCAGAAGTGTCTTTATCAACTGATAAAACCACATCTAATCAAGTTGGTCTCATTTTCAACAATGTAGCTCATGAGGACAGTTCTTGTTGTTAAGGTAACCTTGGCCATGAAATGCTTCAGGAAACACTCAAGATGTCTGTAATACTCCTTCATGACCCAACAGATAAAAAACAACATGATTCAGGTAGTGTGAGATAAAGAGCAGATCGGCACAGAGCAGGCTGTAACATGCTCTTCTGTAAATTCAGATGCTCCACCTTGTCTTCACAATTACGGCACTTTGATGGTGCAGTTCTCTCTCAAAGCAAAGCTCCTCTTAGTGTGGACGCTCCAGCTGTACGTCTCTCACTTGGAGTGATCTGATATGAAGTATATTACAGAGTCAGGTCCAAATGTAGTTCAGCGATTTTACTTCTTCACAGCCTACGGCAGTGGACACTTCGAAAACAATAAAGTTAAAGAGCTCATACCACTACATTACATTTACAACTGAACAGATACGTCAAAATACATCATACTGTCACCACTCCACATGATTTTGAGTGGAACTCAAGGCAAAAACATAAAATTATAAGGAGGCGGAGGAGGAAATGTGTGATCATTTAGAAAACCTAACTCAAACCTATTTAGTGTCTAACCTGTGCGTTAAAGCTATGGTCTACGATTTGGAAGCTTTGTACATATTAATAACACCGTTTATAAGGCTGTTATGGTCCTATGGTCCTATCTACACAGTATAAAGACCAAAAAGAATGAAAAAAATCCATTCAGTATATCCGCTGAAAAGCTGCATACTAGCTGACCAATCAAACCTAAGAACCTGCGAGGATCGATTGGTCCGTGAGTTGGTCTGTGAGTCCATCCAATCCTCGTCTCCCTCGCTACGCAGCGTCATGCCCATGGTCCCGCCTCCTCCCCTCTACCTCCGGTGAGCAGCTAGAAGCATTAGCTACTGAACTATCATGGAGCCGGAAAAGCCTAGCGCCGAGACCGAAGCCACCTCCCTCTCCCGCGGGGCCCAACGGAGCTCTGCCCGCGGGTTGAGGCCTGTTAGCGGGCTAACGGCTAACGAATAGCCTCAGCCGGCCGTCAGACCTTCAGCATCGACCGTTTCGCCCCTGGTTGATCAGGTAATGGCTTTGTTTACTACAGTGGGAGATGTCTGCTGAATAACTCTGGTTAGTTTGTGCCTGCACGGGCTAATAACTTGTAGGGGAGCGGGTTAGCCTGTTAGCCGCTAATTGTTTGCACTGTAAGCTGAGCTGGGGAGGACAGGCTGAGAAAGATAAATCCTCCCCCACACTCGGCTCCGCTCTGGCGGCGCCAGACCCGCATTGCCGCCGGTCCAGTTGAAATGGCTACTGCTGTGTGTTACAAGGGAGATGTCTGTCGTGTTTGATACTTTCAGTTGAGCTGAGCTGTTTTTGATTGAGTTTGCTGCTGATATATTGTGCTAGTCGTAGCTCTGTCCGAGGGGGCTTTACAAGGCGACACGAGCTGGGGGCGGGATCTTGGAACACGGAGGGGAGAGATGAGGGAAGGGGGGGCAGGCTGCGGTTTCAAATCGTAGACCCTAGCTTTAAGTGGTAAATTTAATTACAGTGCCACAAGCTTCATAAAACTGATGTCAATTGGCAAAACCAGCAAACTCACAAAGAGCCACAGCAGCAATTTGTTTGACTTCTACTTTCAACAAAAATTGATGAGAGACAATATAAATTACCAAAGACATGATCACCCAGCAATTATCTGTATCAAATAAAAACTCTGAGGCTACTTCACTTTCATTTTTGCATCATGCAGGAACAGTCGGTCCATGAAAGGTGTTCATCTTAACACAAGGCTGCCAAACAGTTGTCAAACTAACACAGAGCAAACAAATTAAGTTGTCAGAGTCTGAAAATATTAAGTGCAGGGTAAAACATGAGAGGAGGTGTTTTTGTTACAGGTCTATCAGACCTGTGATGGTGAAATGAAAGCTAACATTTAGGTTGTCAATTTGAATCGGCTACCTTCAACAGATCATTAATTATTCATTTCTGTCTCCTCAGTTCTCTGACTCATACATGGCAGCTTTGTCCTGGGAAAGTGATACAATGAGCTTTAAATTTGCATCAGTTAAAGATGGTTACATCGGTTAAATTCTGGTCAAAAAGGCTCCAGATTTTCAAGATGTGTAAACAATATTCCAATATATAATTTTCATCGATGCAAGCACATGCAGTATGTTATATATAAAAATATACCCTTGAACTAACTGCTGCACTCACAAAAACTGCATCCATGTGTCAAACAAAGAGGGACATTCACAGGCTTAACTGTACAGAGTGAGGTGAACACAAAGACTGTATATAGTGGATAGCGTGGCTTCGCCTTCTACCATTTAACGGTTTTGAAGCCATAATATCCCCCGTCAGGGCGCTGCCATTGTGCAGCCAGTAGAGAATCTGGACCCTATCTGGACGCTGCTGTCATAAATGGTCGCAAAATTCCGCAGCATACAGCGTACACAATCATTGTGAAACTGCCGTAAACCGCGGTTATTTTTTAAACTCTAATAACTGATGAAAAAGAAACTTTTCAGAAAAAAGAGGACTTGAAAAAACACGGCCCAATAATACTTTCATATCACCACAGCATACGGATGGGAGAAATATTTCCACGAGGTGTATTACTTTTTTGAAGTTTCACTACGGCCCATTCAGACGAATGGGGGAGACGGAGAGTTGACCTATACTGCAGCCAGTCACCAGGGGGAGCAGTTTCTGTGGCGACGTCACAAAAGCCCAGCGACATAACGTCCATGTTTTTTACAGTCTATGGGTGAACATGGGTTTATGGTATTAATGAATCATGCATCTCTTCATTCTCTGAAAATCAGTGATTATACTGACCATGAATGTGACATCCAGGTACAATCCAAGTGTGGGAGACACTGCATGCTTTATGCAAACACACAATGTTAACAGGTGTGTAAGCCAAACAGCAGCAGTTGAAGATGTAGTTTCAATATGTTTCAAATGTCTCTTTATTTAGGGTTTTAATAAAAACTGGATCTTGTGTGAGTGGCCGGCTTTATAATTCCAAGGATGTGTCATGCTTTAAATCTCCATAACCAGAAAACAACAGACACATCCCTCTGAAAGTCAGCCGATAGTAATCGTAATTTTTCAAAAGTCACACTCGACATTACTTCAGTCCTTAATAAAAGTAATTGAAATCTGTTTCTAGTAGGGGTGTTACTGATACTGATAATGCAGCCATGAGTATTGGCTGATACCGATATCGATTCCATACGATATCAACAGTAATCGTATACTTTTGTTACTTATTTTGTAGCATGGACTGAAAGAAAAGGCTTGATCAAGTGAGATTACTCAGACAACAGTAGTCAGCAATATCAGGTATACAAAAAACTGACCCATATGTCACTAACCAATGGCTTCAACAAAGTTTAACCTTAAACATAGGAATATAGTACAATTAAATACAATAAATCAAAAATAAATTAGAAGACCCTGAAAAGTAACCTCAATAAATCCAATAAAAACAAAAACACATATTTTTAAACTGCAAAATAACCACTGTATTTAACTTAAACATAAGCATGTTCTACAACTGAATTAAATAAATAAAAAATAAATTAGAATGGACTACTTGTATTGGAGTGCTTATACTGAAGATTTTAGATGCAGGCCGATATAATCCGCTATCTGTTTTTTTGCTGGTATCAGACTGATATCAATATCGGATTGGGACATCCCTAGTTTTTAGTCAATAACATCCCCACACTTTTACAACCAAAGCATGAATAGTCTTGAGATGATGTTAAACTGAGCACTGATAATCGATACTGAACCAAGGTGTTTGTCTCTATCACCGTTGTTTCAACTCAAAGAGACAATAATAAAACCAAATGTTGCTAATTTAAAGTGTCTGATGAAACAGAGACATTTGTCTAATCTGCATGGAGACAGAAATATAAAAAGCGACACAGAGCACAGCATGACGTGGCTCAGTCTGAGCCACTTCACAGCAGTTTGTCCCCATCAGCACAATCATTGTGCTCCTGTAGCCCAGCATCCATGACTGTATGTGCGTGTGCATGTGTGTGTGTCAGCTGCAGCCCACCCAAAACCACATGTCAACTCCCCCATCACACACAACATCCAAACATTTCAGAATATTCAACAATAGAAACACACGTATTGCCTGTTATCTGAACTAATAAACCTACTTACACCACAAACACGACACAAAAACACACAGGGATAGCTCTCCACTCCACGGGGGCCGTCACTGGTGCAGCATGGGAACTCAGACGGATAACACCGCTGAGATGACCTCATGGCTGCCTGCTGCCCCCATGGAGCCAGACGCTAATCCTAAAAACACAGACCGTCACGCTACCTCCTACTCTACAGCCACCACAACATCCAGCCTAAAACAAACCACTGCTGATCCTGTCTGAGAGATGGCCTCCAACTGTGAATAAAGACTAAAGTCCAAAGGTAACAAACACCGTGATCTGCTTTATTACAGGAAAATATGCAGGAATGATGCCTTGGTATTCAGCTGAACCAAATTTATTTGGTTGGACCTCAATGAGAATCAAGACGTTAGCTACTGTTGAAAAGACTATAAACTGGTTTGGCCTCAGGACTCACCAACCCCTCCATCATGAGTATTACAACTAATCTTTCTATAAAAACTTTTACATTAACTGACAAAAGAGACAGATCACACTAAGCCTAATTGAAAAAACACATCATGATAAAGCTCTGAGAGCACATGCATGCATATACTCCCTCTAACAGTGATTACATGGAAAATAACATTTCTTTTCAGACTCTGACAGCTTCATTTGTTGTGCTTCAAGAAGGTGGAGAATTCAGTAGAGTTTTAAGCTGAACCAAGAGACCTACCCTTAAGGACTTTTATTCCTTTTCAAAGACTGCTCCTGTTGGTAATGTTTGTGTTACTTTCGGTGCTTTGGCAGGACTGTGTCACAAATAAAACCTGCAAAAATGTTGCTTATTTGGAAGTATCTATCACTGTCATTTGAAAAAAAAGCTGCATTAAAAGAGACATTCTTAATTTAGTGCTCCACAGCAGTGGTTAACAAACATTTTTTACTCAAGGCTAAATCTAAAGTCAAGGTGCATTTTGTAACATTTAAAGAAACATAAGAGAAAAAGAGATGGTTTCATTTTTTGGTTCTAATAACGGCAGATGATGTTGTTCCTGTGTTGGCTTTATGGAGTTTTTCAAAAGTTACAGAATTTGCAGCTCTATCAGAAAATAAATGCACCTAAAAAAAATTGAGCACCACTGCTCCTCGGCCATGGTTTCTGATGGCGGTCTAAGCCTCCCTAAGGGAAAAACCAAGATTTCTGGGGAGGGAGTGAAGTTTCTCTCTGCTCAGATGTTGTCAGAATTACATTTACAAGTATTTACTTTAACAATGATGACAAAGATAATACAAACTTGCTTCAAAGATATTTCTCACTCAAATAACTTTCTGTATGTTCCCTCCTTATTGATGTGTTTTATGAACTGTTGTGTTTGTCCCTGTTTGTATTAGTTTATTGTTTTGTTTTGTTTTTTGGGGAAAATTATTTCCCCCAAATCATTTTTAATCAAAGAATCTGTATATTTTATCCAATAAAAAGATCCAATAATTACTTAAATTGGGGAAATTGTTTGCAAGGCCGTAAGGCCCCAAAACAAGCCAGGTCACGCTGGTTACGTCATCTGTCGTGCCTTACTAGAAGATCCTCAGCCCGTCCCCGTCTCTAACAGATGAAAAGTGAACATTTCTCAGTTGCAAAAGATAAGGAGCAGTAGCAGCTAGCATTGCTCAGGCTACAAAAAAACAACACGTAGCCTGAATGTCCCCATTTAGCAGGCGTTTGAAAACTGGCAAAACTTTTTAAGAGACAGTGGAAAGGCTAAAGCCATTCGCGACAAAGTGATGGAGTTCATAGCGCTCCATGACCAGCCCTTTTCTGTCTTTGTGAGCCCAGGTTATCGCAAGTTAATAGCTCATTGGAGTCCCGTTACACTCTCCAAAACTACCACTTCTTCTTGTATGTATACCTATAAGCCCTCTCAGGTATCTATGCCACACACATCCATAACTTATAACATAAGACACAACAAAACAGACTAGACGCAATTTTACCAAAGACATACGGATATCTGACGTTAGTCCGGTCAGCATGCTTAGCTTAAAGGCTCAGTGGTTGAATCAAGATTTTGATATGCAAAAAGATTACATTACGCATAAAAATGTGAACTTATTGGCTATCAGCATCGGCCATGAGAAGCAGGACATTATCGGTTATCATATCAGTTGAAAATGTTCATATCGTGCATCACTAATATTTAATGTGCCAATGACAATAAAGAACTCCGATGAATTGAATTTCTGCATTTCAACAAATCAAATTGCTGTTTTGGACAGAAATGTTTCACTTCTTGTGTGGATCCTGGGGACTTGAATCTTCTAAGGCACAACTGTGTGTGGGCTTAAGGATAAAGGTTTGAGAAACAATGCTCGATGTTGTTCACTGTCTGACATTAGGAGTGAACTCCCTTACAAGGAACATGAGTCTACAATAAAGCTGTTTACAAGTAAGGGCTGAATGTGACGTGGAAAAGCGATCTTCACAAGGCTTGAAAGCTCCCCAGAGAAACTATCTTAACACACATCATTAGTTACAATCTAAGCCTAACTTGATGTTTTTCTGGAGTTATTGCTGCTACTGCAGTTGGCATGATTTCTAATCTTACAGGCATATTAACCCTCCTACCAACCTCTCTTCACTTGTTTGAACACTTTATGCAGTAGCATGAGGAAAAACATGGTGACGATGTTTTGATAAGGTTTGAATACAACTTTTAGCCTCAAAGCTTTAGTGGGACAAAACTCATTTTCTAAAATCAAGTACAGCAACACTTTGGCTTACTGCTGTGAATAAATGGAAAGTTTTTGAAGAGAAAATTGGGTATTTTGACATCCAATTTATTTGTGTGTGACAGCAGTCTCTGCTTCATTGTTTACCAAGAAAAAAGATTTACCAGACAGGACAATCAAAACACACCAGTAATTTAATCTGACAGCCAGTTGTCAGGGGAGACACAAACAGCCCTGTTTTCTGACCCTGCATAAACCCAGACAAACTTTTATCAATAATGACTCAGACTCAAAGACCAAACAGAAGTCACACTTTTAAAAAGAGAACTCTTAAATTCCTAAATCTTTTTACTCCCATCATCTAAGGGAGAAGAGTGCCTGCTGGGTCTGTCTAAGTCAAAGCCAATACTTGCAGAGGAACTTTTTGTTGATCATGCAGCCTGTGTTCAGAGCCCTGCAGACTCCTCAGCAGCTTGAAAAGATTCCCCGGGGAATATCATTGTTATACCACCAGCATATTCTTATTATCAGACATACTGTAGTATCAAAAGGATGATACTGCTGCAATTATCCTGAATAACCTCCCCAGTGTCAGCCACAGTAAAATGAATTCTCAGCAGAAGTGAATACAAGCTGTGTAAATTACCCTGGGGGAAATTGAAGCAGAAGATTGATACAGAAGTCTACAAGACTTAAAATCCCCCAGCATGTGATGTGTTCATATGCCGGGGGATAGAAAAAAAGTGTAATAATCATGGTTCATGTCTGATGACACATGTAAATCATGATTTCTGCCTGCTGTTTCATACCAAACATTTAAGCTGCAGTCTGCCCCCACTGATGTATCCACAGGACTCAGAGCGGTCAGTATGTGGAGGAAGTAAACATCATTATATTGGCAATGTTTGACTCAACAAACAACCTTTAAAACACCACTTTCCAAAAACATATTGAGTAGTCACCCTGTGGGAAAAGCAGCCTGACAGGGGGTTCACCCATGTTACAAAACGTGTGAAATGTATCATTTCATCTCTGCTCCCATGTTTGATGAACGAGGCCTCATATTTTGTCTGAGGTGCAAACTTAGACTTTTATTAACGTCCCACAATGCTTCCCCCTGGCTCAGGTCCACCCACCTCAAATGCTAACTTTCTACTTTGACTTTAAGGAGATCCCTTGAAACAAGAACTGCACCCATGGGATGAATTTACTCATTAGTGAGCCGTCATCTTAGTTTCATGGATTAATTTTACATATTTAAGAAGGATGGTGCTTTCAAAGTGATGTTGCCTCTCCACCTCTTGCAGTAAGTCCCTTGCTGGGCATTTTTTTTGCAACATTCACAGTGAGGGGCGGTGAGGCACTGTCATTTATAAAGAGAGTTTCTCCCCAAAAATGAGAAATGTATCCATTAAACAAGAGCAAAGTATCACTGATTAGTAGGGCTGCAACAACTAATCGATTAAATAGATGAAAATCGATAATTAAATCTGTTGTCAACTAATTTAATTATCGATTTTCATCGGCAACGAATCACGGGTGTTTTGGTGCATGAAATTGTAGCTTACAGTCGGTCAGTTAGGAGGAGATGAGAGCCCAGTCTCTTGCCGTGAGCTACTGTGAGAGGTGCGCATTCGCAATAGCGACCATCACTGCACATAACAACATCCAGAGGGATTCACAATGGTGGCATCCACGGCAGCAGCCTTGCAGAGCACACAGACCTGCCTGATTCTGAAATCATGCATCTCCGTCTTGCCAGCCTCCACTGTCCAACTGTTTCACTCGGCTAAATGCTTAACGGCCCAATCAGGGAAGAGAGGCGGGAGCAGTGGTAGCTGCGGGTGTGACGAAAACAGGAAGTGACTTAACAGGAAGTGAAATCCTGTTGTACAAATAATGGAGGCTAATGTCAGTTAGCCTCCTGATTACTCAGTTATATTTGGTGAAATCTGCTCTCCTCATAAGTTGATTTAGTAGGGACTGTCTTGGACAAGGTTCATGTCCCATATAAGTGTTAAATGATACATCTGTGTGGTATAATTTAATGTGAAACAATAGTCTCAAGGTAGTTAAGCTACCGGCTAAGCGGCCGTTATCCGCTAGGGCTGGCGGGCGTTAGCCCCTATGGCTAGCAGCTAACATGGGCAAACAACAGTTGGCCGTTAGCCGTAGCAGCTAACACCAGTTAGCCGCTACGGCTAACGGTCATTTACTGTTGTTTGCCCTTGTCCGCCATTTGCTGTAGCAGCTAACGACTAACCTTTAGTCGCTAGGTTTAGCCACAACATATGCTACGTCATAGCAGCGCTGCTTGATATGGATTGGTCCGCGATGAGTGTTTTGAGCCAAACAATCGTCCAATCACAAGCTGCTGTTGTATCTGAAGGTTCTGCCCCTGAAAACATTCTCACAGGGCTCCTCCCCAGATGGATTAGTGAAATATTTTCAATACGGAACTGTCCATCTGGCATGTCAGGTTACCACGGCAGCATCACTCTGCAAACGACCAAAAACCTCCAAAAGCTGGGAGTATTTCACACTCAACAAAGCAAAGCAAACGATCACTTGCAAACATTGCAAGGCTGACTTTGCCTGGCATGGGATCATGACCTCTATGAAAGAGCACTTGCGGAGAAAGCACGTCGGCGTGTTGGAGACAGACGAAGACTCGCCTCGGTATAAAGATTATTTTTGTTTTTACATTCAGCAGCACCTTATTTTATACTAAGGTATACTTTATAGACAAGACTGCTACTGCTTTGCCTGCTTTGTTTCAAGAATAAAAAGTAAGTTTGTGAGCATTTATTTGAACAACATGCAAACAAGTCTGTTAATGAACTTACAGTTTTGCACAGCGAGTCAAGAAAGAATAAAGCGGTAATAAAATATTATTATTGAAGGAAAATGCATTTTATTGCCTTTATTGTTGTTTAGAAAATACCTAAAACAACTTTAAGCTAAATTGTAAAAGAAATTGCAAAAATGTGTCATTATCTGATTAATCGATTATTCATTAAAATAACTGCCAGATTAATCGTTTATGAAAATAATCGTTAGTTGCAGCCCTACTGATTAGTCCATAAATGTAATTACTCATTAAGAAGTGCAGTAAATGCAGGACTCAGGAGTGGGACACTCAGTTGAAGAAGTGTAGTGAGGCTTGTCACTGGTCAAATTACAAGCAACAGAGGATACAGAGGATCCTTTTTCACAGTTTTTCAGTTTTCTTGTTTTTAAAACATATTTGAATAAAAAATGTTGCGCTGCTTCACCTTTAAACCTTTTATACAAACATGAAGACAAACAAGCATTATAAATGTTCATAAAAGGTCTTTAAAGCTGGTCAATGACTTTCAAAAGATCAATTAATCGTAGATATTTATACCCTCAACAGGCAATATCTCTTGGAAGTAAAAAACTGTGAATGGAAAACAAATTGTCAAATTAGCAATTCCTTTTTTGGAATGAATAATTTTTTCCAAAATATGATTACATAATTGTTCATTTAAAGCTTAAGCCAACAATAACAAAAGGAAAAAGAGGAAGGTTGTACTTGAGTGCTCAGTTGGGTGTCAGAAAAAGAGCATCTCTTGTGTTCTGCTGCAGAGATCTTTCTCTCAGTAGGTCATAAAAGATATGAAGCGCAGAGTGTGGGAATAAGAACTTACTGTTTGTGGAGAGCATTGCTCCTTAGATAGCAATGTGGGAAAAAAGAAAACAAAACAGCACAAAACATTATGATTTTGGTTTATCAGTGGTATCCGAACAACACGTTTTTTGCACACAAAAAAGTCAAATTTGACAAAAATACTAAAACTATGCTGTTTGGTAGAGCACTAACATTACATTTTCACTAAAAGAATCATTCAACGTATTGACTTATTCATTTTGCAATGGCTCAAATCAGGTTTCAGTTAATTAATTCTTGGTTGGAAATCTCAACATGCCAACAGTAGGTGGGTGTCAGTGAGGTTTGATGCCAGGTCTCTTCAGATAAAGTTCTCCCTTTGGTTAATTTCAATATGTTCTTTTTTAAACAAGGACTACCATTATTAAGAGGATTACTTTAATACCCTCTAGCTCTCTACTTGAAATAAGGATATTTAGAGCCCAACAATTATATAATACATCATCTTAAATCACTTCAGTGAGCAATGAGATATTGGTAGTTGATGCAATGCGACTAACTTTCCAGAAGCATTGATATGTGCGGTCTAACGTGTCAAGAAGGGATGCAAAATTATGTTTTTTGCTAATCTGATGCGCTAATATTTTAAAACTTATCTTAGTCAATAGTAGGGGCTGTTCAAGTAATTACCATTATTGTAATCACAGTAAAGGCCTTTACAATTAACACACTGTATAATCTAAATGTACTGCAATCAATGAAAAAGTTTTTAAAGTGGTCAAGCAGTGTTTCTTGACATGTGGTCTGATGGTTAAGCATTCCCAGATTTCTGCAGATGAAACATGTGAGCAACCACGAGATTAAGAGCAAACATGTTGAGACTGTTAATATTGTATAAAACATAAATTGCGTAGACTAAGACACTCTTCATCTTTTGTTAATTTAAGGCAATACATATTATTAAAGCAATACTGAACAATTTTATCACACACATCATATTTCTCCGATATCAGACCAAGACAAAAACAATCCCACATACACTTCTTGATAAAGAACAGCAACACGAGAAGTATCCTGTTACTCTCATTCTGACAGTCTCTTTGTGTTAGAAACCACTGTGCAGTGAGAAAAATAACATCAAATATCATAGAAATTGCTACTATGTTGTTTTATTGAGACACTTGGTAGTGATAAGTAGGCCTGTGCTCAAAATATCGATACCGCAAAATGTCGTCATGCACTCCTTGGGGATACCTGGATTGAAACAGATTCTATAGAACCAATGCAGCCTCAGTGTTTCGAAGGTTGTTGTCAATACACTTTGGGTAATGTTAACAATGGCACAGTTCAAAGTAGAAGTCATGCTACATGATGAAGCATATGTTCCAAATTTGAATGTAGGTCTACTACATTTGAGGACCTGAATTTAAGTTTCTTACGTTGCAGAATTATTCAAAACTCATCCTTGTTCTTTTTGAAATAAAAACAACACTTGTTGGGAATTCTGTTAAAAGTGTAGTCAATGTTCACAATTTACATGTATCAGGATACATATCGTATCATGGCCTCAGTGTTGGGATATGTATTGCATTGTGAGGTTGCTGGAAATACCCATTGATAATGGTGTCCATTATGGTGTACTTGTACACTCAGGGTAGTTATATTATTCATTACATCCCACTTAAACGCTTTCCAGTTACGAGCTGGTGTCTTAGCTGAAAATCGTCCAACATCCCACAAGGACATTCCCACAAAAGGTGGCATTCCCAGTATTTTATATTGTTTGCAACTCACAGAATATGACTTCCCAGATGAATTGGAGCGACCATGGAGGAGCAGGAGGGGAAAATACTAAGGGATGATTCCATGGTTAAAAACCCTGACGTTTGCCCTCACACATGCAGGTCACCTGTATAATTCCAGGATGATTTCAGGGTTGTTCAACGAGTGGAAATGGAAAAGAAATCTTTCAGCAGATAGTTCATCCATGGAGTTACCAGTTCCCCTCTACACCCTACATTTTTTAAAACAACACTGAAATTAGAGTTGGGTTCAACCTCCAAACAATACAATCTAACTCTTTGAGGCTCCCTGCCCTCTGCTATCATCAGCTCCTCCACACCCTGCTCTCTGTTTTGTAAAATAACACCACTTCAAGGGCGAGGAAGAATCTTAAATTTCACCAAAGGTGCTCTGCCGTGAGGAGAAGAGAGAGTAAAGATATGTGATCAGGAGCAAAGAGACGAGGGAAAATATGAAACTACCCCCAACAAACTCAAAAGAGTTCATTTATTCTCCAAAACTATGTAACCTAAACAATGAATTAACATTTGTGTTTTCACTGAAGATTAAGAAAACACATGCGGCATGTTGTTGTAACATTATCAGGTCAAGTATCAAGGGTGTCTTCTCTGCGGAGGCAGCAGATACTTTAATGACAACCGAAGCCCTGACTCAACCCCTTCATCACAGTGTTGTGTTTTTGTCTGGTGGAGGCTGCTCATTATGTGAGTGTTCAGCCCTTCGCTGATGAAGGTTTCCCAAACTAAATGACCTGTTTTGAAGCTCAGGTTTGGTTTTCTGTCCTGCAGGGCTTGTTATCTAGTGTTCAAACAAGATAACAAGGCATGCAGGAGAACACCAACAAGTCTGGACCTCAGATTGAGATGTTAAGGGATACACAATATATGCCACTATTTCTAAACTCAGCATCACAGATACTGATATTTTCTGTCAAGCGAAAAAAGTCTCAACTTTACTAAAACAGACTGATCTTTGATGATGGGAATCTATTTAAGCTGGAACCAGATGTGAAGCAACAAAAACATTTAAATCTTTAATTAGCAAAACTTTTGATATATACAAGTGATTGTAAGGTAAACTATTAATGTGCATATGAATATTTTAAGGCTGCTTGATCACAGCAAAAGCCATGTCCCAATTATGTTGATAAATAATGAGATGACACAATTACTAATTGATATTACAACACATACCACATACAATCACTGAGCTCTGACACTCTAAACACTATCATCGTAAATATGATAGAAGCAATAAATGACAAGTGAAAAAAAACTAACACCAAAATAATGATAGATGGAATAAGATGATATAAGTTCGACAGGTCATGTGGCATAGTTATCATTAAATCTCGATCACTCAGCTTTTATAATCGTGAGAGACAACAATCTAAACTGAGATTAAAATTCAATTATTATCTACCATCCATGATTCTGATAATCAGCTTTTTAGACAATAATGTTTTGATACTGATATTGTTGGGAGAATATCATGCATTCTTTATTCAGAACATAGGTGAACACAACAAAGCAGTTCAAGGAGATGCTGAGAGCCAACTGAGTTATGTTTGTGAATCTGCAACATTTTGCCTTGAGCAGCCGGCCTGTGGCCTGTGGCACGAATCTGCAGCTCTGTCAACCCTTTTTCCACTCTGTGTACAACATCACCAAAGGCAACTGGCAACAAAGAGGAAGGGGTTTTATCTTCAAATTAAAGATGAAAATAACTAATAAAAATAGTCAAACACGGCTCTTCAAAGAGACACATTTCAAGAAGTGCTCACATAGGAAAACAGGTGGGTTTCTGTCAAACTACAGCAAGTATTTTATTTGCTTCTTTTATAATATTAATATTTGTGGATTGTTTATTTTCTTGGGATTTCAAGTAGGAGCTAAATTAACTGCAGAGACTCCTGATCCAACAAAAACATGCTGGTTTATTGCACTGGACTAATCAAAACATTTAATAGAACAGTTTCATATACGGAAAAGAAATGTGTTTGTTACACCTCATGGTTCAAGGCAGAAGCACCAGTTACGTCAGCTCAGTTTGGTCTTAAGCTCAGTTTTGCTGGCAGTTCACCATAGTACTTCATCTCATTAAAACAATCATCTGAGACTCAAATTCTGAAGACAGTCACTGAACACAACACATCAAGAGGCGCTACATAAAGCAAGGAAACAAAGATAAAACTATGTAAAAGGTGACTGAACCAAGATGAGCTCCACTGTTTCAAAGAAGTCTGAAACTGGAGGGATTTAGGTCTTAACATTCCTCTCTGCTGAGGTGCCTCTAAGCAAGAAATAAGATCCCCGTTCACTTCAAAGTGTTTATAAGAAGCAACAATGAGGTTAATCCAATAATGCTTATCCATGACTATGACCTCTGAAGGTAAACAACAACAGAAATTTAATAATCTGAGTGGAGTCACAGATTTACAACCCAGAGTGCTGAAACTCTCAGTGCAGCAGAGGCAGACATACAAGTGAGCTGCAGCCATAGAAACACTTTTGTTGTTCACCTCAAATAACCTCACTCACAATGAAAAGCTCAAGACTTTGCCCAACACAAATCATGGAAATATTAGGAGTGTAACGATCCATCGATATACAAAACCCAAAACCAGTGAAGTTGGCACATTGTGTAAATCGTAAATAAAAACAGAATACAATGATTTGCAAATCCCTTTCAACCTATATTCAATTGAATACACAGCAAAGACAAGATATTTAATGTTCAAACTGAGAAACTTTTTCTTTTCCAAATAATCATCAACTTAGAATTTAACGGCAGCAACACATTTCAAAAATGTTGGCACAGGGGCATTTTTACCACAGTGTAACATCGCCTTTCCTTTTAACAACACACAGTAAACGTTTGTGAACTGAGACCAATTTTTGAAGCTTTTCAGGTGGAATTCTTTCCCATTCTTGCTTGATGTACAGCTTAAGTTGTTCAACAGTCTGGGGTCTCCGTTGTTCTATTTTACGCTTCATAATACGCCACACATTTTCAATGGGGGACAGGTCTGGACTACAGGTGGGCCAGTCCAGTACCCGCACTCTTTTACTACGAAGCCACGCTGTTGTAACACGTGCAGAATGTGGCTTGGCATTGTCTTGCTGAAATAAGCAGGGGCGTCCATGAAAAAGACGTTGCTTGGATGGCAACATATGTTGCTCCAAAATGTACCTTTCAGCATTAATGGTGCCTTCACAAATGTGTAAGTTACCCATGCCTTGGGCACTAATACACCCCCATACCATCACAGATGCTGGCTTTTGAACTTTGCACCTATAACAGTCCGGATGATTCTTTTCCTCTTTGGTCCGGAGGACACGACCACAGTTTCCAAAAACAATTTGAAATGTGGACTCGTCAGACCACAGAACACTTTTCCACTTTGCATCAGTCCATCTTAGATGAGCTCGGGCCCAGCGAAGCCGGCGGTGTTTCTGGGTGTTGTTGATAAATGGCTTTGGCTTTGCATAGTAGAGTTTTAACTTGCACTTACAGATGTAGACGAACTGTAGTTACTGACAGTGGTTTTCTGAAGTGTTCCTGAGCCCATGTGGTGATATCCTTTACACAGTGATGCTGGTTTTTGATGCAGTACTGCCTGAGGGATCAAAGGTCACGGGCATTCAATGTTGGTTTTCGGCCTTGCCGTGCAGTAATTTCTCCAGATTCTCTGAGCCTTTTGATGATATTACGGACCGTAGATGATGAAATCTCTATTTCCTTGCAATAGCTGGTTGAGAAATGTTGTTCTTAAACTGTTGGACAATTTGCTCACTCATTTGTTCACAAAGTGGTGACCCTCGCCCCATCCTTGTTTGTGAATGACTGAGCATTTCAGGGAAGCTGCTTTTATACCCAATCATGGCACCCACCTGTTCCCAATTAGCCTGTTCACCTGTGGGATGTTCCAAATAAATGTTTGATGAGCATTCCTCAACTTTCTCAGCCTTTTTTGCCACTTGTGCCAGCTTTTTTGAAACATGTTGCAGGCATCAAATTCCAAATGAGCTGATATTTGCAAAAAATAAAGTTTACCAGTTCGAACGTTAGGTATCTTGTCTTTGCTGTGTATTCAATTGAATATAGGTTGAAAGGGATTTGCAAATCATTGTATTCTTTTTTTTTTCGATTTACACAACGTGTCAACTTCACTGGTTTTGGGTTTTGTAGATCGATACATCAATTGGTTCAGAAATGATCCAATCACATCGAACGAAAGTCAAAACATTGATCAACATCGTCATCTTTAATGTACGCTTTTATTTTGAAATTCCGACCGGACATGCGTGTCAGTTTCCGCCAAACCGTGCCTCGTTCTGAAGTTTCCAGGCTCTCAAGTCTTACACTTTCAGCGTATGAGACACACATTTGAACACCTTCAGTCTCCCACACGCCACACGAGATATTTCTCCTGCTGTAAAATGTATTGTGTAGCGCCCACCGAGTAACACCGCTGTAGGCGGACGTGTAGCAAAACGCTGTTAGCATCACAGAGCTACACGGGAGCCAGACATATCAGCCAATCAGAAAATAGCACTGCTGTATCTGGGTAAGATACGGTCGATCTCACAGCAGAGGAAGCATGCTACACGCACGACAGGAGTGCATTATCACCCGAATGCAGTAAGTTATCATTTGATTTTGTAGCACACTGATTAATGAAATTTCATATAGTTAGAAAGTAAAACAGCGAGAGCTGAGTGTCATTCCTCCTCCACACTGACCATTAAACAGTGAAACAAAGTCTGATCACACGGACATACAAACTGTGGTAAACACGCATCACAGTAAAACAAAATCATCATGGTTAAGTTAGTTATGTTAATAGTTCTAATTTTGAGCATGAAAAATGTTTGGATTTAATTAAAATCAAAACCACACATTTTTAGTTTGAACATGGTCAAATGTTGGAGGTCAATAATAATGAAACTTAAATAATTCAATAATTTGTATTATAATGTTGCATCATTACTTGATATAATATACAAACATTACGATGTAACAAAAAGAACCATAAGGTAATTGTAGGGGCAATAAAGCACCTTACCTGAATTAAACCTATTTTAAAACATGATTACATCATACAGATGGTTATAATCCTCTATAAACTATCATACCCAAAGGTCAGCACATCGTTTCACATTTCCGTAATAAAACTATCAGAATTGCTTTGGATTTCTGTTGCTTCAGGTGAAATGTAGCTGATTGCGTTCAGTGAGTACATAATATCGTCTTAAAGCTATGGTCTACGATTTGGAAGCTTTGTACATCTTAATAACACCGTTTATAAGGCTGTTATGGTCCTATGGTCCTATCTAGACAGTATAAAGACCAAAAAGAATGAAAAAAATCCATTCAGTATATCCGCTGCAAAGCTGCATACTAGCTGACCAATCAAACCTAGAAGCCTGTAAGGTTCAATTGGTCCGTGAGTTGGTCCGTGAGTCCATCCAATCCCCCGTCTCCCTCACTACGCAGCGTCATGCCCATGGTCCCGCCTCTACCTCCGGTGAGCAGCTAGCAGCGTTAGCTACTGAACTATCATGGAGCTGGAAAAGCCTAGCGCCGAAACCGGGAAGCCGCCTCTCTCTCCCGCGGGGCCCAACGGAGCTCTGCCCGCGGGTTGAGGCCTGTTAGTGGGATAACGGCTAACGAATGGCCTCAGTCGGCCGTCAGACCTTCAGCATCGGCCGTTTCGCTCCTGGTTGATCAGGTAATGGCTTTGTTTACAACAATGGGAGATGTCTGCTGAATAACTCTGGTTAGTCTGTGCCTGTCCTGGCTAATGACTTGTAGCGGAGCGGGTTAGCCTGTTAGCCGCTAATCGTTAGCACTGTAAGCTGGGAGGACAGGCCGAGAAAGATAAATCCTCCCCCACAATCGGCTCCGCTCTGGCGGCGCCAGACCCGCCGGTCCAATTGAAATGGCTACTGCTGTGTGTTACAAGGGGGATGTCTGTCGTGTTTGATACTTTCAGTTGAGCTGAGCTGTTATTGATTGAGTTTGCTGCTGATATATTGTGCTAGTCACTCGTAGCTCTGTCCGAGGGGGCTTGTTGGTAAATGAGGCGTCACGAGCTGGGGGCGGGATCTTGGAACACGGAGGGGAGAGGTGAGGGAAGGGGGGGCAGGCTGCGGTTTCAAATCGTAGACCCCAGCTTTAAATCGATTGAAGGCCCCTGAATCATATCGTATCGAAATCAAATCGTGACAGACTTTGTGATATCGGCAAATGTCGTATCGTTTTCCGAAGAATCGATATTGTATCGTATCGTCATGAAACTGGTGATTTACACCCTTAGTAAATATACGTACAGTAATCAAGATACAATCACAATGTGTAAGAGGAGAGAAATTTTAACAACAATTTAATGTATATAATTATGACGAGAAAACTGAAGGTGGAAGTGGTCAGACTTGCAAAGTAAAAATTCTGAAGATTACTGATTGTTGGTATTATACACTCCTTTGCAATAACTCCCAACAATTAGTATCTATACCTGTATAATCTATCTCCTTAAAATATATACAAACACATGTTTTCTTTGTTCACTCATCATAATTATAGACAAAGCTAGGCTTCACATTTATTGTGAACAAGTCTTTTGTAGGGGTGGGTATTGGCAAGAGCCTCACGATACGATACGTATCACGATACTTTGGTCACGATACGATAATATCACGATATCACAATATTGTGATATATTGCGATATTATACAGTAAACTAGGTAAAACCTAGAGACAATGAATATGTAACCTTTCCATTTTATTGTAATTGAAATATGTCAAATGCAGTGTTACATTAATACACTTAACCTGAAGACAGAGTGGATCAAGTCACTTAAATTAATGTTGCAAAGAAGTTATTCTTGTTTTCCCCTTAAAGTATTGAAAGCATGCTAACCTGCAGTGCAGCTCAAACAGTAACTGAACACACGAGGAACAAAGTGCTTTGAGTTACTGACAGAACAACAGTAAGTAAGTAAAAGTAAAAAAATCACATATTTCTCTTGTCACTGTCTGAACTGATGCCTGAGCACCTGTGCATACATATTTATAATTAGTATTTTATTTCAAACTCTGATAAAATATTAGTTCTTATTTTTACAAAAATATCGATACTAAGATTTGAAATATCGATATTGTATCGGGAGTCAGAATATCGCGATATATTGCGATACCAATATTTTTTCACACCTCTAGTCTTTTGCAACAGCAGCATGAAACATATTTAGTAGTTACAAACTGCATGGCAACAGGCTAAAAATACTCTGCAGGTTGTTCCTGGATGCTCAGAAAACTCCCTGAGCTATAAGCAGCACTCTGAAAGAAAACCTGTCCTTTTTACTTTACTCTCTCCTAAGTAACAAGATTGGCTAAGTGTGGAGATGAGAAAAGATGCATTACAGTAGCAAAGCATCATGACAGTAATATAAATTTTGAGGTTAAAAATGGCGAGTGCTTGACAAAACTGGATTATTTAGAGGGGCATGGACAAACTTTTGGTTTTACTTTTTGCCATTAAACAGCAACTTTCCTAGGACCAAGGTCAGCAAAGAGGCCTAAAATGACGTCTCACTGAATAATGGCTTGGTCTGCAGAAATAAAACCACGGCATGATTATAATGTAATTATTCATTACGTCCTTTTTAAGTGCTGGGGCCAAATAAATAGTAGGGGAAACATTGAGGTGGCATTAATGAGATGTTTTAGCACTACAGGGAGTGCAGCACAAACTTCAACATGTCTGTGATGATTAACCCTGAACACTTGTGGTCTAAAAAAGGTGTGGCTCTGAATTGCTTTTAATTCATTCCACTTTCACCACATCAAACACACATTTATACATTACACATGAGGGTTAAATTTCAAACTAAGCTGTGTCAAGTGTATCCACTTTTTGAAAAAAAAAAAAAGAACAATTAACAACTGACACTAGGGCTGGACGATTAATCGGATTTTGATTATGATTTCAATGTTGCCATCTGACAATCATAAAAACATTATAATCAAAGAAAAACGATTAATGTGCCACACAGTGTGGAGTGCCATGTATGCAGGTTCCTGCATTTCATAGCGCTTCTGCGTTCCACACGCAGCCACAGCTAGTGTGTGTGACTTATGTAGATCAATCATATTGTATGTGCCACTCGCAGCACATACAGTATAATGGTTCTCTAAAGTTGTGTTTAAATCGATACTGAAGTTTTTGAATAAATGAATAATTGTGTAAATTTATTGTGATTTCAATATCACTTAAAATAATCAGGATTCTTGTTTTACCAAAATTGTCCAGCCCTAACTGACACTTCAAAAATCTGTGAGTAAACAGAGCAGAAAGTCCTCAGATGACTTGTGCATTTTGATAAAGCCAAAGTAAATAAGGTACAACAATACAGAGTATGATTCAGTCCAATAGCAGCCGACCCATTGTCTAGACAGAAACGAGGAGCACAGTGTCTTTGACGTTGTTTGTTTGATACACGTGAATGTGCACATTGCCAATATTAACACATTTTTAGCAAACTATAGAAGCATTTTCCACTTATTATCACATCAATTATTAGAGACATAAAGGAGTTTAATATATATATGAAACTCCTATATGTTAAGTTGCTAGTGTTAACAGCCCCCCTCAATTTCCAGCCATGTATGATATAAGTTTCTCTAAATATGTTTACTTGTATTTTATTGTTGAATGTGTCTTGATGGGATCATGTGATTGTTCTTTAGGAGCCCCAGTCAAAGAAGAATTTCTGTCACCATCTGGGACAGACAATAAAGCATATCTAATCTAATCTAATCTAATCCTTTAAGCAGGGTAGAAAAACCCCTCCTCCACTCAGAGATGGATTCTGGCAATAAAAAAAACAATATTTTCAAGGGGAGGACATGAGTCCACATGCTGAGCTATTTCCTCTTTCATTAAAATCTGGCAGGCTCTTTGATAAATCTGTTTCAGAAGAACCTAGCTGATATGGGCCTCAGAACCGATGGAGAGAATACAACAGAATCTTTTTACAGTGTAGTAGTCAAAGAAGCCCCTTCAACAGCGCATACAAAGGCCACAAATCCTGATCGACATCCCACCTCAAGACCTTCACACTGATTCTGTGAGGATGTCATAGCTGTTAGTATACAGTGCAATACAGCTTCGGAGAGAGGGAGACATGGCGCATATTCACACAAAGGCTAACACACACACACACCCATGGTGTGCTACTCTCCCCCACTGATTCTGCATGCTCCGCTCTCACCATTATTACACCAGTGAAACCACCTCTGGAGATGGATCAACTCAGTCCTCAATTTCAGTCTCAAACAAGGTATTGGTCAATGATACCTCCTGAACTCTTGGGTCACGTCACATATGTAGTACAGTGGACTCATTTTTGTTGCAACACTTTCCTATTTTCCACTTGATTTGTTAGCCTTCCCAAAGCACTTCGCCAACCAAAGCCTGCAAATGTTGCATTGAGTAGCCACTTCTCACTAGCTGGTACTGTGACTTCAGTCTTTGTTCCTGCCATCCAGCTTATTAGTGAGTTATGACCAATTATGACCTGGAAATTAGGGCTGTAAAGTCCAAGTCGACTGGTCGACTAATTGGTCGATGCGTGCTCAGTCGACCAAAATTCTGATTGGTCGACCAAATGTGTCATCCCCCCCCCCCTTCAGTTCATTTCATCAGAAGAAACGTATCAAGTGAAATGGGGGTATTTTGTGAGCACCCCCATCATGTCTCAGAACACCATTTCAATATTTATTGTTCATTTCAATATTTTTATTCAAGAACATTTCAATATTCTAGTCTAATAATCGTGTATTTGTTTTATAACTGCATGCGCTCTGCCCGCGCTGCAGCGGCTGCATCCCTCACCCAGTACGTGCTGGATTTTATGCCTCATATAAACACCCAAATGCATAAACGACATCACAGAATGAATTGACAATTTATTTCTGAGGGTATGAGGCCCATTGGTGTCGTGGAAGGCCAAGAAAAACATTGAAACCTGGATATTCAGTGCCGGCGCGCCAGACAATTACGCACGCGCTCACGGCAAAATACGAGGGAGGAAAAAAGAGAAAGCTTCGGAGTTAATAGATAAAGATAACAGTTGTGTACGTCTCTTCAAATGGAGTCCTATATGACAGTGACTGCCCATTTCATTGATGAAGACTGGAAAGCAAAGAGTCTTCTGCTTGAGAGAGGTAAAAAAGGAGAGGTGGACACGGGAAGAAACATCGCTGAAGATTATATGAACTTGCCGATGCCTCAAAGGTCGAGCGGAAAAAAAAGTGTCTGTTGTAGTGAACAACGTGGCTAATATGGAACTCTGTATGAAATCACTTCAGGAGTCCCATCAATGGTTTAAGATGCAGGGCATTTGGAGGTGTTCGGGCGCGCCAGGCACACTCCCGCCGTGGCTGCAGCACGTCATGTTCTGGCGCATTTTAGTAAGGGGCGCAAAGCCAAAACTGTGCTAAAACAGAAGCAGAAGCAGGTGCTGATATAAGTTTAATCCAGCAGCAACACGTCATTTTGTGGCGCATTTTAAAAAGGGACACAAAGCAGAAAAACTGGGCTAAAACAGAAGCAGGTGCTGATATAAGTTTTACTGAGCCGCGGTCCGCTGAGCCCCCCCGCGATTGGTCGATTTTTGGTGACAACTGCTGTGTTTTGGTCGACCAACAATTTCTTTCTTTTTCTTAGGGCTGTAATCAAATTTCTTTTGATCACAGCCCTACTGGAAATGCACAACCAGGCATTGCAGAATATCAATGTTTGTTAGCTCGAAACACCTCAGTGTAATGAGCAAGAAACTGGAGATAAAGCATTTAGGCTTTTGCAGCCAGCTTTAGTGGACAGCTAAAGTTCTGGTATAAGGAATAATCCAGTGATTTCATTTACTCCTCCAGCACAATGGTTTTTGTGTCTATCTGCCCCACGTCCTTAACAGCAGTCTCTCCCTGACAGGGCAGATGTTTGTTGTGACAACAACCTGTGACTGCTGACTAATCCCAATACTAACGAGGAAATCCAGTTCCTCTCATTTTCCTCCCAAAGCTCTCCTGCCCACTCCCTCCTCTGCAGATACAAACTTTGAATAACAGCCAAGTAAAGCTGAACAGAAAACATTTTCACATCATTTCTTTAGAATCTGTGGTTTTGGCCAGCTTATGTGTTTGGAGAAAGTCAGACCAAAGAGCAACATGCAGTAGCTCTTTATTTTGTATTATATTAATAAGGATCTGATCCTTATGATCGCAAATCTAACAACAAAATGCTAACATTTTTGTATAACATTTTGCCAAATCCTAAAACAACATAAGCGGCTTCAGATCATACTTTTTATACAAGTTTTCTGCGTGTTGTATTAAGGTGTTTAGTAAGACAAGTGTGTTATAGGTCTTTCAGTTTTGTATCCAGCACAACACCGACGCATTTTACAAATAAAACCATCACATTTGGAATATAAGTTGCACCGATATTGATGCTGGAATCAAAATTTTGGAGTCTCTCAAGATAAAAAGTCTCAACTGTCTTTGTGTGTGATGCTTAAATTGTGTTCATTTAGGCACACAATGTTCAGTTTAAACAGAACAGAGTTGCTCTTTTTGTACCATCTGCTTTCATTTTTTAAGCTTGTGGTTCTTTGTCAAGGTAACTGAACCCTCAACCTGCAGGCATGGACTGCTGTGAACTGCAGACAGTGTGTGAGAGAGAGTCACACTGCTCACCTTTCAGGTTTATTCACTTTATAATAGCAGCATTTTATTTAAATGCAGGGTTTACTGCTTAATGACAGAGAAACACTGATAAAAAGTATCAGCACTCCCTGACAGTGTTTTCATGAACATTTTGAGCAGCCATGCTGCTACCCGCATTAAGCGAGTAGCTTAATGCGATTAGCATTGTGAGGTTCCTGTGAGGTGCAGGCACTGCAGAGAGCTCTGGACGTTCAATCTGTGTTTTATCTATTTTTTTGCATTTTTTAAGTCTTGAAAGTGTTCATTTTTGGCATGGCATGTTTTTAATCAGTTAACAAGAGGGAGAATCAGGAAAAAATACATGGATGACTTTTCCATACTGTGATATTTGAGGATTGTTTGCCATCGGCCTGCTCGCTTCTTCAAGCCAGCTTCTGATCTAAGCTGCTGAGGCAGCCAGGCTAAGAAGCTACCATCAGGCCCTGCTACAGCTATCTCCACCAGGCCTTCTGCAGCCATCACCACCAGGCCTGCTGCTGTCATCTCAACCAGGCCTGCTGCTGTCATCTCCACCAAGCCTGCTGCTGTCATCTCCACCAGGCCTGCTGCTGCCATCTCCACCAAGCCTGCTGCTGCCATCTCCACCAGGCCTGCTGCAGCCATCACCACCAGGCCCTGCTGCTGCCATCACCACCAGGCCCTGCTGCTGCCATCACCACCAGGCCTGCTGCTGCCATCACCACCAGGCCCGCTGCAGCCATCACCACCGGGCCTACTGCTGCCATCTCCACCAGGCCTTCTACAGCCATCTCCACTGTTAACACAAGCCAAAGACTATACAGCAGCTAACGAGCCGTAAAATGCCTCCAAAGCCGAAATCTGACATGAAACTCGATGACGAGTATGTCTCGCTCACTCAAGTGAACGAGCTACTTCTTCATCAGACGGAGATGTTTAGCACATTGGTACAACAACAACAAGAAAACTTTAAAAGCTTTGTCAAGCTTATCCTTGACTCTTCTAACACTAGACTTGACACACTATCTCGAGAGCTTCAGGAGATCAAAACCAGCATCCAATTCACACAGAAGGAAGTGGACGATACCAAAATTAATATTGCAAAGCAAAATGATATTCAAAACTCATTGCAAGCTGATGTAATGAAAATATGCGACAGCCTAATCACAATCACAGATAAAATGGAATATCTGGAGGGGCAGACCAAGCGGAATAATCTGGTTATCGACGGGATTGAAGAGTCACCAGGTGAGACCTTGGCTGAAGCGGAGGGGAAGGTTCGAGGGCTCCTCTTGGAGAGGCTGCAGCTTCAGAGGGAGGTTGAGGTGGAACGGGTGCACTGCACGGGGAACACCTCGTCGAGCAGTGATAGACCGAGATCCATGGTGGTCAAGTTTTTGAGGTATAAAGACAAGCTTGCTGTATTGCAGCGAGCAAAGAGCCTCAGAGGCACCAAAATATTTATTAACGAGGACTACACAGAGGCTGTCCGACTGAAAAGAAAAGAGCTTCTGCCGAAGATGAGAGCTGCACGTCAGAGAGGGGACATTGCCTTCTTGAGGCATGATAAACTTATCATTCATCCTCGTAGCAGTACCCCACGGCCGGAGAGTGACAATTAGAATTTTGAAAACATGTTTTCAGTGTCAGAATAGGTATGTCCAGATTCGTCATTAACATCTAACATAATGTATACACAACAACATACAAGATTGAGGTTAAAAAGTGAACTAGTTTTGCCAAAGAAAGGCTTAAGAATAGCTCACCTTAATATTTGCAGTTTGTTACACAAAGTTCAAGAAGTTTCCACTTTGCTCAGTAATAATAACTTAAATATCATGGCCATTTCTGAAACTCATTTAGATGCTACTGTCAATGATTCTGAAGTGGCTGTACCTGGATATTGCATTTTAGGCATGATAGAAATAAGCATGGAGGGGAGTGGCAATTTATGTACAAAGCCACATCCCATGCAAAGTCAGGCATGACCTTATGGTCTATTCTATTGAGATTCTCTGGCTACAAATTCACTTACCTCATATAAAACCAATAATTGTGGGTTGTTGTTATAGACCTCCTAGTTCCACTGTACAATACACTGACGACATCTGTGAAATGCTTTTAAAAACAACTGACACTGATAGAGAAATATATTTATTAGGGGATCTCAATATTAATTGGCTCTCATCCTGCACTCTGAAAGAAAGATTGCTTTCTACAATGAAAGTATGTAGTTTGGCTCAGATAGTAAACTGTCCGACGAGGATTACCTCTAATATCTCCAGAGTACTGTCTTCCACATGCATTGATCATATATATACTAATGCTAATGAACTTTGTTCAAAAGCTGTGTCTATCCTTGTGGGTTTTAGTGACCACAATATGGTGGCTGTGGTAAGGAGAGCCAAGATACTAAGGTTGGGCCCAGGGTTTTAATGCAAAGGTAATATAAATACTTTTGCAAAGATAAATTCATTGTAGACATTAAAAACCTAAAATGGGATATTATTTACTCTCAGAAAAACATAAACGATGCACTCAGATTATTCCTAGAATTGTTACAAACAGTTATTGATAAACATGCACCAATTAAAAAAATATACTATTAAGAAGACAGTTGCCCCATGGCTTGATAATGAATTAAAAACATGCATAGCCAATCGGGATGAAATAAAACAAACTGCAATAAAATTAGGTAGTGCAGCAATGTGGAAAAAGTACAGAGAACTTAGGAACAAGGTAACAAAAATGAACAATCAGAAGAAAAAAATATACTATCGCAATAAAATTTATGAAGAACAGCATGATGGAAAGAAACTTTGGCAAACTTTTAATAACATATTAGGAAGGTCCAAGGATAATTGTTCTACTTTTGCAGAGGTTGAGGGTAAATTTATGACAAAACCTTTGGACATCGCTAATTATTTCAATGATTTCTTTATTGATAAGGTGTGTAGTTTGAGGCAGAATATGAATTATCCTAATAACAAATTATCCACTGAACTAATTAAGGAAGTTATTATGAAAAATAGAAAGTGTACATTTAATTTCAGACCAATACAACTTGATGAAGTGAAAAAGCTTCTACAATCAGTAAATAATAATCTACAGCATGGTCTGGATAATTTGGATGGTAAATTGATAAGAATAATTGCTGATTACATTGCCGAACCTGTATGTTATATCTTTAATCTCAGTTTAAAAGAAAATGTGTTCCCACAAACATGGAAAGCAGCTAAAATTATACCTATCCCTAAAAATAATAGAACTACCTTATCTGGTGCTAATAGTCGACCAGTCAGCATTCTCCCTACTCTTAGTAAAATTCTGGAGAAACTTGTATCATCCCAAATTTCACAATACTTTTACACCAATGATCTTGGCTCTGAGTTTCAACATGCCTATAGGCTGGCCACTCAACCTGTTCTGCACTTACACAAATGACTGATGATTGGCTATGCCAAATTGATCAAAAGAAAATTGTTGGTGCTGTTCTGCTGGACTTTAGTGCTGCCTTCGATGTGATTGATCACAAACTGTTATTAAATAAACTTAACGCATATGGTTTTGAAGTAGGGGCAGTTAGATGGCTAGAGAGTTACTTAACTAACAGAACTCAGTTGGTATATTTTAATGGCAGTTTCTCAAGAACAAATAGTCTAGTGTGTGGAGTTCCTCAGGGAAGCTGTCTGGGTCCGCCTCTTCTCCATATTTATTAATGATCTACCGTGTATTAAAATAATTCTTCTATTACTATTTATGCTGATGATTCCACAATTTATAGGGCTGCTCACAGCGTTAACCAGTTAAATGAGATATTACAAAAAGATCTTCACTGTGTAGCTAACTGGGTACATAACAACAAATTGTTCTTAAATGTCAGTAAAACCAAGTGCATCATTTTTGGTTCAAATCATGGATTAAAAGAGAGACTACCTCTGTCCCTGACCTTAAAGGGTGTCACATTGGAGCAGGTCCGTGAGGTCAAACTTTTGGGTGTTGTCCTTGATGAACAGTTATGCTGGTCAAATCATCACATTGATGGTATTGTAACAAAAATGGGGAGAACTGTGTCTGCTATTCGAAGATGTGCATATTTCATGACTGATCATTCTATCAGACAGGTCTTACAGTCATTGGTTTTATCTCAGCTTGATTACTGTTCCATTATCTGGTCAAGTGCATCAAATTATGACTTGAATAAGCTCCAGCTCATGCAGAACAAAGCTGCACGTCTAGCTCTGCGCTGTTCGTCAAGAGCGAGCATTGATTATATGCATCAGGCTCTCGCATGGCAGAAAGTCAGGGAAAGATTGTATTCTAATCTCCTTGTATTTTTTTATCAGATATGTACAACCTTTAAGCCAAAATATCTGCATTCAAAGATCTTTTATATCAATAACAGACACAATCATACAACAAGACAGGTGACACATGATCATGTAGTGGTACCTATGCCAAGAACATGCGCGATGCAGAAAACATTTCTATACAGAGCAGCTTCTCAGTGGAATAAATTGCCTTGTTCCCTTAGAAAATCAAACAGTAAAATTAACTTCAAAAAGAAATTAAATAACTTATATTTGCATACTTAGGCTGATTACATATTCATGAATTATAAATTCTAGAAATGCAGGTTATTTATTTGTTATGTGGATCTACTTCTCAATAGTTTTTTTGTTTTCACAAAACAATTGTCAATACTACAAATTAAACTAGGGATGGATACAATTTATTACTATGAACTTAAATTATAGAATTAGCTGCTATAAAAACATATTTTTGGTGAAGCCAGGCTGTCTTTGTTTCCTTTATTAAATTGTTTCTCTGACATCTTGATACTCATGATAACTTATTGATGTGTATGTGGGGGTAGTTGACTGTATTATTATAAAGTGTTTGCTGTCTCTTAATGTTTCAGTTATGTATGACTGTTGATTGTATGGACCCCAGGAAGACTAGTTGCTGCTTTGGTAGCAACTAATGGGGATCCTTTTAAATAAACAAATAAATAAACAAAGCTCCATTAAATGGAAGCAGACACTCAATAGCAGCTGCTAGGGTGCATGTCTCTTTAATTGAGACTTGTTTAATTCAAAATCACATCTACACTGTCTGATCAGACTTTGTTGAAATGACAATTTATATCAGTTATGAAACATTTAATGGAGGGCGTTACAGAAACTTTCACAAAATTCTAATGGAGGAAAAAAGGAAAGTCAAGTTAGGAAATATTGGCAGAGAAATTAAAAATCTGTGATATGGTTGATGAACTGTGATTATGACTAAGACATGCCTAAAACATTTAAATGCAGGGCATTGAGTAATCATTGCTGTATGTAACTGCACAGTGCAAAAACAGTACTAAAGTGTCAGTATTTTGCCTCAACGTAGACACATTTAGTGATCTGACTGACTGCAGGGGGGAAGCCTGGCCTGCTCTGATTGTTGACTGTTCTCCTCTAAGGCAAATGGTCATTTAGTGCTCCCGTGTGCCATATTTTCAACAACTCTCTGCATTTGTGTATGGTTTAATGTGCTTCTCACTGGGCTTACCACTAGGGATGGTTTTATCGAGACCTATCGATATGCTATTAACAATCCTACTAATCAATCCAAAAGATTCCCTTATTGATTCCTGCAGATTTTCTGTGTTGGTCTGTAGATTTTCAGTGTCAACGATGTCAAACACATGTCACAGGATAACTGCTTCTGCAAGTCGCTGGTGTTTCCACTGACTTAAGGTTGTACAGTAGGCGCCTTTTGTAAAAAAAAAAAAAAATTAAGCCACAATCCTGACCACTTCTGAACCCTGTCAGTGAAAGGAATTGATAAGGGAATGGATTAGCAAAAAGACTCATGATATCAATTCTTTGATGGAGCTGTTAAAGATTCTCAACGGGAATTGGTTTTCGATTTCCATCCTTACTCACCATCTTGAGCCAAAAGGCTTACACCGTTCTTCTTATTAACTCTAATTTAGACTTTTTAGTTCTGTCAGAATCATGGCTACACAAAAACTCTCCATCTGCTGCACTGCATGTGCCAGGCTCTAATATTTTTAGACGTGACAGATCTGAGGGAAGAGGGGGCGGGGTCATGATATATATCAAAGACTACATCAAATGCCAACAGATTTGCTGGCCTTTTGACCATGACTTGGAATGTATTGGTGTGAAGATAGAGCTCTTGCCTGAAATGTCTTTTGTGCTTATTGTTGTGTATCATCCACCTTCCTCTACTAATGATTTTTCTACCATATTCAAAAAGCTACTTTAAGCATGTGATTTTAAAATTGAGGCAATACTACTTGGAGATCTAAATTGTGACTGGCTAAATAAATCAAAAAGGAAAGTCCTTAAACAAATGACAGATAGTTTTGATTTTACACAGCTGATGGAAGGTCCAACCAGAATAACTTCATCCTCCCAGACACAGCTAGACTTAATATTTACTTAGTAACAGGCCTGAAAGAGTTGTAAAGACGTTTAACTTTATTACTTGTCTCTCAGACCATAACCTAACATTAATGTCAAGAAAGCTTACAAAGAAGCGCTTTTACCATTCCTACAAGCCAGTGGAGCAACTTAGGATCCCTAAAAATGAAATGGCTAATTTTCAAAGAGCAGTGCAGGACACTGGCTGGAACAATATATTTAGTGGTAGCAACACAGTCGCATACGGAGAAAAGTTTATTAACTACAAACTACAAAGTCTAGTTAAGGAGTTCACGCGAGATGTCAAAGGAAAGAAAAAAAGCAATGCGCTCCCTTGGCTGAATTCTGAAATATTTAACCTTATGAAGGAAAGAAACTTGGCATTGAAAAAATCACTGAAGACCAAGTTAAATAGCAGCAGACTTATGTTCACTTCATTATGTAATAGAGTAACCAAGGCAATCAGAAAGGCTAAAGCAAACTTCTTCATATCAATTATTAATGAAGCAAAGGGTAACACAAAGCTGATCTGGGAGCAAATCAAGAGTGTAATGGGGATTAGCCACAAACCTAGGAATCAGCTATAACTGAAGTTGAATGGGAAAGTTTTGCAAGATCCAGCAGAAATAGCTGTTGCCTTTATTGAATATTTTGTTAATTCTGTGGCTGAAATCATCCAGAATTTCCCTTTAACACCTGTAAATATTCTTAAAGTAGATAAAAGCAAGCCGTCTTTCAGCATTCAACCAATATCTGAACTTAAAACTAGAGTAATAATTGACTCCCTTAAAACATCAACAGCAAAGGATATCTATGGTATGGACACTAAAATGTTTAAATCTCTGAAAGAACATCTGATCTACCCCATCACATAATCTATCAACCAGTCAGTATTGCAGGGGATATTTCCAACTACCTGGAAGACAGCAGTTGTAACTCCCATATTCAAGTCAGATGACCCTCATAAAATATGTAACTACCGTCCAATCAGTATCTTAAGCTGTGGTTTCCAAGGTGGCTGAGAAGTGTGTATCAGAGCAGCTTGTTTCTTTCTTAAATAATGGTCCATTTACTCTTCACTCCATGCAGTCTGGCTTTAGGGTCCACCACTCTGCAGAAACGGCTAGCTGTTTCTTTTTAGAGACAGTCAGAGCCATGGTTGACAAGGGAGGTGTTGTGGGTGCTGTGTTCTTAGACCTTCGCAAAGCTTTCAACACAGTCAATCATCAGGTCCTTTTGGTCAAACTGTCTGCCTTTAACCTCTCCCCTCTGGCACTCAAATGGTTTGTGTCATACCTGACTGGTAGTCAGGTATGACACAGTCAACATGTTTCTGTGAGTAACCAACTTTCATCAGTTCTAAATTTATGCACTGAGGTACCACAAGGATCAATACTTGGCCCACTCTTATTTAGTTTATATATTAATGATCTGCCGCAGGTTTGTCCTGACATCAGAACACATGCAGATGATACCATAGTATATGTGCATGCCAAGACAAAACATCTGGCTGCTGCACCAAAGCCATGAATCAGATAACCGACTGGCTAAACCACTCATGTCTTCAGCTTAATATAAATAAAACTGTAGGGAAGTTTTTTACTAAAAGACAATGCAACATGATTTCAAATATAACAATTTATGGCCAAAACATTAATATTGTGCTACAACTTAAGTATCTGGGTGTTATTATTGATTCTAATCTCTCTCTTAAATCACACATCGAGAACGTATGAAACAGGGTTAAATTAAGTCTTGCCAATTTTAAATACATTAGAAAAGCATTAACTTTTGATGCTGCTAAACTGTTTATGGATGCTATGATTGTGTCACATCTAACATACTGTATGACAAGCTGGGGTCAAACTAGCAGATTGTCATTAAAGTCACTAGCCACTCTCTACAAGAGAGATTATATTGAACAATCATAAACTATTGAGATGGGAAGATGTCATCATAGAAAAACATCTGCCTGGTCTACAAGGCCTCACTTAAACTCATTCGTTATTCAGAATAGCAGCAGTCAAATCACTAGAAGCACCACACAACGTGACCTTCTAATTCCATTCAGAAAGAGCACTTTTGGTCAGCAGTCATTTTCTGTCAGAGTAATACAAAACTGGAATTCACTGCCCATCGCTATCAAAGACATACATAGATACTCCACCTTTACAAAACACCTTAAAATGTGGCTTGTCGACATTCATGACTGCACACATTAATCCCTGTCAGACAGGACATGTGTGTTTGATGTGACACAGTCATCGCTGCTGTCTGCCTCCATGTTGTCTTGTATGTGTTCTAAGTGTGGCTTTTATGATTACTCTTTCTTTTATTGTCCTAGTACTATATCTGTTGGGTGAACTGATTTGATGTGCTTTGTTTGTGTCTGCTCGATCTGTGTGTGACATGCTGTCTAAATACAATCAATCAAGAAGAAAATGTGACAAAGTAAACAAAGAGCAATGATGGAAGACATCCAGCATTTTTTTTTTGTGATCAGCATGTGGCTTTTTGTTATGAAGCTCAGCCAAGCTTTCTTTCAGAGGAGGCTGTGTGCCACGACAGTTATCTTCACGAAAACGAGTGGAGATTTAAACATGTTGTTCTTTATTACCGCTGTCGCACAGGAAGTGATGTCTCCTTTGACCAATCAATGGACTGCAGTGTTTCTAGCTCCACCTTCTGCGGTCGGATTGGTATGGATCACTTGGCACCCCAACAGAAGTGTCCCAAAAAGTAGAATGGTACGGTTCTCTTATAAGGGGTCGTGTCCCGGATTTGGGCTATGAAAACGCCACAAAAAGCAAACCATACCAAGATGAACCGAAATGAATCCTCTGGTGGAAACAGGGCTTAAAACACACTAAACGACAAATACAACTTTGTATGGGTATGAAACAGGCTCTAAAAAGTCTTAAATGTACAGCTACCATATGAGCCTGTCACATCCCTGAGTGACAGTCATGAATAACTCTCCAGAAAGAAAACATGTTTTACAAAAGACATTCACAAAAACGAGAGCCCTGTCTGGTATAAACTTGAGCCAATTTTCCAACCCTCATCCTGTTGGTGCTGAGGACATAATCAACCTTCTGCGCCCTGGCTTTCTATTTCCTGGTTTTTACACTTTATTTCCTGATACATTTCACTGCTCATTAGCCTCTTATTCCTTTGGCTGAAATAGGCTTTTATAGGTAGATTTACTGGCAAACCTGTTAAGGAAAAATTACTGAATATTATAAACAAAGGATGTACGACACGAAGACAGTGTCAGTCCCAGTATGGATTGTTTAATCAAATATTCAAAATGAAGCCATAAATTCTTCCTAGAGAGTATATATTTACACTGCATGAGAAGTGAAGAGGATTCATTTTCCTCAGTGGATCTGTTCTATCTGGACAGCTAAACCTTGTTTACATATATAATTCCCCCTCTCCTCTTCTCTCCCCCACTTGACAAATGGTGGTGTATTTTCTCGAATATGACTCAGATTACCCGCCCAGGAAAGAGTGAGAGAGTTTACCTCCCAGGCATTCTGAGAGGGCCATGGATCCTAAACTCACAAAAGACTTATTAGACATACTTCCTTGAACATTTACACTGACTTGCTGTGATTTATTTGCTTTTGGAAAATCAGTTTCACAAAATTGTATCAGATGTTGATGATCCACAAGGCAATGGATGATAGGCCTACTGTGATTGTCAAAATATCATTACTTAGAGATTGTAAAAGAACATTTTTACTAGGGGTGTCCCGATACAACTATTTCACCACCAATACCGATATTGCAGCCTTGAGTATTGACTGATACCGATATCAATCCGATACGATATCAGCAGGAATCATACAGACTTTTATTACCTATTTTGTAGTATGGACTGTAAGAAAAGGCTTGATCAGGTGAGATTACTCAAACAGAGAACAGTAGGCAGCAAAAGTAGGTATGGGAAAAACTGACCCATTGTTATTTAACCAATAGGTTAAATAAATTTTAACCTTAAAACATAAGAATATACTACAATTAAAACAACATGAATAAAAAATATTAGAAGACCCTGAAAAGTGACCTCAATAAATCAAACAAAAACATATTTCCCCAATTGCAAAATAACCACTGTGTTGAACTTAAACATAAGCATATTCTACAACTGAATAAAATATAAAATAAATATGTTAGAATGGACTGCTTATATCGGAGTGCTGATATCGAAGATTTAGGATGCAGGCCGATATAATCCGATATTTGTTTTTTTGACCGATATCCGATATCAATATCTGATCGGGACATCCCTAATTTTTACACTATAGATCATCTATAAACACAGTTGGATTCCAGTAAGACTAAAAAAGCTTGAACTTATCGAAAGCAATGAATGTTGGACCACTTTTTTCAGCCTTACGTAGGAGTGCTAGTTTCTCCATTCAGGTCACGATCTAAGGAATGGTTGGATCATCAGACCAATCTGATCTCTTAGATAAACTTTTATCGCCACAATTTGAGTGAGCCCACTCTTAAAGCATCTAGGATTGTAGAAAATTGAAAAATAAAAACAATATTCATAATAAAAACTGGATGAACTAATGAGTATTACAGCTTTATATGAGCTGGCATCCCATATGAGCCAAACGGAAAGACTCTTTGTCAAAAATATAATGAATTATGGGGCAGTACTCACATATTCTCATATGACTTGTCAGGCATGATAAATGATAGCCTATGTAAAAAAGTCATGACAGAAAATCAAATGTGCAGAGAGAAGGAAGAAGTGATCTTCTAATGTGCTGATGTGTTTATGTTCTGCTGTGCTGTTTTGTGTTCTGTATTGTATGCTTTGTTGTCAGTTCATTATGTGAAGAAAAAAACTACAGTATGTATGGGACGGTGACAGAGTCTGTGTATATGTGTAATAAAAGTAAAAAAATTGAAATAAATAGAAAATGTTAATCCCTTAAATATATTTTATACTGTGCTTCTAAAGTCATAACATAGTTTTACTTCATTACTTTAGTACAAAGTTCTTTTTTTTGCCTCAAATCAGGTTCAGTTATTCAGTTTTTGCCAAAGCTAGAGTATAATCACAATCACTTATGTCCAAAAAATTTGACTTTGATTTGAACTAGACCTACTGTAATTTTTTGATTATGACACAGACTTGATAACATGCACCCCATATTTCCCGAGTTTTGCCTGGAAAAATACAGTACTCAAATATAACGTGCACCCATATTGTGCCCAAACCATGCTCTCTCAGGCAATTCAAAAAACACCTTTATTCAAAGTAGGGATGTAACGATATGGAAATTTTGTATCACGGTTATTGTAACCAAAATTATCACGGTTATCATTAATATTGCGGTATTGTTGCAGTGTGCTCAAAATGTTCTAAAAGTGCTTTTACACACAATTGAAATAATTTAACCCCTTTATTGTTATATTCATAACAGTTCTTTTGTCTTTTTGTCAATAAATGTGTCAGACTCAGAGGCAAAACAATGCAAACTGTGCATGTGCACCTCGCGTGAGGCTCCTTAATTGAGGGCAGATACATAGTTCCGGCTTTTCCAGGCAAAGAGTAGCATCACCGTGCGTTACTGAAGTTTTAATCAATGAGATTTCAGGATTTCACAACAAGAACAGTACACTATTCTCCCTCTCTCTAACAGATGTGTAAACATCTTTTGCTTCATGCTTGTGCAATTACTCAATTTCTGCCAATGCTCAGTCGTAGTGTACCGACCAATCAGAGAGCAGGTATCAACATGTGCAGCTATTTTGAGTCCCCTTGTTCACAGGACGGCAGTGCTCTGTGTTTGCATTTTGTTTTCGCAGAGAAAGAGAATATTTCAACTTTTTGTATCAGATGTGTCGCAAAAGTGATGCTGGGGAGACAAACTATGGTAAGAATTTTGCTTGTACTCATGTATTATAAAAAATTTGAGTTGATTTAAAAGCAAAAAAGTGCGCGCTATAATCGAGAAATTACGGTATTTCTGTCAGTCTGAGTCACTCTGTTAGAGCATGGGCCCAGTCCCCTCTGATTGGCTGGCCGGTCTGCTCTGTGGTTATTGGTCATTTCAGCGTTGCTCATGTTTTCTGCTGCTCTGTACTCTGGCCCTACGCTGCACTGGGCTTGCTATCCCAATCCATTGGCTTAAACTGGAGACAAAACAATGGTATGTAGTCACACTGGTAGGTCTACAGCTCCTGGTATTGTTAGCAGGGGCAGGAGGAGAAGTCCAGATGCTTCAGACTTTTTGTCTTGTACACAAAAGCACTATCAATCACAGGAGACATGATGAACACACTAATGAGCATAAAAAAAACAAAAACAAAACACAGTTCCTTTAGGTTTTCAATAGTCAAATCACACAAATCCCATCATGGTTAAACATAGGGGATACAAAGTCTGGCGCGTGTACACAAACAGAGAGCTGAAGTGAGCGTCCTGAGGAGGGGAGGTGAAGTGGGGCCTTCGTCCTGACAGTCAGCTCTTACTGAGACGTTTGGTCTGCAAAATAAAGATAAATAAAACAGCACAAAATGATGCGCGCTCACAGACAGTGTTGTTCGCTACATTGCAAAAGAAATGCAGCCCTTCACTACAGTTGAAAAGCCAGCTGTTACAAATGTTTGACTGATAGTTTGAATTGAATGGGAGAAAGTACGTGTCACAAACAATTCCGAAACTGCATGAATTCCCTTTTATTTATTGTTTTTGTGTGTGTGTGTGTGTGTGTGTTTTTATTGGAGTTTTGTTTTTTCTTTACAAAGACAAGGTCTATTTTTTTGTTTTTGATGAGTATAATTATTTTAATTTACATGCAATTTTTCCCAAAAGAGAGTCCATTTCATTGGGTTTTTTCTCTACTTATGTTTGTTAAATTTACTATATTGTTTAATTTATTTTATTTAAAAGATCTTGACCCTCCAATTACAGTTAAATACTCCTAAAAAATACAGTTTATTGCCTTTGATATGGTGTACTCACTTTATTATGACATATACTGTAATTCCATTAATGAAAAAAGGAAAAAAAAAATCAAAATATTGACAATAATATCATTTATTGTCAATAATTTTTTGGACAATTATCATCCAGCAAAATTTGTTATCATGACAGGCCTACCTACACTACAGTGGCTGTATGACATACATTCAGGTCATGACCAACATTACAGATCCAACAATATGACAATTGAGCTGACTGCTAATGCAGTGGAAATTCACTACACCGTTAATCCCGAGGTGCGATCAATTCCCAACTAGAAGCTTTTCTCGACTCCCATCCTTTTCCTTTGTTTTTCTATAATCAAGCAGCCCAGATTGATATCATGAGATTTTCCCTTGTATCATACGCATAAAAACATTTCCCATGACAGCCTCTGTACCTTTCACACTGCTTTGTTGAGCAGCGTGGACCTTCAGTTTCCTGAAGGCTGTCAAGGTAACACTGTCTGTCTGCCTCTGCTGTGGTCTCTGCCCACAGAGGAATGTAGTGGGAATCATCACTCAGACCTGAATAAATGTCATGTCAGTTTCCTCCACAGACCCCCCAGACTCCCGAGGTAACTTTTACAAAAAAAATACAAAAAAATACAAAAAAAAGCTGCAGGGCAAAACAACAGCCTGAATTCTGAAACACTGTCTCTGCTTTTTGCTGAAGGGAACAGGCAACAAATACAATCCTATTTTACTCCTGAAAGGCTTCCTTTAAAAAGGGCCGGATAGTTTACCACACACAGCTCCTCTGGCTTTGTGCCTTTCTCATGGTAATTGCTGGGAGCGGAGAGCAGAGAGCAGTGCCAAACACCCACTGCATGTTGAACTGTGTGGAATTGTAATGGCTGTCTATTCAGGAGAGTTCAGAGGTCACACTGATGGTTTGCGAAGAAGTAATTCAGTGTCCTTGTCTCTGATGAGCTAGCTGCTCACAGTTCAGAAGAGTTCATCCGATGGATATTTAGTGAATACGTTACAGTGTGTTGAATTTAATACACTTCACTGATGCACATGCAGATTTAAATTGGGCACAAAATTTCTAAATTCCTGCAGAGACTGAAAGCGTTTCCATGGTGCCACAGAGCATCCACAGCTAATTGAGCCTAAATAAGATTTGCTCTCCACGAAACTTTAAAGACTCTGTCCCAGCAAAATCCAGGTCAACCTTCCTTCTCTCTCTCTAAGTACTTTTAGTTTTCAGGATACAAAAATTAATTTCAAACAAAATACAGTTGTATTCAAACTATTTTTACCCAAAGTACACCTGATTTTACAAACCAAATATCTAAAGGCATAATCATTATGTGAAAACTATCCTCTTTTTCATGTTCTTATCAGAGAGGGGATGGTTTATATCAGTCTGTTAAACTTCAATACACAACTGCACTTGGTTTCTAATGAAGTATTCTTTAACAAAAGTACTAAGTTCATCTGACACTGTGCTGAGTTACATGAGATCAGGAGCATCTATTCAAGCTTCACAAGTCAGTTTTAATGTCCGGTAAAAAAAAAGTATACGAAAGAAACCAAAGAAATGTAATCCTTTCCTCTAATCACTTCTTCTGTCAACTGTAAAAGACCGTGTCCCCTTTGAGTTCAAAAGACTTCTCAAGTTACTGAATTTGCGGCTGTTTGACAATCCATGCATCCCCAGCAGTTACATAGCTAAGGTACATTCACACCGAACACGACTTGGTAACCAAAAGGACCGATGCATAGGACGCACTCTTGGCAACTTGGTCGGGTTGGTTGGTCACCAAAGTTGAAAAATGTGAACTTTTCCGGAGACAAGGTGTGTCACTGTGCCGTGCCAATCAGCGTTGTGGGTGTGTGACGACACCTGTGACAGACTGACGATCAGTGTCCATGTAGGAACATTACTTCGAGAGTACATTATTTCTGCCTAGACGGAACCGCAGGTAACTCCTTACTTGAGGTGCGGCTGTCAGACGGTGCTGCTGCAGGGCCATCAGCTGCAGCGTTTTGTGGTTGGAAGGTGAGTGAAAAGGACACAGTATAAATAATGTCAGTGAATACATCCTATTATATGATCAAATATGATTGTGGTGAAACTCGAGCAGGCGTGATGTCACTGAGCGACGGCCAAAGTGTTCTATTTATGGACAGGCAACTTAACTTGGGCAGGTGACGCAATTTCAGTCGCAAAGTCGCGTTAAAATAAAAATATGGATTAAGAAATTCTCAAGGCACACTTTAGCCCCATTCACGCTGTCTTTTCACACTGTAATTTGTGGTGCTTTGCCTTCCATCTGCACATCACAGAGACAGAAAGAGGGGAACAGATTTATGCCCTGTTAGCTCCGTCTCCAAAGGCAAAATCTGATGAGAGGGGGCACACAGACTCAAGGGGAGACAGGAGTGCTGTGAGACAGTGTCTCTGCCTCTGACTGTACACATGGGTGAACACGTCGACTTACCAAAGCACATTTTGGAGATGCTTACAATTGAAACTTGACATCCTATCTGTGTGACAGGTGTGGTATTAATTCCAAATCTTAAGACTGAGAAACAAAAAGAGGTGCAGTACCTGTTGTGTTTGGCCTGTGGGGCATGCGGTTTTGTAATTCCAGAGGACAAAAGGAAACAAAAGTCCCTGCAGAACAGGAGCAGTGACGGTTTAGACATCTTCTGATCCATCAGTAAATACTTAAAATTATGGAATTAGACTTAGTTTACATCTTATTATCAATGAAGTTGAAAAACCGACTATTTTTTGTAACTTTGACACATTACCCTGTTTTAAGAATGGTATGATGTCACGAAACATCATACAATCAACCCATATTGAAATATGTAATGTTTGGTTAGATTCTTGCTAGAGCACTCCAAAAGACGTCCAGTTTTTTTGTTTAAGTTTTTAAACAGACCTTTCAAGTTCGCCAAGGGATTTACATTAAAGGTCAATTTAAAAAAATAAAAGTATGTTATATAAAAGCATGATTCATTAACAATTCCATTGTCAGGACATTAATTAAATAAGCATTTCAATGACTGATTCACAGCTAGACGTGTCTAAAGTCACAGTCCTTCATCTTTTGGCTTCTGCATTTCAGTGTAATGATTTTCTGCTTTTAGTCATCTAATGAACCTAACTTCTATTATAACCTTCAGAAATAATGACATCAGATGCCAGTTCATTAGCATATAACGTGATACAAATCCTGAACTATTACCAAATTTGCTGTGGTGTAAATAACAGAGTTTAACCATTTATTTTATTCCAACTGATAACATTTGAGCAGATGAAATATTTTAATAATAAAAAACACAACTGCATCCTTGAAGACCCATAAAATGTTTATGCCATTGTAATAAGTAGATTAATTTACAGGTTTAAAAAAATCAATCAAATTTTCAAGTAAATATCTCTTAAAAATATTTCTTTAATTTGTGGTCTTTAGCAAATATTTCAGTATGAATACTGAAAGATAATCTTTATTGGTACAGAAGCCCAAAATATACTTAAAAATATATTTTGATCTACTCATTTGGGTTATTATGAGTAATCTCTGGTAGTTTTTCTCTGTGTAAATACTAACCCTGGTTATTCCATGATGATAGGTTAATTCAAATATGTAGGCAGAAAATAACCTAATGTCACAGGATAATCACTGTTGTTATCCCTGGATAACAAAATATAAGTTTAGATCCTGAAAAAGACAACATTTACATAAGTGTATGAAGTAGTGGGTGTTTTCTCATGGGGTTTAGTATTTGGATTCTGTAGAGTGGGGATAAAAAAAATTTTTTTGCAATTCATAGGTAAAAGGAATCTACCACAATACTTTGTCAGGATGCAAAATATTAGATTATTACCAATGTTAGATATTTCAATATTTCTGAACTCATTAGATATTGCATACTGATATTTTTATCAGGAAAACAAGGTGTTTACTTTAACAAAATGTAGGTGATGCTAATGTGAGTCTGTTACTCTGTTGTGATAAGGTACAGATGTAAAACAAGAAAAGACATATAACTGCAAAAAATTTAACTTGATTTTTGAATGTGTCCATGCAGTGATGACATGGTAAAGCACTAAAGTACATTTGTGTATTTTACCAATATCATTACCTATATATAAGATTTGCATTGCCAACATATCAGCAAACATTTAAATATCTGCCAACACCAATATTTAACCTTTTGGGCCAATATCTGGTGATACCAAATCATGTCAATAATATAATGCATTCATGCAGGACATATGTGACTGGTTACACATAAGAAATAATTATAAAGACTGTTTTAAGTCACTTTAAGGTGTTATTGGAATAGGAAATATGCCTCTGAGATGTATCTTTTTTTATTTTTCTCAGTTAGATGTAGGGAATGACAATAAAGTTTGAGCTAATGTAATGTACAGTATGTTACTTAAAAAAGGGAAAAATCAACAACAGGCTTAACAATGATTGACATTGTTAAATGGGCTTTCCATTTAAATGTTAATCAATTTTATTCATCCAGGGTCTATTCTTAGCTAACATGCTTACATTAAAAAAACGCACTTTACTCTTAATGTCATTTCCCATGCACATGCTGGCACTGTGAAAATGTCAGTGTGAAATTCTGTAATAGATGTATGTGGATGTGACAAATGTCTAACTTTACTTTTATTGAAACATATATTTACACAAGCCAGTAAATCTCCTCACAGCTAAAAGTCATTGTGATATGACTGTGGGCCATGTCTGTCAGTCCTGGGCTGACCATTATCCTATCCATTGTAACAACATAACTAAAACTACACCAACAGAAGACCTGGAATCTTTCATTAAGATGTTCTTGTGTTATTTTTCTCAGTCTGTTGATCCTGGAGGTTTTTCCCCAAACAGGAGAGCATGAGTTCCCCCTCTCATCAGGGAGCAGGCACACTGCTGCACTGATTTGCCCTCTTTACTACAGTCACCTGCCGTAGAGTCAGGAAAGCTCTGAAACATCTGAACCTGACAGTAAACCAAGTTTCAGGTCGAGTCTGTCTCTCTCAGAGCTGCAGGTGCTTTGACCTGCAGTCGGAGGATCTGCAGCCCGACCGCAGCAGCAGCCTCCGGAGGAAAACGACCGCGGTGAGTGTGGTTGTTGGGACCAGGAGGTCAGGCTGACAAACAATAAACCAGCACTGCTCAACACATGTGCGGTCTATGTTCACCTCTCCTCGACTGCAGGAGAGTTTGACGGCAGAAAAGAGGAGAAAAACGGCAAAACTTCGTCGAAAACAGAAAAAACAACTTACTGTGATGGTAACTTCGTGCTTTTTCAATCGATACTTGAGGCTCTTCATCTTGGTAAAACTTGGTCCTTAGCTTGAAAAGTTTCCTTTGGTGGTTAAAATAATAAATAGAATAAAAAAGTTTTCAGAAAGTTCGACGTGGTAAGTTTTCATCTGTCCCTTTTTCCCTCAGAGCGAGTTTCACCTGACGCCTAACCGCAAACTCTGATCAGACTTTGATTGACAGGCGCAGGGACTAGTCACACTGGAGAGTGCGCGGTGGGTTCGATTCTGGTCCAATCAGCGACGTTCAGAGGCGGGACTTCCTTGTCAAGTGTCGTTGGGAGAATTTGGAGACATCCTCAGACGGGGAGGGGGTTGGCGTGACGTCAGGCTTACCTACCTACGGAAACACCTGGATAAAGTTCATGTTAATCTATGAAGGGTTTGGTTAAGACACAATCTCTCCGTGTTGTTTGCATGAACTTGTTTCATCTTCACAATATTCAGATATTTACCCTGATTCACCTTCTCTATCGAGTTGTTATGTGATGAGTCACGGAGCAGTTACTTCAATGTTCTGTGTGGACGTCAGGTGTTGACATGACATGTACAGACTTGTAGGAGATGATGGGTTTTGTCTCAGGAATTATTACCAAAAATTCCATTCTTTTTTGCTTTGTTATAACAGCCTTTACATTGTTGGGTCTCTGCCTTTACCCACTATTTGATTTCCTTCATGATGTATGTATAAAATCATGTCTTAATATGAATAGACCAAAGGTAAGGCAGTGACAGACAGAATATTATCAATGGATGGGCCTGATAATATCTGGTTAAGCCCCCATATTTTATTTTATTTTGTTTTTATTGCACTGTTTTAATATTTAATGGATCAGCACATTTTCATCATCTTCACTAACTATCCTATCAATGAGTGATAAGACATGTCCACTCCCTCAGTAATCTAATGCAGTAAAATTAACTTTTGAACCCTTTTTCCTTATCTACAGTAACACAAGATCAGTTAAGTCATCTCTATTGCTTCAAATGCTGAAATACTTTCTTTTAAATATGCAAATGACAAAAAAACACTTTTTAGGAAATAGAGGATGTTGTAAATGTTATTCTCTTTAAGAAGTTACCCTACATTTGTCCAAATCTATTTTTTATTAAGAAAAACAATCCAACCTAAAATGAAATCATATTTTCTTTCAATTATTTGGCATTTCTTCATATGTTATCATTTTCATGACTCTGATTTGGTGAGCCACATGTCAGAAGATCCCATTGTTCCTTAATTTGTGACTGTGACAAAGACAAGACAGAACATGATAAAGTGACATCTTACTCAGGGGAAAAATGAACCCTTTGTAAATAACATTTTTTTTTTTAAAGGAGTGGAAAGTGGAAAGAAATATTCAGGGTGCATTCAGGTACATATATTGGCACAATTTTTGTAACTGTCCCTTTGAGGTCATTTCATTGTCATGAATAGTAGTAAAGTATCAACATATGATAGATTTCTGAATCCATCAAGAAGTCTCTTTTATATTTCAGAACATTATATTTTGGGACTGCGTGTTTGGTCATTTGGGACACAGATTTGCATAAATCTGTGCTTTATGACTTGATTGCATTTGATTACAAGATTTAAAGAGTTTTCAAGAGAGTAAAAGTAGGCCTACTGTTTTTGAAAACTGCTGTAAAAGTGCAAACCCCCAATTCCAACAAAATCAGGCATTGTGTAAAATGTAAATTAAAAAACAGAATACCAAGATTAGCAAATCCTTGTTGACTTATATTTAAATAAACACACAACAAAGACAAAATATTAAATGTTAAACTGATTTACCATATTGGTATCAAAAAAGCTGGGACAGAGGCATGTTTACTTCTGTGTCACATCATTTTTCTTACTTTGGAAGCTGAGGATGCTAACTGTTGGAGTTTTGTAGATAAAATCCTTTCCCATTCTTGATGTATGGCTAAAGTTGCTCAGCAATCCAAGGTCACCTTTGTCAGAGCACTTGCACATGTAGATGTAGTGACAAACTGTGGCTTTCTGAGGTGTTTCTGAGCCGACAAGATCATGTGCTTTACAAGGTTCTCTTAGCTTTTTGTGAAGGTCACAGGCATTCAGTGTTGGTATTCAGCGTTGCTGCGTATGTGCACAGATTTACCCTGATTCTCTAAATCTGATGATATAATGGACTGTAAATGTTTAAATCTCCAAGCAAAATCCCATCAAGAAATATTGTTCATAAACTGTTGGGCTATTTGCTCACAAAGTTTTGAACATTGCTCCATCAAAGCTTGTGAAAAATTGAGCCTTTCAGGCATGCTGCTTTGAAACCCAATGATGACACCTGTTTCTGAACCTGATCCCCTGCACTGTAAAAAAGGCTAGTTGTTTTAACTTGAAAAAGTTAGTGTCAGGGCTGCCTTAAAATTTTAAGTTATCTGAATTTAGAAATTTAAGTTCAGTTGAATTAAGAACGGTTCAGTTTCTGCTTTTAAGATTGTTTTTCTTAAAGCAAATATTACCTTTATTTTATAACTTGTGTCAAAGCAGAACAAAAAGAGTACAAGTTAAAGAGAAATATTAAGTTAAATCCAAATGCAATAACTCCATTTAGCTCAAAATCATCAGTGACCTAAACTTCAGATCAAGTTGTTTTACCTTTAAAACTGTAGTTTAAGAAGTTTAATTACTGTGTTGGCATAAAAAAAATACTATTGGAGTTGTATTGCTTTTAGAAGTTTGTTAAACTTAACAAACAAAGTAGAGCTGACTTTATAGCGAGTTTATTGAACTTAAGAAGTTCACTTGATCTGAACCGTTCTTAATTCTACTGAACTTAAATTTCTAAATTCAGAAAACTTTAAATTTTAAGGCAGCCCTGACAGTAACTTTTTTAAGTTAAAACAACTAGCCTTTTTTACAGTGTGTGGAATGTTCCAAACAGGTGTTATTTAGGATGATCATCAGTTTGACTAACATGACAGATATCATCTTTGTAACGTGTTCAGTTGAATGTAGGTTGAAAAAGATTTGTAACTTATCATATTCTGTATTTAAGTTTTACACAAACTCACATCTTCATTGGAACTGAGGCTTGTGATCAAAAGGCTACTCAATTACAGTTACAACAGTCAACATAATCAGTCATTTCCCACCCCTAAATATCACAAATTAATGAAACTAAATTGAAATATACCTAAAATCAAGGGACAAACATCCTGATCAAACATGCACACTATAAACATTTTTACTCATGTAAGAGGGTGACAAAAGCAAACAGCAAATTGATTCCACCTACATAACACTCTGAGAGTTCTGGGCATTCAGTGTGCTTTTCATACCACGTACCATTGACCTCCTTTAACTGAAACTACAGCAGTCATTAGATCGCTGTACACAAGCTGATCAAGCTGTTCAAGGGAAACGTTTCAGTGCCTGGAAAAAAATACCTTTGAGGCGCAAACATTCTCTCCTCAATTTGTTGAGGTGCTCAAGCTGAGTGAGTAGTAGGAGTGAGGCAAAGGAAGTCATCTCCTGAGTTCGACCGACAGACAGACAGACAGACAGACAGATGAAATAGCAGTTATGTTTGCCGACTTATATGCTGTAATTATCATTATTTAATCCATCCTTTCTTTCAATAGCAGCATCATAATGATCATGAAAATCGTAGATAGATTGCTGAAATGGTCAAAACATAATGAAATAATATAAAAATAATAAGCAGGGCAACACAATATTACCAATATTATTAATATGGGCTGACAATAAATATCCTCACCTACTAATAGATAATGCCTGTCAATATTTACAACCGATGTATTGGTCATAAATACCCCTTACATCTGCTGAAATATCTGCAGAATATATGAATTTATCTTGATGCTTCATTTTATAATCATTGAATTTCTACATTTAAAAATTAACAGCATAATTTTTTAGAGAGACAAATGCTGTTTTTCTTTATTTACATGTCTTTACGTCAAATAAACTGTCATGTAAACTTGTAGTGAAGTGTAGTTACATATTGGATATCAGCACAAATGCAATATTGCGTATGTAGTTTTAATACAATAATAATAATGATGATAACCATGTATATAATCAATACTGTGATCATGATAACATGTAACAGAAAAATCAGTTTCTCCATAATCATCTATAAAATGAGTATCAATCTATAATCAGTTTAAGTATCAAACTGAGTAAAAATGCTGACTGGACAGCTCATCTTTGTGCTCTGAGGTCTCCCTCTAGAGAAGAGTGCAATATTCATTTGAGGATATAAACATTTCCCCCATAATCATTAAAGCATCAAAAACCACAAGCCCCCCTCCCTCAAGAACGTTGATAAATGGATTTTGAGCAGCTGGTTTTGTTGGTACTAAATCTTTGGTAGGTAAATGAATGAAAGGATGAACAGATGAACAGGTCTATTGATGGTTGATGTGATGAATACTGGAGTTTTCTAGTGTTATGATGGAGTTGAAGCACTTTGTGTGCTGGTGTTCTGTCCTTTAACGAGCAAGTGTTCGTTGTGCAAATGATAAATGTCATGGCACCCTGTCCTATGAATGGTAGAAATAATGCAAAAAACACTGAATACAGACTTAAGAGAAACATTTTCATTTGTAGATATAAGAGGTTTGTTGTGTTTGACAATAGTAACTGGACAGGATCTGATTATTATTCATGTTTGGAGTCCATCACTATAACCTGACACACCTGCCTGACTGTGTCACATATCCATATGTCAGTTTCATCTGGGTGTTAGCTCTTAAACAGTGCTTGAGAACGGCAGAAACTTCTGAAAATATCAGACTGTAACTGATCAGATGGACTTCCTGTAACAGTCATACCTCACTTGCAGCACAACTAACCCATGTTAACCTGTAGCCACCCCGGTTTCTCCTCATGAGACACTGATTGCTCCTGGCATTATCAGACCAAAAACAACTGTATCAGCTTGAAGCTTTGTCTGATGATCAGCAGCTTGTCTAGGTGTCCTCTGCTTCAGGTTCAGAGAAATACCTCAGTAACTTCAGGAATGCAGTGTCTTTTAGTTCAACAGATGGACTTCAAGTTTTTAAGAGCAAATTGAAATGAAAATGCTGCCCCCTTGTGAGCTCTCCTTCCCAATAAAAATGGAGAAATGACGAAGTTTGTGTATGTAGAGAGATATAAAGACAAACACTTTGTTGAATTGGATTAAAACAGGTTGGATCCAAATGTTTGACAGCTTTTATGTATGTGTTTTCATTTTTTGGTCTCAGTCACAGCGGTAACAACCACAGAAGGATTTCTGTCATGAGACGCAAAACACTGTCTGCTATTCAGACTGTAGTGTGGAGGAAGTATGTAAACAAGATCAGAATACAAGTCCAGTATCTTCATCACAGATATTAAGTTGTGTTCTTCATTATGGCAAAAGTGTATTTGTGTCATTGCTGAGGATTTTCAGGATCAATATTGATCCCTGTTCTTCGTTAACTAATAAATTATTCTGTTCAGTAAAGTGTAAAGGTTAGATTTGAAAGTGTCTTAACATGTAATAATTGGGACAGCTTATTTTTAATATAAAAATAATGCGTCATTAATTTATAATTTATTAACAGCAAATAAAAGTACCTGTCCAGCTGATCTGTTCTACATTGGCTAGAATTTTAAGTCCTGCCAAAAGTTTCAGGACTGAAAACAAAACATGAGCAGGAAACACAGCTTACAACATACGGAGAGTGTAGAAACATTTTTTTAACAAATAGATACAAATACACAGGTTACAGATAAAAAATGTTAAAAGCTGAGCTGAGCACTTTGTCCAGCTTTGAATTGCACCACGTGTGAAAAGAGTAACAGTTAAAAAATACACACATGCATCAGTAACAAATATCTATCAGATGAAACACACAAAAACACCAAAAAGAGCTGCTTGTTGGAAGATGTGGACATAAAACACAATTTGTCTTTTTTTTAAGTGCAAGAAAAGAAGAAAATGGGACAAAATAGCAGAGATGAAGCTAAAAACATTTTCTTTCTTCTTTTTTATGACGGAGAGCTCTTGTGCCCTTTGGTGGAGGAAGCAAACAGTTCAAGTGAAAAACCTCATCGGAGTAAAGTGATGGTTATTTTACTGGTGGTCTGAGAGGAGATGGATGAAGCTGCAGGCTGAGAGCTTTCACACAGCCTTGCGGTGATACTCTGGCGGAGCAACCTCATAGTCTGTGGCACTGAAGAGGGTGGAGGAATTCTTCACCAGGTATCTGAAGAAAATGCATAGTTACAGTGAAGTGGCACAGATGGGAAAATTTCCAAGAGCTTCATCTAAATAAATCAACAACAAATGCATAAAATGAGCAGAGTGGTTTTCAAACTTAGGCAGCATTACACCCTGAAGAGATCTGCATAACAGCTTTGAAAGAAGGATAATTATCCACTTGTCAAATTTAGAGTCTCAGCAAGAGTCTTGTTCTGTTAGAAATTTAATAAGGTGTGTTAAGACTTAGACAGACTGAGCATATGGCAAAAAAGAAAAAACAAATGACTGGATTTGGAGAGTTTTAACAGAGTGAAGGTGGAAGAAAGCTGGACAAAAAGTCAGATCTCAATATTCTTTAAGGGAATGGAAATACATAATATACTCCGTGTATCTCCATTTATCTGTAAAGAAACAACTATTTCCTGTCACAGAGCCAAAACCTCACAAAAATGAACCTGTTTGACATGAGTAAATAAAACATTATAGACACACAATGTTAAGCATTTTTTTGTTCCAATTATACATCATTTCTAACAAAAACATCATACTTTGCTAAAAATACAAGACATGCAAAATTTCCTCATGCTGAGGTTGTCAAAAGTTTTCCATATCATAACATATTTTAAACTTAAAATGACCAAATATCTGCTATTTCAATGCTGAGTTCAAAAACTTTATGAGCTCGAGTCATACTTCAAACCCCACAGAGAGAGCGCTGTCTGGGGCAGAAATGACAAGAGCCAGTCTCTGTTCATTCTACCTTCCTTTTTTAAATCTTTTTGTAATATTTTGAAAAGGATGCAGAAGTTTGTCTGCAATTTTGAGATATAATTTAGCCAAATTAGGATGTCTGGGACCTCTATTTCTGGAGCTGCAGTTATAACTTTGTGGTGAACTAGTTTATTGCTGTTATTGGGTCTTTCCCCATATTGTTACTGAGTGTTATTTCAAACATGTTTTATTCAAATCAGCATAAACTATGATGAAACAAACAAAACTGTCTTACCAGGATCACAAATGAAAATGTATCAATGTATTTCTCTCTCTATATATGTATTTATCTGTCTATCTAAGAGAGAGAGATATGTAGTGGTAGTAGCAAGTACAGTACAGTAGCATATATAAAGATCTATTATGTCTATCTCTAGGTGGAAGTATCAAACCCAAGTCTTCACTTCTAAGAATGACAAGGCTCTTTCACTTCAGAAAATGTCAGATGATTCAATCTTTGCACAACATGATTTGTCACAGACTGAGAATAAAAGAGTTCACAAAGTGTCTGCTTCCTGCATCAGCACGATCAACACAGTCGGGGAAGAAAACATTCACAAGTAAAAATGTCACAATTCTTACATGTTTGGAATGATATGATTCACATTAGGCATACACAATATTGAGCTTTTCATAATATCTGATACATTGGTGATTCCCAAATGATGTTATGGGCCACAGTGGTGTGTGCCGAAGCAAGACTTAGTGTGCATATGTTTCTAGTACACCTACACAACAACTCACAAGTGAGTTTTTGATTTACTCTTTCAAAACTCTAGCTTTCATTTCTATGCACAGCTGCAAATTCTTAACCTGACATTCCAGATAGTCAGTTCAATATTTATGTTACGGGGTATATTTCCATCTGGAGAACAGCTCACACAAAGTATTTAGAGAGGACAAAACCTTTGTTCTACATTTAATGAAGAAATGCTATCTACTTTTGATAAAACTACCACTGAAGGTAGCATCTTTGCTAATCTCTGCCATTGTGCACAGGCCTGCAGTTGCTGCTCGCTGTTATCAAGCTTGTAGCTCCGACTTCTTCACCTTCAAAAAGACGCTGTTCAATCGTTTCAGCCTAAAGCCTAAAAAATGTCTGATTATAAAAACTGAATCAAGCAAATCCATCTGCCAACGTCTGTAACATGACGATAAAACTCTCCAGGGACACTTTGCAGTGAACAGAAATAGTGGTGGACGAGAATCATTATTTTTGTCTCTAATGTTCAAGTTCACCTGGTTTTCAAAATTGGTTTTCAAAAATGTGAAAGTCCTCTGTCTGTTGCTAAATTACTTTTTTTTTTACAGTGAAGTCTTGAAAAGTATAAATTAAATTGTTTTAGGGCCACCACTACCATTGGATTTAGATTGATTTCTCCACAAATATAATTTTGTCTGAAGTTGTGGAGTTAATATAACACTCGTATGTCTCCCGATCCTGTGTTTATCATGATTAATTCATTTAATTTCATATCATGTTTGTTTTATATTGATATCATGAATTGTGTCTTGGTTCTATGGTTTTATGTACCAACATCTAACAACACAACATCTTGTGTGTTTTGTGATATCTACATTAATATATGGGTTATTTAAACTAAAACTGCTAAAGGAAAAAAGAGTTATTCATAATGATGAAGAAGCCTAATGTTTTCACTAACAAATAATTTCATGAGCCTTGTTAAGGAATTTAATTGATTCTATTCTACATCCCCTTATTAAAAATTACACAATGGTGCATGTGACATGCTCTGTAGACCGAGTAATTTCCATGTGAGAGAACTGACTTTGTGCTTCGTGTTTTGAGGCTTTTAGCCAAACCTGGCTGCACTGATGTGAATGTGGATGTAACATGGCATTCAAGAATCGGCTGGACATGTCACAAAGCCTCTGATGTTTGGTGGGAGTTCAAACTTACTTGAGGAAATCTTGGAGGTAACTCAGCAATAAAGCCAGACTCTTCTCGTCCAGCGGAGTGTAGGCCAGCATCGCTCCGATACGAACTGTCAGAGGAGAACACGAGTGAGGAAGGAAAAACAGGACGAAACCAAGGCTCAATGTTTAAAGTCTCAAGACCACTTATTGTACATCAGAACCTGGAGGAATTAATCTATCTTTCTTCTCTATTATCTGGAAGAGAAAAACAATGAAAACTCTGTATTTTTTAAATTAAATCAACCAAGTATCACTTTCTGACCCTGAACAGTGAAACTGGACACACTGTAGTTTACCGACTAAGGGTTGGTTACAGGCCTAAATACATAAATTAAATTAATTTTTAATTAAATTAATTTAATTGATTTGTTGTGGGGAACTTACATGTCTTCTTGACTTACTCCACTGCTCATTTTGCATTAGACATCCCCGCTCCCAAACGCTCCCTCCAGCAACTATTAGTGTCAATGTAGAAAAGCTTTCCTAAGTCCAAACTACATTCACACACTCCTTAATGGAAATTCAGTTTACTTCTGTGACATTTTTAATAGAACAATTGCAAATGTTTGTGTAATCTTGCTGGAAATACAAACATGATCAGGGTTGACTTTATAGTGCTGAAGCCACAGCTCAATGGAACTGACTTCATGACAGAGACAAGCCAATTTCATCCCAAAAATCGACTTGAAATGTTAAGTCTAAATAAAGACTTTAGCAACAGAGTGTCTCAGACAGAGAGAGAATACAGCTGGATCAGGGTACTTACTATTAAAAAACTTTAAGGATTTTTTGAATGTCAGTGATTATGATCATTCTCAGGTAGTCATCAAAATATGAACGTGAGTTCAAGAAAGATCTGAGCTCTCTAGTATTCCGTCTCAACCTGAGAACTTCTGCTATGAACATTAGGGATGGGTATCGAATTCGGTACTTTAAGAGGTACCGACCGAATTCTGTAGGTACTACCGAGTACCGATTCAAGTAAAATCAAACAGTGCCATGTTTTGGTACCTAAACGCATCCTTGTGACTGTGAGGGAGTGGAAGAAGCAGGCATACTATTGGGTAGAGTAGGTGAATTTCCATACCGGATTTGAACGCAGCACAGCAATAGCGTAATGACATCAGCAGCCTCGGGCTCAGTCAACAAAGCAAGCACGGCTGAGAGAAAGTGCTCGAAAGTATGGCTCTACTTTATTAAATGTGATGGAGATTATGCTTGTTGCAATATTTGTGATGTCAAGTGTAAGGCCAGCGGCGGAAATGCTTTAAATCTGAGGAAGCACCTGTGACGCACAAAATTTTCCTTAAAGCTGAAGAGTGCACAATTTTTGATAGCCTCAGATCTACGACCACAAAGGATTCATTCAGCACTGTTAGCACGCCTGTGTCCAATGGCGACTAGTCGTCTGCAGCAGAAACACAGGAAAAGAAATGGCTTTAACATTTGGTGATGGCAGCAAATGCGACAAGGAGGATACCTGGTCCAGTTAAATAAGCCTCGTGTTTAAGATGGTATTAGCTTGGCATCTTAATGTGCGTCAGCTATCATTATCAGGTCAGTTCCTTGTACTTTGTAATGTAAATGCTTTTTTTATTTACAGCTCTGTCGGACCTATTGTTAAACTGCCCTTAAGGTAAAGTAAGGGCTGCAGTTAATTTACTGAGTTGTGGTTTATTTCAGTTACTGGTTTTCATGTTGAAGAATATTTTTTTTTACAATGTTACGATACAAACAGTTGAATGTTGTTTTGATATATATCTGTCAAATTTTAAATATTAAGAAATAAATTTACATTGAAAAAATTTGAGATCTTAATATTAAACAAATTAATATTTATTACCCCATAAACACACGCAAAAGTACCGAAAATTGGTACCGTTGAGTACCGATACCGATTCCCAGGTAGCGGGCATCGGTATGGTATCGGTTCAAATGTGAAAGGTACCCATCCCTAATGAACATAAAATAAACAAAATCACACTCAACGTGCAGTTTTTGTTTAACATTTTTAGCAGCAGAACACATCTGACAAATGGAATGCAGAAGACAGTCAATAATCACTCAACATAATGACTGTGATTAACTGTCAACTGATCTGCATGTCTATAGGATTCCTGAAAACATGCCAGCCAATTTTTTCTGACACTTAACGTAAAGCCATAGCACAAGCCTTAGATGAGCCGGTGGATTTGACCCACAGGTGAGAGGTCTTTGACAAAGACATGATGTACTTTTACAAGCAAACATGTATGTCTGAGAACAAGTACCTTTTCAAATTGTAACCGTTTCCTTTTTCAAGTTAAGTTTTAGGACGTTGGCCTTTATCAACAGTGTAGAGAGACAGTGGATCGAGCTGGAGGGAGACGAGAAGGCAGGGGATGACATGCAGTAAACTGTCCTTGAGCTGGACTCAAACCCACGAGGCGAGAGATTCATCATTCATCTGTCCATGCACTGAGCACACTAAACAACTGTTTTGCCAGCAAGCTGCTCATTCCTCTTATTGTTGCATTAAAAGCCTTCAATCTCTGAATGAATACTGAACTTATCAACATAAGACTTAGAACTGGGCGGCCACATGTCCAGACAGACAAATTATAAAGGACACACTTTTAAACTTGGATAACAACTGGAACAACAGTCTTTAGTGTCAACATGTTCAGGCTTAGTCGAGATAACTTCTCGAAATCTTGAAAGACTGACAAGAACTTCAGAAAAGAAAACTACTGAGAAATTGAATTCAATAAAACAGCTATTGCATAAGCATGACAAAGACTTTCAAAGAGTTATATCATACCATTGAAAGCTTTTGTTAAAGCATGATCATCTGGATTCCTTTAACATCTTAATAACCTCTCTTTCTGGCCTTTCCATTTGAAACATTTCTTCAGAGGTTGCCTGCATGTGTGTAATTGAAATTCACAAGTCTGCTCTGTATTTCATGTTCATGTTGTGCTCTACTTTGTGTGAAGGTTTAATACCAAACAGTCGCAGCAGGTGTGGAGCTCCATACACCTGGGACATGGGCATGTCTGGATGTTCGGCCAGGATCTCTGCATACTGCGGCCTCTCAAACTTATACAGCAGCTGAGTGCCCAGCATGACGTTAAAGTATTCCCGAATCCCCGCCACAACCTCATTCACAGCATACTCCCTAATGAGAGGGGCAGAAAACAAGTTAATATAATAAAGACTTTGGAGATCACTTTTGGTGGGCTGCACAACATTATCAGTATGATATTGGTAACAGCAGATATCAGCAAAAAAAAAAAAACATCATTACGAATGACAGATAAAATGTGTCAATGCTTACAGATGGCATTAAACAGGAGATCCCAAAACAACCAGATTACGTACAAGAGGGTGGTAAAAGCATGTTGGTAAGGACATTTGCTGGGACAGTACTTCTTGTCATCAAAGTCAAAGAAGTTTGTTTTCAGATTATACATTAATGCTATGCCCTGATGACTCTGCTGGACAGATTAAGAAAGACATTGATGTACCTTGCACCTCCTGTACTGAGCATCAAGAGACTTTTTATTATTTATTTTGGACAACAGAAACCCTCATTTTTTGCTTTTAAAAACTGTATCTGTTTCTGACTCCTATAACAGAAAAGCAGCTAAAACCTTAAAAGTATTCTTTAAATTCCACGTAGTTGTATAACGATATGGATACTTAATTTCTTTTATCATTTTTTTGATGTCTTTGCTTCTGCTTGTATCAAGCCCCTCTGCACTATGTTCAGCCATTCCTTTCTATGTCCTCTGTTCATTGAGCCTTTTTTTTGTATACTCATTCCCTTTCAAACACTGTTAAGGAAAAAGGAACCGGAGAGGCAAATCAAGCAAAGAGTGTGTGTTCATGAATTCATTTGGATCACATCATTTCTCCATAATTCATGAATATATATTCTGTTAAATCAATATAGGGGGAGGAGGACTAGATGTTCATTACCTTCATAATATTTTTCATATGTTGGCAGCAGCATTATTTTTAGGTCAAAAAGCCCACTGCTTTATGCAGCTAGTTTGGCCAAGGCTGGCTCTTAATGCATTTTCAGAGGAAGAAAACAGTCCGCCCAAAGGTGACCAAGACCAACCTTTTTTCATGGTTTTTGTGTGTACCAAGGTTTGATTGACAGCTTTCACACAAACGTAACTAAGATGCAATATCTTATTAAGTTGGCTGAAGTTTGCCTCAAATACATCAAACACGTTGAGTGTGAAAGTACCCTGAGTTTGTGCAGTTTAAGGCAGAACCAAAAGATCTCAGATGATTTTTCCACATATATTTTCAAAGTCATTTTTAATAATTCTAAATTTCATTGCACTGTTTAATTCATTTGTTGCCTATTTGGTGACACTGTTTGGAAAGTGCTTTGTGTGTTGTTTTTGGAAAGCGCGATACAAATAACTGTTGTTATCCTTATTATTAAACGTTGGGTTTCAGGTCTATTTTTAAAGCTTCTATAATTTTTGCACTTGTGACGATTAATGTTATTGAGTCACTCTGAGGAATTCTACTGGAGGCTACTCTATAAACCAGCTAAATTGGATTAATTGATTCTAGTGAGAAAGATGAGCTCCATTAAAAATGTCACCCTGATTAGTTCTGACTGATTGTGACTGTCTGTCAGCAGATTATTATTGGGAAGTTTTCTCAAAATTGCATTTGAAGCTTGAATGTACTGTTAAAGCTGGGGCATGTAACTTGGATTAGACAGCAGTGGAAGTGATTTAACCCCCAAATTCCACTGGACGTGACAGCGCCACGCTGCGCAGCGTCCTTGAAACGTACTGCGGAGCACTTCGCTCCCATTGTAGTCTATCGGGCAAATTCCACTGCACGTGCTGCGGCGCGTTGCTATAGCGCCAAGGTTGCTTTCAAACCTCGTAAATTCACTGTCATTAAGAAAGCACCAGACAGGAAGTTGCCGTGTGGAGAAACCGGAAGTTTCAAAATTAAACATAATTCATGGGCTCTTGCACGTAATTTTCCTCAATTATTTGTCATTACGTCAAAACCGGAGACACGAGCATCAGGTCAGCAGTCGGTCAGAGGGTCCCAGAGGCAACACAACACCATGGACGAAGAAAAGTGAATCGTAGAGGTCCAGAAATATATAAGATTGTATACATGACACCATACATCTTTTCTACACGGATATAGGTGGATAGAAGTTGAATTAATCACAAAGCTGTGTGGTTAGGACCAGCAAAGGGACCTTAGAGAAGCGAAGAAAGGTGTTGCTTATTTCTTTTCTCAGTCTATAACATGTTTTATGAGCGTGAGACATCGCTATTCTCATGAGAGCCTGTGGCTTTTCCTTCTGGGCACGCCGCTTTCAGCGGGGTTTGTCTGTCGAAGAAAGAGCACAGCACTCCGCTCCGCTGTGTGGCGCGGCGCTTTTGCTTGCAGTGGAATTTGGGGGTTACTCCCCCTTTCTTTTCTTGGTTGTGCTCCTAACCACACCCATTCCCCATATAAACAACCAACCCACTGTGTTTGTGCTTTTAGCTGCCATTAGCATTAAGCCAATGTGATGGATTTGCAACTAAAAACCCCACATCCCTTCATAAAATTAGCAGGGCAAATACATTCTAAACAACTAAAGCTCATAACATAACATAGCATAACAAGCACACATACATTAGAGGATCCAGTAAGAGCATTCTGAACTGTCCCCTGATTAGCCTAAAAGAGGATGTCCCTTGTTTGATTTTCTAAAAGCCTAATACAGAGCAGTAATTGGGCAAAGACGTCTAATGGTGTGTTCCAGTTGTAGTCGGAAGTCAGAATTTCTGAGCTTCGAGTAGGAAACTGCGACTGGAACGCCCCTCAAGGTCCGAATTTCCTACTGGGAACTTGGGGGAACCTCGCCATCCCTGAGTTGACAATCAAACATGGATGCCCCCAGTGTGAACAGTTATTTAGTTCCTGTAATAATCAATTTATTTGCACTTTTGACTGGGTGGTGTCGCTCTAGATGAGCTGTATACATAGTATTGTTTGACTTATATTTACAAAAATGCTGCAATAGTGATAATCACATTCTTCATGTGATATCTGTGAACAACAACACAGGACATGCTAACAACGGCTAGCAATAGCCTGGTAGATCGGCAAGTTTTTCCGACTTTGTAACTGGAACGCTGATAAGTCGGAGATGACGTCACTCCCACTTCCCTCTTCCCAGTTCCGAGGTTAATGGAACGCAGCATTATGATCTCCCATGTGGCTTCAGTGATTAACATGTTGACAGGTAATCCTATTTCTTGGGCCAGTGGCTTTAATATTAAACTGCATAAAGCAGTCTTAATGCTTAGTATACATAATCCATATGTTATAGAAGCCAAAGAAATAATTTTCATTTCTTTCACTGAACATCTTTGCATGTAAGAGAATACAAGGAAATACATATTCTATTTATTATAGAATTAAATGCTGTTTTACTTGTTTTATGTATATTTTTAAAAATAAACAGACTATCACTACAAGAACAAAAGCAAAACTCCAGCACAATAGACACATGGTGTTTTGTCTACTAAAGGTGGATGAGTATATACTGGGACCAACAAGGGTATCAGCCACAATGAGATTGGAAATTGCAACATTTCAGGTATGTGCAAAAATCTATTATCACACATGCCTTCTTTAAATAAAAATCCATTGAACCGTGGTGCTGATGATCAGCGGTGACAAGAAAAATGTTATCTTTGTTGTGTAATTTTCCTCAAAAATGGTGTTTGTTCTGAACTAATTTACAAAGTGCAGCTTTTAAATCTTTCTGTGTTACATAAAAGCACATGAATGATGTTCAGTCTTTGCACAGCGAGTCTGTTTTCCTTTTCTTATGTGTTTTGTCTGATCTATGGTACAGTTATAAATAATACAAACGGAACATTTCGTACATGAGTGTGATTCATTTGCCCCCTACTCACTGCAAAATATCACTAAACAGGGCATGAGCAAGTGGATTCATCAAGCAGAGAAGAGGACGTTTTTCTGCTCTCAAGAGCAAGGAGAGCTTCACCTGCTGACAGGGCCGCAAAATCAGCCATAATGTTGAGTATTTTAGGGCTGCAGTGGTCCAGTTTGAAACACTGCTAGGTGATGACATTTGCATGAACGGTAGCTCTCAAAAGTCAAAAAACACTCAAAATGATGTTGACATTGCAATTAAAGGATCATGACTCAACAAATTATAATAAAAAAAAAGACAGAGAAGTTTTGAGGTCAGTTTGCAAATTCGATGGACATGTAAGGAGACCCGGTTTCTTTGAAACGTGCAGCAAGTTCAGGAAAAATGGACTCCATGAACAAAGGCCTGAAATTAATATTCTTTTGTTGTATTAACAATCCTTCAGTGGATTTGCTTCACTCTAGTAAAATAAGTGGTAGCCTCGTTAACAAAAAAACAGAACACTTTGGCTAATATGTGGAATGTTAGTGGAAAGCAGACAGCAGAAAAATGACTGGCTGTCTGGCAAACATAACACTTTAAACATGTTAACAATAGTAATCACAAAGACAATCAAAACTTTCTGCCAAACCAGGGCATTACAGTGGTACATTAAGTGTTCAAATAGCACCTTGCTGCACAACACTGTCTCAAAAGAGTAGGCTGCTTCACAAAAAGAGACAGTACTTATACTGAATGCCACGTGGCCTGAAAAGGTGGATCCATGCTGTACGAGTCTGTCATGATAGCAAGACCTTTCCTTCATATTTTGGGGTCATTGGGGGGCTGGAGCTTATCCCAGGTGACAATGGGTGAGAGGCGGGGTCCACCCTGAACCGGTCGCCAGCCAATCGCACCATGCAAACTCCACACAAAACGCATCTGATTGACCTGGGGATTGAACTTTCTTGCTGTAAAGCATGTGCACTACCTGCTGCGCCACCATACTGCCCCTTTTCTTTATGTGATCTGAACAAATTTGTGTCTCCTTACTTGTTGTCAGAGTTTCCTTTTGATTTCTTAAAATTTGCATAGTCCTCCAAGATGGTCTCGACATTCTTCTTAGCAGGCAGATGGAACAGCTGTAAACATCAGTGAATTAGATCAATCACTCAAACACACACTGTCTTTATCAAAAGGTCAACTTCTTCATCTACGGGGTGTCATTGCACTTATGTAAACACAGAATTATATGCACTTTTAACCGTTTTGGTGTGTTTTCTCCAACCTGTTTCTGTCGAGTGATGAGGTCCCAGTCATCCACCAGCCAGGGTTTCAGCTCCTCGGGGATCTTCACCTTCACCTCCACACGGTTGGTGAACATTTCCTCCTGGGAAAAGATACAAGGTTGTTCAATCTTTTGGAGTTTTTAATGTTAAAAAGGATAGTTGTTTCAGTGGTTGTTTCAATGTATCAAGGAATCAAGCTTTTTTTCTCAAGTGTCCTCTCTGTGGTGCTCAGGGTTCTGCAGACATTTTCAATTTAAGTTCTACTTTCTCAAAGAAACAACAAAGCACTGTGACAGAAATTAAAAAATAAGAAAAGATGTTTATCTTGCTTAACTTTGCAATGTTGCAGTTACACAGTTTACTCCTTTTTTGACAAAGGATTGCATCTGAGTTTTCAACATTTCTTGATATACAATTACCAGCAACATTATTAGGGAGAGAAAACACCCAGTGGGCTGAAATGTCTTGCTGAATGGCCAGAGTAGTTCATGATGATAGAAACAACAATAACTCCATATCTGCTCATTACAACCAAGTTATGTTCCAAGACCATTCCTAAATACACAACACATCAAAACCTACAGCAGATGGGCTACAGCTGTAGATGACCGCACCAGGAGCCACTCCTGTCAGCCAAGAACCATGAGGTGATGACACAATACGCAAGGGCTCATCAAAATTGGTCAACAGAGGATTGGAAAAATGTTGGCTGGTCATGAGTCTCACTCTCTGCTGCTACTCTCAGATGTTGAGGTTAGAATTTGGTGTAAACAACAATGAAGCGAGGATCCATCCTGCCCTGTAACAGTGATTCAGGCCAACAGTGAGGAAGTAACTGAGGGGGATATTTTCCAGATGAGCTTCATTCAGGATAATGCTCCAAGTCACAGAGTCCAAGTAAACCTGGATTCTTAAAAATGACAATGAATTTGCTGTGCACCACAGGCCTCCACTGCCACCAGATCTCAACCCAACAGAGCACAATGATGTGCTTGAATAGGAGATGTAGCCATGTGTAGCCAACAAAACTGTGATGACTGTGTGATGCAGTCATGTTAGTATGGATGAAGATCCTTGAGGAATGTTTCCGGCACCATGTTGAATCTTTGCCACAAGAACTAATTCAGTTCTGAGGGAAAATGGGGTCTTGACTAGGGATGGGAATTGATAAGAATTTTATTGGCACAGTACTTTCTGCAGCACTTCACAATTAAGTCTCTTTTCTTTATTTGTAAAACCTTACTTTAAAAATGTAAGATAAATAATCTTATGCCTTCAAACAAGATTTCTGATATAAAAATCATTGGACTGCTTCTCCCCATTTTTCCTTTCCTTAAAGTTTCCATGTCCTCAAAAATCATTTTTCTCTGCTGTTCGTGTTGTCAGAAGGAGTTGTTTGAGCAGAGAACTCTTCATATAGCCTTCTGTCTCCACGTCCCCTCAGATCTGGGATTTCCAAAGGGGAGAGAAGAAGAGCTGCATCTGATCCTCTCCAGAGACAACAGTTTTAACTCTTTACTCAACTTAAATCAAATCTTTGCTTCATAGACACCCAAGACATGAAGTAATTGGTAACACACAGCAGGACATGGGACCTTTAAACACCCATCCTCTTTAGTAAGAGAGCTCCGGCTCGTTCTGTTCTGTATTAAATTTAAATGTCTTTTAAAAGGTAGAAGGCCAATCCATCAATTATCTATACCGCTTGGCCCTTTCATAGAAGAAAGGGGGCTCAAGCCTATCTCAGCTTAAATTGGTTAAGAGGCAGGGTACATCTCAGAACCTATCCTTCAAACTAATGGTCTCAAACCCCCCAAAAATGTCGACATCTGGGGACCCCCACTGCCCTTGGATATGGCTGACACCACCTTAATAACATTTTTTAAACGTTAAATTGAGCTCATTTATTGAAAAAAAAACCATCTTTCAGTAGAGGGTAAAAATGAAATCTCAAAAAATTATTATGAATATCTCTTTGTTTTACTGATGAATCCTGCTTCCCATCTAACGGATACCAAGCCCTTTTCCACAGCATCATACAACTGAAATGCACGAGTTTGAGCTCAGTAAAAGACCAAGATAAAAAAAAAAATGTAATAATAATAATAATACATTTTACATAAAAAGCGCCTTTCTTAGTACCCAAGGACACTTTACAAAATACATAATAAAAACACACTGCATTAAAATCACAATTAAAATAAATCAAAACAACATACAAGAGTGACACTGTTAAATGAGGGTGGAAAACTAAAGAGAATATGCAGTTTGGAACAGATGGGTTTTGAGTTCTGATTTGAAGTGGGGAAGGGAGTCAATGTTTCTGAGGTCCAGGGGGAGAGAGTTCTAGAGTTTGGGAACAGAGCGGCTGAAAGTTCTGCTACCCATGGTGCTGAGCCAGGCAGAGGGCACAGAGAGATGGAGGGAGGAGGACGACCTGAGGGAGCAAGAGGGGGTGGCGATGTGGAGGAGATCAGACAGGTAGGGGGTGGCGAGGTTGTGAATGGCCTTGAAAAGTATACAGCAGGATTTTGAAGTGTATTCTGAACTTAATGTGGAGCCAGTGAAGCTGCTGGAGGACGGGGGTGATGTGATGTAATAATACATACACTCTCGACAGTGGGATCAACTCGAGCCCTCTTCTTCCTAGGCCCCTGTGGTGTTTCTCCGCTGCTGGTACCTTCACCAGGGCCTGGGGCTACACAAGATGGCCATTAAAGTTAGTCAGTTATGCAGGTTTGTTTATTTCTATTCTTAAAATCTCATATTATGCTAATTTGTACCGAGCCGATCCAATGCCAGATTTCATACTTTAATACTGTACTTACATAATGGAGGAGCAGGGAAACATCATTTGTTATGGATGTGTTTTCATCAAATGTAACCATTTTTAGAGGCACTGCAGCCTCAACCATCTGTTTTCAAAGAACTCTAGCACTTTAGCTGCTTCTGACCACTTAGAACATGCTATGTGGAGAATGACTATGATTGGCTCATAGGACAATACAAATCATGGAGCACAAGGCAGTCTGATGTGTGTTGTATATGCATCTCCTTGTGATACTGGTACTTGTAGCATAAGAGAGAAGGATAAGGCTGTGCTACAGAATTGTATTACTCAGTCCTTATTGATCAGAATGTTTTTAGGGAGATATTTATGATGCCATTTTAACAATAACAATTTCAAGTAGTTTTCAGTACTGGCTGGTTATTTATTGCCAACATATTAGCCATAGTGTGCACTGAATTTGTGCAGTGTTTAGTAGAAGCAATAGAGTCCTTAGAGTTACACTGATAACGCATCTTTCAGACTATGAACAATAATCAGTACTAATATTTGAGTAATGACCAAAACTGAGACTACTGGGAATATAAAATGACACCAAAACAGTTTTTAACATCTTTGATAGTTAGTTTCATCAAACATTCATCATCCCTCTTCTTCACATCTGAACAGAAGTTGGCAGTCTGCTTAACTTTTTAAATTGTAATTTATGTTTAAACATCTACAAACTAAAGACACGGTACAACTTTATCTTCATCTGTACAAACATGGAGGACGGGGGGGGAGCTTGCATGCTCATGATTAGAAACACTTGACTTACTCTTCTGTTTTGCCTTCTTCACTTTCCTAGGATGCAAACAAAGAAAAACAAACAATAAATAAATAAGAACTCTAGGAGGAATAAAAAAATATTTTTAAGAAATAATTTAATATTTTTTTACATTTCACAAATGAGTAAACTGTGTTATTTTCCTTGCACATGTTTTACACAGTGAGTTGTCTGATGATTTTCGTGCCTGTGGACAGTTTGGCTCAACTGGATTTCACTCAAACCAACTTTGTTATGTTACTTCTTTAAGGAAATGAAAAGAGAAATACATTACATTTATCATCCAGCTAAAACATAATGGAATGATTTTTTTAATTATAAATATTGTGCTGAATAAACCTGACACTAGATGGACCATTTGAAAAGCAGCAGATATAAAGTGTTTGGGGAGGGCTGAAACCTTCAGAAGCAATTCAGGTGATTGGACGATCGTTCCATCACTCACATTCATTACTGGCCAATCAGATAATGTAGTCGATGGGTGCTACAGCACTGCAGAAGGTGAGTTACTTTACAAACCAACTCTCCTCAAAACATGTCATAAGTGGAGCAAAAATATCTTTGTGAAAGAGCAGTTTGTAGTGTTGCTATTCGTTTTTTATTCAAAGGTGCTATGAGGAGAATCTATTTCCGGCGACATAAAGACTCTGCTACCCATGAGCACGCGCGGCGACTGTGACCCAAGCCAAAGCGTGTGTTTGTTGTGATGCTAATGAATGAAGCTCGGACCTTGCTCAGAACTCTGCACTGTTTTACAACTTCTATTTTCAACAACTTAGAGGATGTAAAGCGACGAGGTAATGTATCTCTTTCTAGTTACGTAGCGGTAGTTTTTGATGTGTGACAACAAGCAATTTTTGGAAAACTAAGTATCGTAGTTTTGTAGCCGGCTATATATCGCTACTTACAGCCTGGTGCTCTAAGACGTGTCTGAATAAAATGAATTTGCTCTAGCTTTAATTGTCTTGTTCCCGAAGTTGAGTATCCAGGCCAGTCCAGACCTGTCCTGTCCGATAGCATTTATGGATAACTTATTATTATAACTTATTACTTATTTTGATGCTATAAAACTCATCTTAAAGTGTGTATTTCGATCAGGCATATATCTAAAAGTGAGACTTTGCTGTATTTACTTAGAAACTCCTCATAGCATCTTTAATAAAGGTCAAAATCTAAGAAAAAAAAACAGCAGCTGAAGTGGTTAGCATGTACGCTATTCACTGTGTGAGCAGCCTCTCCTGCTGTCATTTGCTTGTAGCTTCCACCTCCTCCTGCTCTAAATGGCTCTGATTGGGTGGAGCCTGCTTTTGGCTGCCTTCAGTTGTTGTAGATTGGAATTTGGAAAGATGCATCTGCCTGATTACAGACATTCAATCAGCCAGATTCAGCTGCTGTGCAAGTTCAATGCTGAACCAGAGGAGACGGTAAAGAACTTACAGATCAACATTTTTCTGCTGCACAGCAGCAATCTTCTTGCTTGGTGCTAAACCCCTCATCTTTCCCTCAACATAGTGGTCCCTGCAGAGGAAAAAGAGTGATGGTTATCAGTTTAATTCATACAAATCAGTCATCTGATATCTGCTAATGTGGTTAAATGGCTGAATTTACAAAACAACCAATAATGAATTTATAAATCAAATCCATTTAAAAAGCTACATGTTACCCTTTGTCTGTGTTAAAGCAATTTATAAGCTAGAGGATTCAACACTGAGGAGCAATTATTGACAAAGGGATAAATGTGGCAGACTTTTTTTATTACATACTAACAGAAAAACTTACTGATTAGCCTTTTGAAGCTCTTTTTGTTTCGCAAGGTTGCTGTCCACATATTTGAGAACTCTACTCTCAGGAACCCATTCATCCCAGCTGTAAAAGACATATGACAGGCCTCAAAATGTATGACTGAACAGAGTCCTCATCAACTTCATTCAGAACACACAAAAATAAGTGGCAATGAATAATAAAGGAAATATTGTAGAGGATTCAAAGAGAGAAATGCTGATATAAAAGTTTAATTAGTTTGATGCAGCTGCTTACTTTTTGTTCCATCCGCTGTAGTGAATGAAGTATTTAATCTGCTTATCCTTAATGTTGATCTTTACACACTGCAAAACAAGAGCACAAACAGACCTGCATCAGTGGCTGATGCGTGTTTTGAAGTTAATCATCAGCAAATAATACGCATTTAATGAACATTTATGTAGAAACAAACCTTAGCCTCATAGAGCAGTGGCCCATGAAAGCACAGGACTCTTTCACCTGCAAGAAGACAAAAACAAACAGGAGGATCAATGTGCACCATAACACGAAGTGAACACACTGCATTCAAGCAAAATAACTAGTCAGACAAATTTCAGGCAACTATGACATTCTGTGTTGGGCTGAGCATTACATTGAACCTTTTAAAATACTTTAACACAGTCCATTTTCAAAGGCCACATAGAGTAACACTGGTATGCTTATGATTTCTTTTTTACCAGACAAGAAAGTTTTTAGTTCAAAGCCTCTACATGTTTTGACTTAGCTCTCTGAAACATTGAATCATGTAAAGGTATGAACTACTAACCTTCTTGCATGTAAAAAAAGAAAGTATAAGCATATTATCTAAAAAGACACAATGAACCTACCAGGACCAGCAACACTGGTATGCTTTATAATTTTTATTTCACGCGAAAATAATGTTTTGGTTTTCAACAACCAGATGACTTAATCAAATAGTGTTGGGCAATTTATTGTTTTAACTGTAAAAATTGCTCGTAAAATTCATACACTGTCAAATGCCAAAAAAGCCCCGACATCTTTGAGAAACTGGGTAAAAGTCCACTCATTTATCCAAATGTTGCCAACAAATGTGTGTAATATATGTGCAGAGTAGGCCTGTGCTCAAAATAACGATACGGCAAAATATCGTATCGCACTCCTTTGGGATACGTGTATCGATACGGATTCTACAGAATCGATACGGCCTAAATATTTTGACAGTTGTTGTAAATACACTTTGGGTAATGTTAACAGCGACACAGTTCAAGGTAGAAGACGAGCTACATAACGAAGCATATGTTCTAAATTTGATCTTAGGTCTACCATCTTTGAGGATCTGAATTTATGTCTCTCAAGTTGTAGAACCACTTAAAACTCATCCTTGTTCTTTTTCTTCTTATAAGAAAAAACTAAACTTGTCAAGAATTTTGCTTAAAGCATAGTCAGTGTTCACAATTTACGTGTATCGGGATACGTATCGTATCGTGGCCTTAGTATCGGGATACGTATCGTATCGGGAAGTTGCTGGAAATACCCAGCCCTAGTGCAGAGTAACATAGTGTAACACAGTTCTCCTTTAATAAACTATTTTAATCAAATTTACACACAATTAATGTTGGATGTATGATAATATTGACGCAACAGTATACTGATATTTTGCAGTGGTAACTGTATTTTATGTCTAATAGTGAAATGTTGATATTTTATCAATGAATGAGGTATAGAAATTCAGGAAGATTGTTTAGTTTATTGTTTATTGTCATTCAGCCCTTTGCCACAACTTTGCAGGATGCATTCAGCCATTTGACTTTCTGTCTCTTTGTGACATTTATTGTTATCATTTCTGTTACTGGGATGTACAAGGCACCATGCTTTACGGAAATAACACTGACAAGGAACAGTATTTTTCCAATACATAACACATTTTAGGGTCTAAATAACACATAAAATGTAAAAACTGACTCATGTTTCTGCTTATTATCCTATTACATATGGTGATGTTCTGTCCCGTATAGCGATTCATCTCAGAGGTTTAAATTTCAGTCTGGTGACTTTAACACAAGTCTGACACAAACAGAATTTTGAGGACTAAACTTGACCACATCTTAACTCCGACTCGACTCAGACCAGAACACCAGTGACTTCTGACTTCACTTGGATTTGTGCCTCATGGCATGAAAATATTTGACATGTAAATATGTGTATTAGATCCCTGCATGGGACAGTTTTCCCGATTCCCAATACTGTTTCAATTTTTGTAAAGACAGATCCTTTGGTGTATGTTCAGAAAAATATGTCATATGTAGAAAAATGGTTGACGACCCCTATTCGAGAGCAAAGTGTAAAGTGACAAGGTAAGAATATATTCTGACTGTAACACCAGCACTCCTTTGGTGTGACTGAGTTGAGTCAGACTGTTTTAAGTTAAGCTAGGAAGTGTGTGAAAAGGGTGTTTCACTTGGTGAACAGCACTAATGGATTGATTTGTTTCATACATTTAAAGATAAAGATTTTTGACTTGACACAACCTGCCTGCCTTTGCATGAAGACTTGACCCTGAAGTTGAGACTTTCTTAAGGCCTTCAAAACAATGACTTGGACCAACGTCTGCTGCATCGTTTCACTAGATTCTTGGCAACCACACACACCTTTAAAACAAATGATCCACAGTATTATGTGTACAAAACAGTGAAGTTTAAGTTGTTACTAAAATGAAACATGGTCCCTGCAGAATGGATAAACCTCAGTGTCTGAGTCTGTGAATGAAATAATTACAAGTGTGACAGTCATATGGCTGGATCCCTTTAATAAACCCGCAGACAGGCTGAGCTACAACAAGATATACCATCCTATCTCTTCAAATTAAGAACTAATACATAACAGGCATGTCGAGCAGTAAGATATCAACGCAGTCTGGGTGTCTATGACATCTTTTGTTTCCATGGGGCTATGACTTTAACACAGACTGTGAAAACCAAGTATTGTTAGTTTGCCACAAAAAAAAACTCGTCATTGAGCTAAAAACTGATCACGTATGTTTCTAGTTAATATCTCCCGGCCTTATGGGTGCACATAAACAGTCTGTCCATGGTTCAATGGTCTCCTTTGTGTGCTCTGTTTAGTAAACACAGCATTAGCTTTAGCATTAACGAGCTAGCCAGCCGTTAGCTTGATGCCGTTTCAAACCGTTGGCTTTTTAATGTGATTAGTTTGGATATGAGCCCTTTCTGAGGTTTTCTGTAACAATGATACACATTTGGAGATAAATACAGACTCATTGGTTGTGTCTATCTCCCTGGAGACCACCACCATTGTGCAGACAGGGCTGTATCAACAACAACAAACCCGCCTCCTTCCAGACCATTTCACCGCTGTGTTCCCTTCGCAGCACCAACCTTCTTGAAATTTAGGTTTAGGGTCCTGTTTTGGCGCCATTCACAGACTCAACTGGTCGGATCCCTGAATGATCAAATTCTTGCATTGCCAGAGTCCATTTCTTCCTGGCGCAAACACCTCCGACATCGGAGCCAAGGCGAAGGAGAAGCCGAGGAGGACCTGCCTGCTGCAGCGACGTCACGACCGCCCGGAGCCCGGAGCTGTGCTGCGTTCAAGGAGCCCAAGAAAACTCGGAAAACACCCGACTACGGTGGGCTTGTCAGAGCCCGATATGTAACAGTGACCCGAAATGTTATTAAAAATGTAAGAAAACCAGAAATGTTATGATGTAAGAAGATGCTAAGTCCAAAACATGATAAGTTCTTACTCAAAATAACTTGTTACATGGGTGGAGGGTATATATTTGGATGGATATATGGTTGGGCTGATGGATGGGTGCGGATGAATGGATAGATAGTTGGAGGGATGGATGGATTGATGGATCCATGGGGAATAGGTAGCTGGATGGATGGAAGAAGGTGTGGTTGATGAATATAAAGCTGGATTGAAAAAAGAATGTATAGATGGGTGGATTCAGGATGGGTGGATGGGGAATGAATGATAAATGAATGAAGGATGGAAGGATACTAGGACTGAAAGACCAATGGAGGGATGGATTGGTTGGGAATGGATGATGGATGCATGATAGATGGATGGAATAGAATAGAATAGAATAGAATAGAATAGAATAGAATAGAATAGAATAGAACAAATCTTTATTCGTTCCACAAGGTGAAAATGTTAGTGTTACAGCAGCAAAGGGGACAGAATTCAAAATAGCAGTATGTACATTGTCTACCAAAATAAAAAAAGGGCTTGGATACAAAACTAAAAAGCAAGTCTTACAAGGATTTTTCACACATTCCCAATAAAGTAATTGCACATGTTGCCTGCTGTATTTATTTTGAGTGATTTGCCAGATGTGGGTTTGACCATGGTCAAGAGAACAGCTTTGTTAGCTGGTCTTACTGCTGGAAAAAAAACTAGTCATCCAACGTTGGAACCTCCACACTCACTCTCATTTCGAGCATGGATTATGGAGTATCTGGACATTGCTTACTTGAAGTTGTCAACAGCCAGAATTCACGGAGCCAGAGACTCTGTCATATTGACTTGGTACTGACTGTGAAATACCCTCCGTGGGTTTCCACCGTGATGTGACCCAGGGGACTCTAATCTGGATCCAGGGATTGCATTATGTTTTTATGTTTTTTTCTAACTTCTACCTATTTTGGTTGTGTTCTCAATGTGTCTATGTCAGGTGTGCATGCACTTTGAAGTGTATGCATATATATATATATACACACACACACACACACACACACACACATATATATATATATATATATATATACATACATATATATATATATATATATATATATATATATATATATATATATATATGTGTGTGTGTCTGTGTGTGTGTATATATATATATATATACATATATATATATATATATATATATATATATATATATATATATATATATATATATATATATATATATATATTATGTTTTTTTCTAACTTCTACCTTTTTTGGTTGTGTTCTCAATGTGTCTATGTCAGGTGTGCGTGCACTTTGAAGTGTATGCATATATATATACACACATATATATATATATATATATATGTGTGTGTGTGTGTATATATATGTGTGTGTGTGTGTGTGTGTGTGTGTGTGTGTGTGTGTGTGTGTGTATATATATCAGTGCTGTCAGACAATTAAAAAATTAATCTAATTAATTACTGGATTTATAATTAATTAATCTAATTAATCGCATTTTAATCTCATATCTGCTTAAAGTATCCAAATAAAGAATTTGAATTCTAGGACATCCTAAAATTGTAGTGCAGGACTAATCAAATGAATACACTAAGAAGTGAAGATTTGTAAATCCACATTTTTATTGGTGACTTAATAAAACCAAAGTCAGGGCAACTTGTCCAGAAAATTCTAAGCTCAATCAGGTAACTCAAATTACACTTTAATTGTGTTTCAGAAATCAAATTCAAAATAAGAAAAAGGTCGAGGACATCCAGCAAAACAATTAGGTCTGGTGCATTATTAAAGAATTCAGTAAATATAGATAAATAAATTCAAAAATAAAATAAGACTAAGTCTTAAATATGCCATTCCTGTTGTCACCTGGGCTTTGTTTGGTTTGACTAGAGACGCATGTGTGAAGTGACGTGCCACTGCCATGTACGGGTCCTCCAGCTGGCCAATGTTAAAATGTTTGTGTGCTATGATTAATCTTGCGATTATTTTTTAGAACGCATTAATTTGCGGTGTAATTAATTAATCTAATTAATACACTAAAGTGACAGCCTTGAGATATATATATATATATGTATATATATCTATATCTATCTATCTATCTATATATCTATATATATATATATCTATATCTATATATATATATATGTATATATATATATATACACATATATATATATGTGTGTGTGTGTATATATGTATATATATATACTTAAAGTTTATGTACCGTATGAATTTATATATTGCATTTCATTTTTAGAATCATTTATGTTTATTTCTGATTTTTTTTGTTTGAAATAAAATAAAAAACATGATCACAAAAAATATTAATTGCACATGGATGGTCATTTGTAGAAATATCTCAGAATGATTGATGGATTAAAAAAAGCTTCAGATCTGAGTTTCATTACAGTTTACTTTTATGCTAGTCAAAGAATCATTCATCTAAATTTCAGTTCTTCTCTTATGCACTCCCTAATGTTGTAGGGGAGAAGTTAAAGCAACAGTCGGGGAAATGGCTACACTTAAGAACGGGAGGACTTTTTAGCTTATTGACACTGATGAAGACAAACAGGAAGGACTTTGGCTGGAAAGACACACTGACAAATTGTGCTGCTGGAATTAAGACTGCTGCATCGATGAGGAAATTGAGGGTAAAAATAATGCTCTCTGAAAAGTACTGATTTCAACAAGAAGCAATTGTCAATCAGTGGGAGGAAGAAACAGAGCACAGCTTCTTAAGTAATCACACCCGTAAGACCAAACAAACAACTGCTCAGTCCTCTGAGATAATGTCTGTGTGTTTCTGGTGAGTTTGGGCTCTGCTGAGACTAATGGAATCACCCTGTGGACATTACTGGTGAGGGCCTGCAGGAGAAGCTAAAGAAATTCATGTAACAACGTCAAAAAGACATTTGTCTTTATTTGGGACAAGTGTTAAAGAAGAGCATTGTGTTGTGAGCCGCTGGAGTTGGACAAAAAGTAATTACAGTCCATTTTTAAGCCCCCACACCAGTGACTGCAGAGGCTGGGGGGGCTTTATGTCTGGAGGTTGTCTGTCAGCCCATACAGGTTGAGTTTTTCAGCTGTTTTCTTTATGTAAGTCAGCGATGACACAGAAATTAAACTGTTATGAATTTAGGGTCTTAAGTTAAAGGTCAAGGTCACTGAGCCTCTTGGTCTTGCTTTATCTGTGAATGTGACATTTGAGGGATCTTTATCAAACTCTGCTCATCTGTCTTTTTCATCAGAATCCATTGTTAGATTTTATAGGTCAAGGGTTAAAGATCACAATTTCAATCTTTCTCATTTTTTACTTTGGATATTTTAAGGACTTTCAAGAATGTTCTTGGCTTTTGGATGCAGCATTTCAAGACAGCTTTTTTGTTTCTGTCAACATTTGCACATTTCTTTTCTCACTTAATTGATGACCTTATTAGACACTGTAGGTCATAAGTCAGAGGGTTTATAGCATTGGGTGCATTGCCTGCTTTTAAACACAATATTCCAAAAAAATATTTTCCAGGATTGTGTTTAATCTTGCACAAATGTCCACTCCAACTCAAGGACAGACTAGAATAATTTTGGAGGGACAATAGTCAACTGTCCTTGGGTCTGGTGATTATGCCTTGATTTTGAACTTTATGTGTTCAGACTTTGTTTTTTTTGTTTGTTTTTTTTAAATGTATTTTTTGGCGTTTTGTGCCTTTATTGATAGGAGAGAGACAGTGGATAGGCTTGTGAAAGGGGGTGAGAGAGTAGGGGAAGACACTCTGCAAACTGGTCACAGGCGGGATTCGAACCTGGACCGGCAGAAGCAAGTACATGGGGTGCTAACCACTACGCCAAACCAGCACCCTGTGTTCAGACTTTGTTGAGAAGTTTCTTTCAAGTTTACTCAAATGTCCTCTGACTCAAGAATAGAATGATTAATCTGTTTTGGGCTTGGTGCTGCACTCTCACAGTCAAATCTCCCTGCATCTTTCTGCAGACTCTACTGGGCTTGAACATATCATCAAATCATTCATAAAATTTGGAACACAACAATATACACAGGCTAATGAAGTTGGAGTGTTGATGCTGAGCTGAACTTTAATTAAGTTCTGCTGCTGTAATTAACAGTCTAAAGCATTGGGGTATAAACAACATCAAAGTAAATAAACACCACTGTTCCTAAAAGCACACTCTCAGTCACTACGGCTGAGTTCCCACCATGTGATAATCACACGAGCAGAAAAATCAATCTTTATTTGTATAGCGCCAATTCATAACAAGTGTTATCTCAAGACACTTTACAATAGAGCATAAAGCTCATCATTTTATGGATACACATATATGCATAGATACATATATACATATAAAATACACATATACATATATATACAAATACATTCATCCAACACCCAACATGAATCCATATAGCCAATCATGAATCCCTCCATCATGGCGGCAAGAAAAAACCTTCTGTTAAGCAGCAGGAAATCTTGAATGTGGATCCCAGTCTCATGATGAACAGCAAATCCACACGATGCTGTGTTGGGTGTGTGGGCAAAGGAAGGGAGGCAAGAGGAGACAAGTGGACTAGAATAAGAACTAAAGTTAGTGACAGATCCAAGAACCACAGACCTGTCATCTGATTTATTAGAGGTTAGCCTCTTGAGATGTTACATGTCGTTTTCAGGAGGGTCCTCGTGTCTGAATGGTTGTGGTGATCATTTTAAAGTAGTATAACCTATGATATTCTTACTGAAAATAAGAATTTATGGTCGTGACGAACTCATGGGTGCCCAGACCACAAGTGCATCCCAACCATATTTGTCTCCGTCAAGTATAAATGTATTAAAGGCCTATTGAGATGTGACATCCCATTTTCAAGGGGGACCCCACGACTATATAGATACTATAGATGTATAAACCATGGATAGGGAGATCATGCTAATATCTACATTAACAGCTATAATGATAATGGGAATGGAATGTTCCTAATGAAATGGCCAAATATGTGTCATGTTTGTAATTATAGTTATTGAGGCTTCATGACTCCACAGCAGCAGGAAGTCTCCACCAAGGATCCCAGGCCACCTACAAGACAAGAGCCAGAGACGAGTACAGAAGCAAACAAAAGGGGCAAAGGCAGATATGGAGAGAGAGTGTGAGAGAGAGATAGAGCCCAATGTGCCAGACCCCCCCTCTTTGTCTGTCTGTAGATGCAGAAGGGAAGTTTTAAATCCCATTTACACTTGCAAAAAAAAAAAAGAAACTGAAAATATGTGCACATTACAAAGCTGAGCCATATGTAATGAGGGTAGTTTCCTCACACTCTTCCAGTATTTTATCAGTGTATAGTTTTGGTAGGCTCATGTCTGAATGCTGCAGTGAATTATCAGAGTAATTCACTGAGTGGGGAGGGCTGATGACATCATCCTGTACGACCAACATGAACCAGGGACAGGAAGACTTGACAGGGTGGATAAAAACAACTGCTGTAAAGGCAGAAATTTAACTGATTGTGAGGAGAGTGACACAAACTCAAATGAGTGTTACTGAAAGTTTTGTTTCCACTAAACATCATCAAAGTTCTTTAGGACATCTGCCCCAAAAGAATTAGAGCTACTGTGGGATATGAAGATGAAACACTGCAGCTCTCTGTCTGATGTAATTGTGATGCATGTTGTGATGTTACTTCATAATCACTTTGTGTGCTTCAGGGCTCCTCAAACTCTTTTTTCGATGCTGTTCATGTGCTTTTTTAACACATAATACTAATAAGTTCACTTATTGGAAATTTACAGCTGCCCAATGTACATATGTACACATACATACAAACTCAAAACCTACCTTTTTAGTCAAGCTTTTACCTGAATTTCATTTTAGTGTTCTTATTTATTCTAATTACAGGCCACTTTTTATTATTTTATCTTACCTTATTTTTTATCTTTTCTTTTTAAATCTATTTTTCCTTATTTTATTTTCTAGTGTTCCTATCTTATTCTTCATTTATTATTATTATTACTATCATTATTATTATTATTATTACTATTATTATTATTATGTATATTATGTACATTTTAACTTAATTTCAAGTCATTTTTTATTCTTCTAATGTTTTTTTAAATTCATTTTCTCATTGTATTTCATGATATATTTAATTTTATACTTTTAATCAAACCTCCAGTGTTTTCTCATTTTTAAACCTTCAAGATGGCGTTTCCTCAGTACGTACTGGGTACAGCAGTGTGCTTTATTATTGTCTTTTATTTATGTTGCTTTTTATCAACACTGTGTATGGATTGCTGTGTGGGTAGGTTCAGGGGCTGGGTGGAGTGGGTTTGGGTTATAAGTCCTTCATTTAATTCATTTGTCTGTTTGTAAAGCACTTTGTGCTACATTTTTTTGTATGAAAAGTGCTATATAAACACATTTTGATTGATTGATTGATTGATTGATTGATATGCATTATGTTGTCTTGACTAAATTGTTTGATTTTTTTAATTTTCAAGTTTGAGATACATAAAAAAAATAGGATACATATTGTGATACAACTGGACCATCCCCTTTCATATTACGAATACTCACTTCTGGCAAGTTATTGACATAATACGCTGCTTGTCGGTGACCCCCCTGCCCCCCTTCACCACTTCTCCTCCACCCAGCATGGACCATTCCCTGCTGAGACAGTGTTAATGACCATGTTAATAAAATACCTGAGCAGGCTGCTCAGATATTATCCTGATATCAGGGTTGCATGCTTTAAAAGGGCTCAAAAGAAAATGTTTTTTTATCTGGAGACCACTAAAGATTAGATTCAAACATCCTCTTCAGTAACAAAATGCCTGATGTCACAAGATCTGCTTGCATCTATGTTAAGGACTTAAGGGATAGTATTCATAAATCTACCACTATGAAGATATTAAGAGTCTGTGTACATATTTGTTGCTGGTAGTCCAGGCAACCAATACATAAGGGCAAAAAGCTTTCTCGATTTCAAAAGCTACTCAAGAGATAATTATAAAAGCCATAATGTCTCCTTGTGATAAGTGACAAACACAGCTGTTTAAGAGCGGCACAGAGGAGGGATTATGGCAGAGTCTGTGAACTTCTGCAGATTAAACAGCCCCACAAAGCTGCAGCTTCTTTTATTTTCCCACTGTTGATCCTCTAACATGAACACTTTCAGAATATCATCATTGTCAAAATTGTGATTTTCTGTCTCACTTTGCTCTTTCTTTCACAGTCACACGTGGTCCTGTTATTCTTAACAATGAACATGTTTATTAAGACTGACATATTTCTTCAAAATGGCCTCATCAGCCTCCAACCTCAGTGGGGATGCAAAGGAAAGTAAACAAAACTTAGAACAAATCTTGTATCTTCCTCGAAGCTCCACATTGTATGAAACTTATGAGCTAAAATATTTCAAGCATAATTACTGTTTAAAAATCCCACCTATACTATTAAGGCATTAGGTATGAATGTAAAACCAATCTATATGCAGATGATACTGTTGTATTATGTTCTGCCGACTCATCCACCCAGCCGATTAGAGCTAACATCTTCCATTTAAATAGAATTTTAATATTCGGCTCTTGCCTTCCTTGAACAGAAACATAATTCAAAGAAATCCTTACCCTTTTAATGTAATTTCTTCAAATGTTTCAGTCAATTATAAACCTAATAGCCCTTGCTATTCACAAAGTAAAAGTATTTTGCTGGATGAATCAACGTGAACACCATTGTTTAAGATTGGTCCAAGGAACAGTTTTTGTGAAAAGCATGATTCCGAAGGAGTTGGGACAAAGTTTAAATATGAATTAAATCATTAAACAGTTATTTGCATTTTTTCCCCACCAGTACTTGATTGAATGCATTAAAAGACATAACTACTGTCCAAATATATCAACTTTATTGTTTTATGTAAATATTTACACACCTTGATTTTATGCCTTAGACACATTCCACAAACAGCTGGTAAAGGGGTGTGAAAGACCAACATGGGCTCAAAAACAGAAGATAATTGTCAGTTAGCACAGTACATCCCTGTGTAGCTTAAGACTCTAAGATGCAAATCCAAAGCAATATATCAACAACATCTGACAGTGCTGCTGACATCTCTGAGCCCCAGCTCACCTACAATAGACTGAGAAAAGAAAGTGGTTCTGTTGTTTGACAACTCTACACAGTAAATGTTTTTATGTTGATAGCCATGAACCCTGTCACATTACAGAGGAAAAAGAGCAACTTTATTGTTATCAGAGCAGAGCTCAAAAGACAGCTTTTGTGAATATGTGAAGGTGTCTGAGTGTTTGTGACACTTCATTCAGCTGAGAGGTACACAGGCTGAGATCTGTCTCAAGGACGTTTGTTATTTCAACAAGACAACGCCAAAACTCCTCTGAACAAGTCCTACACACTGATTGCAGAATGATTTGGATGAAGCCACGCAATGTCAGAGGAACATTGTTGGTGCTTGTCTTTGGATGCTGCCATACAAGTCATCTTAATCAACTGTAAATGATGTAGAGGCCTTACTGAGGCAGAACTTATGGCCATCATTTGTGGATCTGGAGAAGGCATTCAACTGTGTCCCTCGTGGGGTCCTGTTGGGGGTAGCATACCCCTGATACAGGCCATCTGATCTCTGAATCTGGTCTGCATTGCTGGTGGTGAACAAGAATCGTTTTCAGAGAGGGTTGGATTCTGTCCCTTTGTCGCCAGTTCTGTTCATAACTTTTATGGACAGAATCTCTCGGCACAGCCAGGCATAGAAGGGTTCCAGTTTGGTGACCTCAGGATCGGGTAATTGCTCTTTGCAGATGATGTGGTCCTGTTGGCATTATTGGACCTTGACCTACAGCTCTCACTGGATCAGTTTGCAGCGAGCGCGAAGCGACTGGAATGAGAATCAGCACCTCCAAATCTGAGTCCAAGGTCCTCATCCAGGATAGGGTGGAGTGCTCTCTCTGGGTGGGGGATGAGATTCTATACCAAGTGGAGGAGTTCAAGTATCTCAGGGTTTTGTTCACAAACAGAGGAAGGAACCAGGAGATCAAAAGGCAGATCAGTGAGCTGTTGGCAGTGATGTGGGCTTTGCACTGGTCTGTCATGGTAAAAAGGGAACTAAGCTGCAAGAGGAAGCTCTCGATTTACCATTCGATCTTCATCCCTCTCCTCACATAACATCATGAGCTGTGGGCCCAAGAGGCTGAAATGAGAAAACAGGCCGGGCTCTTGGTTAGAGATATGGTCAGAAGCTTAATCACCTGGGAGGGGCTAGAGCCGTTGCTCCTCCTATTGACAGGAGCCAGGTGAGGTGGCTCGGGCATCTGGTAAGGATGCCTCCTGGACGCCTCCCTTTGAGGTGTTCCAGGCACGTCCCACCAGAAAGCTGCCCCAGGGAAAACCCAGGACATGCTGGAGGGACTATGTCTTGCAGCTGGCTTGTGAACACCTCGGGAAGAGCTGGACGAAGTAGCTTGGGAGAGGGAAGTCTGGGCTTCCCTGCAGAAGAAGATGGATGAATGTCATGAAAGGAATGCATGATTCTTACAAGTTTATTCTCGCTGTAAAGGTGACTACTCAGGCTTTCCAACATCATGATACCAATTGGTACTATTCAAGTGGAGAAGTAATCAACTGTAATAACCTTTCCAAACATTTTTGAGGGGTATATTAATAGACTGCAGAATGTAACCAATTCTCTTGTGTGTACATGCAGTATTTTCCACTGAGTGCTGTCCTTGGAGAATACTGAAGCACAATACTAACTATTGGTGATTACTTACAAGCGCATTGTAAACTTAAACTGTACATGAGAGCTGTTTTGTGTGTAGGCTTTATCCCAAGGTAAAGTACAAGTAGGTACACAGAAGAAAAACACAGCACTGCCTGCTGAAGAAAGACTAATGAATTTCAAGTGAAACCTGTTGTTCTGCTGGACCATGAAATCTTCTAGGGAATGAATGTGTGTGCTCTGTCGCTGCATGAGCATCTCAACACACAAGTACATATTATGTAGGTCATCAGAACAGCAACAATAAAATCTTTGTCCATTACACCAGGAAAAAAGACTGAAGAAAAGAAATTTCTTCTCAGTCCAGCAGTTTACACTGAGTTATTTCCAGTCCAATCTCCAGCTGATACATAACTTATTATTTAAGACAACAAAATAACCACCTTCCTGTATTCCTATGGCACCTAGATTTGTGCTCAAGTGTGTCTAAACACAACCTTTTAAACAAGACCTTTGTGTTGTGTTGCAGCAAGAGGTAAGGGTGGGCTCAGCCCTTACAGACGTGGGTTTCTGCCCACTCAATCAAAGCTGAGGGATAATGTTTGTTCAGCTGACCGAGGAGCAGATATTGAGAATAGGAGCAGTTTTCAATGATCAGGTGGACAACCGACATTCAGCACAGAAAAGTAAAGCGATCATAGTAGCTTTTTGATAAAGACCAAATGCTCTGATAAAAGACACGTCCTTTAACAGTGAACAAGCTGAGAAGATGGATCTACATGCTGCATGCTACAGACACTAAGGCAAAGAAAGGTATGGCACTCATTTCTGAAAATGTTTCAGTCAGTTTTTACAAACCATACAGACAGTTGTCACTGTGTGCAGTGTATGTTGCTGCAGAGCCTCCCTGCCTGAGTCAGAATAATCACAGTGCAGTGCTCTGCAAAGATAGTTGATGGAGTCTCATCCTGTTAAAAAAAAATGAATAAACAATCACACACTGAAATAGGCACCAACTCAAACTCAAGTTCATTTGGAGCAAATTCCTGTTCTCTTGCTTTTGGTCTGAGATTGTGGTTCAAAAGAGGTTTTGCACTGCTGATCTGACCATTACCTATTATAAAATATTAGATCATACCAATAAACATTTAACTGATGCAATACCAACATGGTTGCTCTGAAATAAATATAAGTACATATCATAGATATACAAAGTATTGTCATAATGAAAGAGAAACACTATTTTTTCTAAATGCCACCAGAAACCATACCCACCATTTTTTCCACCTGCCCACTTAATGGAGAAGCTAGAACTGGCCCTGGTGCTAATGATAGATATATTTATCCGTCATTGTTTTAGCGTATTTGGGCAAATGATACGTGTATATGTGTTCCTTTTGGTTCCAATTTGACTCAAAATGGTATTACACCCCCCCCACCCCCCCACCCCACCCCCAAATCATTACAATCATTACATCATTTCTTAACAATCATAGATGGATGCCAGCAGCACTGTTTCATTTATTTCATCAGAGTGCTCCATACAATCATCACAAAAAGACAGGACAATGACTAAACACCACATATGTTGGTAAACAGGTTAACAGATACAGTTACCTTGACAGAGATTTCTACTAATTGTGGAAGAGCACATACATTAATAACGCGAGCGCACCCGTGCGTAACTGGTTTTGTGCGAAATTACGCACGTGTTACTAAGGCTAGATACATCAGTTCTAATTGCAATCTTACAGGCAGTGCAAAAATGGTCATAAGCGTCACATTTTACACGGATTTGACTGCTCTGTGAGTACAGCATTAACTTAATTACAACGATTTCACTCCACGAAGAGCTGATCCACGTTACTTAAGCCTTTACAGGCGACGGCGGTGAAAGAAGTCATATTTTACATCAAGGCAATCGAGATCATGCCCCATGAGAGCTGAGCATTGTAATTTTATCAGGTCGTTTCACCCTCCCATGTCCATGTCTTAGGTTAGTGTCTGTCATCATATCCGTGCAGGTTCTCAGTCATCCAGGTCACATTTATCCCAGGTTTCTTCTTAATGTTTGTCAACATGCTTTGTCTTAAATCCGTTCATCCACAATACAAATGCATGCTCTACTCCCTGTGTACCAGACCTCTCAGTTTGTTCCTAAACTCCTTCCTCATCAGGCAGTAAATGACAGGGTTCAGGCAGCTGTTGGTGTGCGCCAGGCACACCGTCAGAGGAAAAACATAAGTGTGAACTACATAGTACGCTTTGTCCCAGTTTGCTACGTTTAGTTTGACTAGGACACTCCACAGAGTGATGGCATGATTCGGCATCCAGCACAAGAAGAAGGACAGCATGACTATAGTGATGGATTTGGTGACTTGGGATCTCCGTTTGGGGTTGCTTGTTTTCATGCTCCGGTTGCGGATGAAGCGCAGCAGCATGATGTAGCTGATGGACACGATGCACATTGGCAAAACAAAACCTACAAGAATTTTCTGTATGTGATAAACTGCGAGCCAGTACTGACCGCCAGGAAACCGCAGCAGACAGAGTTTTTCTCCGGTGACGTTGCTGACGGTGGAGAAAATTGACGTGGGAGCTGTGGCCAAAGTTGCCACGGTCCAGATTATGGCACTGATCCACTTGGCTGAGCAGGACTTCTGCGCCGTCCTGTTCTTCAGAGCCTTGACCAGTGAGCAGTAGCGGGTCACGCTCATGGCTGTGAGGAAAAATACACTCGCGTACATGTTCATCACGGTGACAGAGAGGACGATTTTGCACATTGCGTCTCCAAACGGCCAGCTGAAGTCCAGCGCGGTGTCAACGGCCCAGAATGGCAGGGTGAGGACAAACTGCAGGTCCGTCACCGCCAAGTTAAAGACGAAAAAGTTCACACTGGACCTCTTTCTCTCATGACTGAGTCTGATGAAGAAAATGACGAGCACGTTACCTATCAGCCCTGCGGCGCACACTACAGAATAAACCAGGCAGATGAGGAACCTCAGAATCGGACTTCCATCAGCTGTCACATCAATGTCCTCCAGGTTGCTGAAACAGTCCATGATCTCCAGAGAGCTGTTCAAACACCAACTCCCATTTTCCCCGTCCATGGTGCCACCTGGACACGATCCAAACGTGAGAAAATGTTTGTCATAAACTAGACCTTGATGCCATCGATACGACATCTGGATCCTGCCTCTCCCCCTTCTTTCCTCTTCTCTCTCTCCAAGATGCACAACATTCAAACATCCACAAAATAATTAACGAGGTGCTAGGTGGTGCTAATTAGGTGTGATGCGCGCATCAGTCTTGTGCGTAAAGGTCTTTCGTCCCGGCACACGGCTCACCTATGAGTACTGTCCCAGAATAAAAGTCTAATTATGAAATCAGAAGCTCATACAGAGTTTGTCTTGTTACAGCTCTCTGTAAAGGGACAAACTGAGCTGGCAGAGCTGTGTAAACGGCTTTAAACCATCACAGCAAGGAGAGAATTCCTCCAAAACGACTCTCTGCTGCCACTCAGTGTTATAATTTTAACACGACAGCACGACATCCCAGCTGTTACATTGAACACAAACTCAATTTATTTGGGCAAAAAGATTAGTTTTTTTTAAATTATTTTGTACTGTAACTCTTTAGGCAAAATGTTTAACCCTTTCTCTTATTTGGACACAACCTGCTGGCCTCATTCACACCTTTTGAAGACACATTCTTTATCTGTAAGCACATTTTTTCAGATGCATTTCTGCCCAGTGGCAGATACAGAATGTTATTGATATTTTGATGGGCCTCATTTTTTCTTTTCTTTGATGGCCACTTTTACTCTATGTTGCTCTTTGGATAAAATATAACTATAATATCAACATGTAATAAGAAAGTTTTTACACTCCCTGCAAAATATATTGCAGAATAATTAAAATTGACATCTACAGTAACACATGAAAAGTTAAATCAGATTGCTTCAAAAGCTGAAACACCTTTTTGAAATATGCAAAATAACAAATTATTTGGACTTCAGAGAGGATGTTCTGCATGTTAATCACTGTAAGTAGCTGCTATGTGTTCAGAAAATAAAACAATCTAAACTAAAATTAAACCAAACTATGTTTTATTATTTTTTTCATGTATGTGTGCATTATTGTTATTTCATGACTCTGATTCGGTGGACCACCTATCAGCCTCTGCTTCTGATGCAGAGTCACAGTTTACCAGCAAAAATAGTAAAATCTGAGAGAAAATTTTCACTGCAAACCAGTAAGCCATTTCAGAAAGCTCATGTGAGCTGAAAGTTTATATCAGAGTTACAAGATTTATAACATCTTGATTATTTATGATCAGAATCAACCTAATGAAGGTTTAAGCAGCTCAGAAACAATCTTGGAAATTTCAATGCAGACTTCCATGTGCAGCAGTCTTTATGATTCCACCTTAGAACTCTCCCATCTAATTTTGACTCAATATTTTTTGAAGGTCATATTAAAAATATACATTTTCAGCCTTAATGGAGGCCATCTGGACCGTATCAGCAAACTCTGAAATCAAGTGTATCAGAAAACACACTGATCTTGATGAAACATCCTCAAAATGCACACCAAAATGGATCAAACCAAACTTTAAGTCAAATTAAACCAAATTAATTAAATTGACCTGAGGTGTGAGATTGACTGGTTTTCTTTCTCTCTATGTGGCCCTGTAGTTGGCGGGTGACCAGTCCAGGGTGTACCCGACTTCCTGCCTAGTGTCAGCTGGGATGGCTCCAGCCCTCCACAACCAAAAAAAGGAATAAGTGGTGTAGATTATGTATGCTATGAAGCACCTCTTTGACACATGAGAGAAATTTATCTTTATTATTCTGATTTTCTTTCTTTCACCAGCAGATGACAGCAAATATGCACACTGGCCAATTTATTAGGTACAACTTTTATCGTTCCCTTCAGAGACTCAACAAGGTGGTGAAATATTCCTGAGGTTTTGGTCCATACGGACATGATAGTACCCTTCAGTTGCTGCAGATCTGTTGTCTGCACATCCATAATGCAAATCTGCCATACCACCAAATCCCAAAAGTGCTCTATTTGACTGAGATCTGGTGACTTTAGAGTACACTGGAGCACAGTGAACTCACTGTCAGAAGAAACCAGTTTGAGATAATCTGAGCTTCGATGCATTATCTTGCTGAAAGTAGGCATCAGAAAATGAGTTTACCGTGGTTATGAAAGAATGGACATGGTCAACAACAATACTGTTTAAAAGATGCCCAGTTGGTACAAAACAGTCCAAAGTGTGCTGAGAAAATACATCCCCCCACCACCACCATTACACCAAACTCTGACCATACCACCTGAGTGTCGCAGCAGGAATCTCCAGTCATGCTACATTTCCCATCTTCTGTTTTCCTACTGTGAATTTACACATCCTGCAGTCTTAGTTTTCTGTTCCTTGCTGACAGACTGGCAATCCTGAACTTTTGTGTTCAGAAACAGTCTTTTGTATCCCATTGACGTCACAAGTAATTATATGATTTCCTTTTGTTGGCCACTTTCCCCTTACCTCTAGCACCTACATTGTTTTTCAGTCCAGAGTGCTGCCGCACATTCCCTTTTCTTGTAGAATTCTCTCTAATCCAAGAGGTGGTTGTGTGTGTGTAAAATCACAGTAGCTCATCAGTTTCTGAATTTCTTATGGCATTGAAAGGAAGCATGCAAATATAAGACATCACTATAATCATTCAGAGGCATAAAAGTTACATCACCAAGATGCTTTCTGCAGCTAAGAAAAAAAAAATAGACTGTAAGCTGTACAGATACTATGGATGAGTGATATGGTTACCAAGGACGGTGGGGGTGGCTAAAGGCTAAACTGTTAAAGGAGACATATCATGCTGATGCATGATTTAATACTTACATATAATATAATACATTTTAAAACAAGACCTTAAACCCCCTTAATTTTCAAAAAATGAGATATTGTATTTTTTCTGATATCCTAGAACGAGATTTGATGCCTCTGAAAATAGGTCATTGCGAGATGTCCACGAGATTTCAAACGTCGTGACATCACGAGGTACCTTTCTTTTTATTGAAGTAATCTGATAAAACACTTCCTCCTCTGTGATGCCACAAAACCATCACTGAGGAACACATCTGTCCAGTAGGGGTTTATAGATCCCTAGCTCACACTCCCTCATTACCAGCTCTGGCCTGTAGGGGGACTCAATATGCACTCGCTGCTTTGAGCCTGCCGGAAAATACAGTAGAAGAAGAAGGACAGGCTGGCTCAGCCCCTGATAGAACTGACCAATCAGAGCACAAAGGGCTGTGACGTTGCGATGTAACTTTAGGTCATCCTCAGATCCGAGCATTTCAATGAGACCTTGTTAATAGCCTAAAATGAGGATTTTGAGAACGCTATTGTGGGGCAATGAAGGAACTAAATGACTTGTACTGAGGGCAGAAATGCTTTACAGGCATCCTAGTCTGGCATAGTGAAAAGGAGAAACAAGCATGATATGTCCCCTTTAAATAAGGACCTAAAGTGTAGATAAAGGGACATATTAAACCTTCTACAGGTAAACGTCAGCTCTGAGATAAAAAGGAGAACTATGTTAAAGTCAAAGTAAAAAATCTTGTAGAGAAAACACAGAGACTCTGAGGAGTAACAGAATGCATTTTATTACATCTAAACGTTTCTACATAAACAGGTAACATTCAATAAGTAAACAACTTCTTCCAATGCATGTAATAAATATTTTTTTGTCACTTGGTATATTTGTACAAACTGACAAAGGTCTACTGTACACCGCCCTCTCTTCCCTTCTTGAAAAGCCTCTTTTATGGTACCGTCTCTCGCTCAGATTTTGAGCTGTGAGACCCACGCTGTGAATGTTTTTAAGGCAGTGTGTGCAGACGTCCACTCCAGTCTGTCTCTGACTTTATTTCAGCTCCGAGACTCTTCATTGGCCACAGTCCTCTCTGTTCAGGACAGCTTTCATTTTCTATAAAATATATAAATTAATTTATTCTCTCACCCTGAATGGACACACACACTCACACACACACAGACATCGAAACACCCTCATCTGGATTCTTCACTTTAGGTCTGATGCAGAGTATGCAAACTGCAGACTGAAGACCAGAGGCTTGGCTGCTGCATCAAGGTCGTGTAACAAGGACTACTTTAACACTGCTTATTAACTCATAATGTCGGCCGCACTCTGTTCAGTTCAGCTAAAACCTCCAATTTAGTCAAGACTCATTTCACAGGTGAACCAAAAGAGCTGCAGAGGAGGATCAGGACCAAGCAGGATGAAGAAATAATTAAGAGAATAAAAACATCAAGCACCTTGAGAAAAAGAGAAAATGGTGAGAATAACATGGAAATCTTATATATTAGGTTGTAATATGTTGAAATTTGTAGAGAACAGTAGTAATTTCAAATAATTTTTGAAAATACAGAGAGCCTATGATATAGTAAAAAAAAAAAAAAAGTCATCCAAAAGTTAAGATGATCAGTTATTTAAGAAAATGTTTTACAATTTTAAAAAGTCAACTGTTGAGAAATAAAGTGAAATACCAAGAAAAAGTCAAAGTTCTGAGAGTTATGATCAAATGTGCTTTGGTGGAGCAAATTAAGTCAGTATGTTGAGACAAAAAGAAAATAACGACAGATATTAATATGAATAGGATCAAAATGTTGTGAATGCAGTTAACATGTTGAGTAAAGAAAGACTTTTAAAGCAAACAGTTGAAAACGGGCCAATAATTTTATGAATAAAGTGGGAATGTGGATTAAAAAATTATAATTATCAAGAAAAAAGGCAGACAATTTCTGAATTAAGTCAAATTATGGCAATTAATGTAAGCTTAGCAAAGATGGATTCAAATTGGTTCAACATTTTTAGGAATTAAGTCAAAGACTTTAGAGACCAATACCAAAAATCAAAAAGAGATGAGGCCTGGAATTTTCTGAATCAAGTCAAAATGTAAAAAGTCTAAAAAAAAAATGCTTTTGTGAAGAAACTCAAACTATCGAGGCAGTCAACCAAAATATCAATGAAATGGTTAAAATAAGACAATGACTTTTAGCACTGAGTAAAAGTGTTGAGGAAAGCCAAATTTTCAAGGATACCATGACCAAAAGGCAAACAATTTTGAGGAATAGGTCAAATAATCTAGAACATATGTACATTTTGGAGACTTAACTTGGGTCCTATATCGTCAATCAGTTTGTGAACAAAATTAATGTTGACGTAGATCTAAAATGCCATAAATCAGGTCAAACAATGAGGAAAAAAGTAGAAAATAAAACAGTTTAAATTTGTCAATATTTTTGTGAATACAGTTAAAGTTGAGAAAATATCTACTTTAGTCAAATTAATTAAGACAAATGTTAAAAAATAAATATTATTCAGATTAAGTTGAAAAAGGCCAATGATTCAGAGAACTAAGTAAGGATGTTGGAAAAGTCACAATTTCCAGAGCACACTTAAATAACTGTAAGTCTATGTTTAATGTAAAAGATTAATAAACATTGAACTTTAGTTTGTTTTCTGATTGGTCGACTGACCAACCAATCAGAATTTAAGAGCCCCTTATAGCAGCTGTATCTGGGTTAACAGAGCCAGAGTTTCTCTGTTGTCCATTTTGATGCATTGTACTGAAACTGTTTTCTTAATTTTGTCACTTCAATGTTAAAAATCACAAAGAAAACTTCCTCTCAACAGTAACACAAAACATTTCAATATTAACAATATTTTGTGTTATTTAAATATTAACTGTAAATAACAAAATCATGTTGTTGATTTGAACAGCTTCAGTTTGAAGATCCACACATTTGCCCATGATCATTTTAATCATTGAACAGATTCATTAAGTTTTTAATTTTGTTTTGTTCTTTCTCTGAGGCCAATATTCCAAAAAGAGTCAAATTAATTACACATGAATGGCTTCTCTTAAAGCAAAATACTTTCAATGGGTTCAAATCGGAGAGTGGCCAGGAACAACACATTTTGTCTAACCTAGTAACAGTTGAAAAAGAAATTTAAATATGAAGTGAGAAATCATATTAGATTGATTGAATAAAGCAGAAATGGGCCTACAACTTTAAAATTTACATGAAAATAGTCAAAACTACAAGAGTGCAGTTGAAAGTCCATTTCTGGGTCAAAACTGACATGAAAAAATGTCATAATTAATTAAAACTTAATTTTCCACTTGTTGAATTTCTTCATCAAAATGGTCCATGAACTGCTTCTTTTGCCTTTTTTCTTCATTTTGATCTCTTTCTCAGAGGGCGGTTTGAAAAACATCCTGTTCCTCTTGTTATTATCTCTCAGTGAGTCTGCCCCGTCACAGACTGAAGCTGTGCTGCTCGTGTCTTTGTGTGACTGAAGTCAGAGCAGCAGCACTCAGCAGCCTCCTGTGACTCACTCTTATCCTCCATAACAGGAAAAAGAGTCAATATGTTTGTGAGTAAAGGAGAAATGCTCAGCTCAATAATGACCTCGAAGGATTGGCTCTCTGGCCCCTCTGATTGGTGGAGAAGGTGAGAGGTGAGAGCAGAGTGATTTAATGGTACACAAGGATATAACGCACTTCAACACAAACACATCCAACACAATCCTCCCTCTCTCTCTGCATCACTGTTATCGCTGCAGCCTCTGAACACAAACAGGGGAAAGACGTCCAAATATCATAAACAAAACTCAGATCAGAGCAGGTACCCGACTTAGGAATGCACAATATGATCCATTTAAGACCCTCCGACTGCCTGTTCTGTTGGTACTAACGCCATTATTGATGGTTCCTAATCCTGTGTATTGGCTGCACATTCAGAGATTAGCATGGATGCTAACAGCTTCAGTCGCAGGTTAGCAGTGCTGTACCACATTTCTTTATGAAAGTAAAACAAACAACCCTGAAAACCTTTATAAAAAGAATATTTTCTTCATTTCCGACTTGTTTTGGTGAGCTTGTTCTATGAAGTGTCTAATGTTCTGTACTTTACACAGTGGCAGCTTCCTCGGATTATGCTATCTGATTGGCCTGTAATGAATGTGATAGACAAAACAATTGTCCTTTTACTTGCATTTGTCCTAATCTAACTTTTGTTACATCTTTTTTATCTTCATTTTGTTGGTTTTATTGATACATTTGCTGCATGTTTATTCTGATGTGTTTTTCTGTCTCTTTGTCACTTCAAATTGCTGATATGTGCCATACAAACTTGTGTTGGCTTCACTGCTCCTTTATCAAAATTTCTATTAAAAATGTTCATATTTACTCTTTTTCCAGGCCATTTGTTTCCTAAAATGCTTTTGTAAAGAAGCTCTGCATCTTTGGCTCAGACATTGAGCAAATAGTTCCAGAATAAATGTCCAACAGCAGTTGTCATGGACTCATTTTCTCACGTACTTTGTACTTTTCAAATGAGTTTTTAAATTCAGATTACTCCTACCTGGGTACAAAACTCTTTCTAACCTAGGGACATCCTAAACTTAGGACAGGGGAGATCTAAGGCTCTCTTCAACAAGAAAAAAAAAATCTCAAAACTGGTATGAGCTAAAATTAGTTTAGAAACGTTAGCTTGTCTGATATTTTTAAAATATCATTAACATTGTGCATCCCTAATTTAGCTGTGACCACTTTATCAAGTATCCAAACACTGGTGGTTCTTATTTAAACATAAAGAGGGAAAAACTGAGGATGGATGTCTCCATTAGTGCAGAGACTCGTCTGCGTTACTCTTCATCACAGACGCATGTTTAAATCATGCAGACTGAGGATGAGTCACACAGATCTCATGAATGAAATTTGTTGAGTATGTACTGCTAAACATTCAGAGATGATCATGTACCATAACCCACAATTAACACAGATACATAACACTTAATGGATTCTCAATTAATGAACATGAAGTCAAAGACAATCCATCCATTCATGCATTAGCCATGACGGTCATCACAGCAGTCTGAGGCTTCTCTGACGTCCCTTTGTTCCATGATTTTTAGTATTGTCTCAACATAACTATCGTCCTCAACTGAAAATGTAAAAGTAAGTATTCAATATATGTAAAGTCAACATCTCAGATCAATGCTCTGTAAGCTGCTAACCAGACATGAAGCTGTTCTTTAACTCAGAAATAAACACCTGCCTGACTCTTTGTTCATAGATGATCTCACATTAGCAGTTTCCTTTATTTCTCTGTCGTTTACAGACAGAGAAATAAAGCACAGAGTCTAGCACATAAGAAAGGCTTACTTTAACAGCTGCAAAACATGTGGAGGCTGACGTACACTTGAACGTGTGAAGATGGGAAGGACACGGTCGTCTGTGTGAACTTTGTTTTGAACCTGATGAAAATCAGTTTTTGAAAAGGGAAAAGCCATGGCTAACTAATTAGTACAGTGACTGGTAGGATTGTAAGAAAACAATCCGTTTAAATTAGGGCTGTCACTTTAGTGCATTAATTAGATTAATTAATGACTCCGCAAATTAATGCGTTATAAAAATGAATCGCAAGATTAATCATAGCACACAAACATTTTAATATTGTCCAGCTGGAGGACCCGTACATGGCAGTGGCACGTCACTTCACACATGCGTCTCTAGTCAAACCAAACAAAGCCCAGGTGACAACAGGAATGGCATATTTAAGACTTAGTCTTATTTTATTTTTGAATTTATTTATCTATATTTGTACAACATTCTTTAATAATGCATCAGGCCGAATTTGGTTTGCTGGATGTCCTCGACTTTTTTCTTATTTTTAATTTGATTTATGAAACACACTTAAAGTGTAATTTGAGTTGCCTGATTGAGCTTAGAATTTTCTGGACAAGTTGCCCTGACTTTGGTTTTATTTAGTCACCAATAAAAATGTGGATTTACAAATCTTCACTTCTTAGTGTATTCATTTGATTAGTCCTGCACTACAATTTTATAATATCCTAGAATTTAAATTCTTTATTTGGGTACTTTAAGCAGATATGAGATTAAAATGCGATTAATTAGATTAATTAATTATAAATCCGGGAATTAATTAGATTATTTTTTTTAATCGTCTGAGAGCACTAGCTTAAATATTTTGTGATTGATATTATGATATTTAAAATTCTCATTAATTAACACAGATTTGAGACGTTCGTTTTGTAATTTTCTGTGGTCTCAAGCTACTAGTTGGCAGCAGATATTTTGCAGTTTGACTCACTATTAGAAGTATTTCTGTCACTGGGCAATAATGCTCGTGAAAAGACTAAGATTAATATAAATAACACTGACTGGGAGCTGTGTTTCTGTGTTGAAATAATGTGACTTCTTCATGCTATCCAAATTTTTTAGAGATAAAACCATAAAGATTTGTCCTGTTTATATTGTAATGTCAGACCATAATATATCATATCATCAACCTTGTCTCATGATGCATGTTGAGTCACCAGACTCTTGCCAATACAAACCAAGAGTAACTAGAAAGTTTAAAAACTATATAATTAGTTATTTTATTAAAGGAATGTTGATGGGAAATTCTGAGTAACTGAACACTGATCATCAAAATAACTCTCTAGAGGAGCTACAGCTGGTGATGAATTTCACCCTTTAATGCCTGAAAACACAAATTATGGCTAGAAAATTCTAATTTTTTGGAGCTGAAATATTTTTTTATTTTCACCCACAACCCCAATTATTAGAAATTCTAAAATTTGACATATATATTTTTTGTATCTCATTTAATACGTTATGTGTTTTTGGCAACTGATAATCCAGCGGAGGACATTTCTACCGTTTCTCTGATTGTGTTCAGATGTTTTTTTTAATGATTTGTTGATCAAATTGATTAGATAGAGCTATCATAAAAATATGTCTCAAATATGATACAACGGGCTGCGAGGGGCTACAGTCTAAAATCTCACTACAGAGATGAAGCATCTTCATTACGTTCTGAAAATCCATGTCTGGTGATTTATCACTGTGAAGTTTGAACTTTAGAGCATGCTAAGGTAAGGGATTATTATTTCTTAAAAAGTAGAGATGTAACAGTTACTAATCAGAGTAAATCTTAGTTTCTTTCATTCCTTCATTTTCTACACCCCTTTATCCCTTTTGGGGTCGGGGGGGGGGGGGGCAGACAACCATTCACACTCACACTCATACCTAAGGGCAATTTAGAGTCACCAATTAACCTAATGAGCAGGTTATTGGTGTGTGGGAGGAAGCTGGAGTGCCCGGAGAGGACCCGCGCATGCAAGGGAAGAACATGTAAACTTCCTGCCTGACCTGGGGATTGAACCGGGTACCTTCTTGCTGTGAGGCACATGCACTACCTGCTGCGTTACCGTGCCACCCAATCTTATTTTTTTATTTGTATGAATTGAGTTGCCATCCTGACAGCTAAAATATTCAGCATGAAGGATGAGCAGGAAAGAGCGAGCTGTGCTTTAACAACTCAAACTGTTCTCAGTAAAGCAAGTTTAGGTCCATGAAAGATGCAAAGCATCTATTCTTCTGTTGTAAACTTTGTTTTAAAGCTGCTCTTTTTTAAGAGGGGAAAACATGGGCAACTTAAAAACTTTAAACAGTAGTATGTAAGCATATGTCAAGTAACGTCTTTATAATAATTTAATTGAATATTTTAATTTTCAAAGGAGTAAGGTAATATTTGAGTGACTTGCCCAACACTGTCCAGGTCTTAAACACATTGAGATGGACCCGTCCAGTCTGTCAGCCTTGTGATCAGTGATGTTCTGCACAAAGTTAGAGCTGACAAGTTGGGTTTAATGTAGGTGGCACCCTTCATGAATGTTTGGTCAATCTCAATAAGTACCATGACTGGTATTCTGATCAAATTCATCTGCTGCTGAACAGAAATACCCAAAAGTGACTGATGGAGGGAGTTAATTTCCAACCCTGTTACATTTCCTCCCTTTTCTGTGCGCATCGGTCACTGAGCGTACAGTCAGGAGCTGTGATTTGGTTCGATGTTCCAGAGTAATGTCCCCAGTTCTCTATGCTTGTAAATATCTCATTTATTAAATAACCTGCCTTTTGTACAAACCTCATTCTCTGTGTACTCTTTGCTCTCTTCCTCTATGGCTTTTGTACCCATTTGTCTTCCATTTCATTCATTCTCATCTTATGTTCCTTTATTTTCTTTTAGCTATCTTTTGTTCAAGAGCAGCTGTAACAACTGAATTGCTCCCTGACATAAATTTGATGTTTCTGATTCATCTGTCATACTACTGAGATGTGTCCATCAAAGCTGTTAAATAAAAACATGTTGAATAAAAAACATTCATGTTCCAGTAGGACTATGTTCTGCCAGTATCCCAGTAAAGCTGCTGTCCTGCTAATGAACTGAGCTATAGATTCATGTATGAAGCGAGTGTGTTTATCATTAACTAAAAACCCATCAAGCATTAATAATCCCACAGCCTCATAGTGGCATGATCAGCTCTTAATGATGAACATGAAGCCATCATACATCCTGAATAAATGAATAAATTAGATCACAGAAAAGGAGTCTGTGCCTTTACATTAAAGCGTCACTCATGTCCCCTTAGGTACCTTTTATGAGAAATAGTACTGCTGACAAAGAATAATAAATGCATCTTAAATAAAATCATTACACAAAAGCTCCCTGGTGACACTGAGTCACACATGGACATCAAAAATATGTAAAAAATATAATATATAGATATAAGACTACAAAATAAATTAAATACTGCACAACAAAGGAAATACACATGACTTCTTCTGGCCAACAGTCTGAGAGCCGGGGGTTGCTTGTCATAAGAATAGCAGGAGAATATGAGCTGAGGGGCTCAGGCGGAGGGGGTGTCTGGTGATGGAGTTTTCTGTCAGAAACGATTTCTTAAGATTGAGTTAATGAGGCTTTAAGTGAAAAGTTCATCTCAGATATTTGGAGGATAAATATTCAGGAGGGTCCGGGTTCTATTGTTCGACATCTGGAATGAAACCAGAGTACGACTTGTTTTTAACTGGAGCAGGAGCAATGATCGAGAGAGCGTTCACTTCTACATTTTAGCGATACATTCATGAGCGAACCCGGCCTTTTCTGCAAAGTGGGGTCTCCCCGAACCCCCGCCTCACTTTGACACTTCAACATCGCTCAGTGAGTTACAGACAGGCCGTGCATTTTTAAACCAGAGGGGTGGACTGTGCCACAAAGTGAGCTCAACGTACTCCGGCTTTCTTTGGGTCAGCTCAGTGGGCTTAACAGTGATGAGGCCGCTTCTGAACTTTTATAATGAACCTGGGCTTTTGAGTCAGGCTGCCAGATTGAGGATTAAACCTTTTCTTACTTTCAACGATGGCAGGTGGACTTAAAGTATTCTATTTCTTCCCTTTATTTGAACATCAGCATATGGAATGATCTACATCATTGATCTTAAAGTGTTCCAAAATAAAAAAATGTTTGAGCTCATTTGCATTATCATTTAATGGATAGTTGGAGTCCTCATTACATCTTTGTTTTTAAAAGCTAATTTCACTGCAGTGAAATCTCAACTGAACACCAAAACCATAAATGAACTTCTGTGAGAAGAGGCTTTACAATAATGAGGATTATGGTGGAGACTGTACTATTTATAGGGACAGCACAAAATCCCACACTCAGCTCATTATTTTGTTTACATTCTGTATACACAGGCGTAACATGCGACCACTGACCAAGGAAGGGAACAACTGAGTTCTCTTCATCATGGCTCCTTTGAGTGAGTGGGATGTTTCATGCAGTGAACATTTTGTCCCCAGAGCTGATGTTAGAAGCAGAAAAAATGGACAAGCATCAGGATTTGAGCAAGTTTGACAAGGATCAGATTGTGATTGCCAGAAAACCGTGTCAAAGCATGTCCAAAACTGGAGCTCTTGTGGGGTGTTCACAGTCTGAGAAAGAGGTCCAAAGGAAGTAACAGCGGTGAGCCAGCGACGGGGCCGAGGGCAGCTGAGGCTGGCCTGTGTGGTCTGATCAATCAGACGAGCTACTGCTGCTCAAACTGCTGAAGAAGTTGATGCTGGTTCTGACAGAAAGGAGTAGAGGACATAGAGCATCACAGTTTGTTGTGTACGGGGCTGTACAGCTGCAAACCAGTCTGGCTGGCATGCAGTCAAAATGTTCCTTACCAGTGGACACTGTAACTTCAAATGATGTAAAGTTGTACTTTGGGTATATTCTGTGCTTATAATCATGGTTGTGTATTCCCACTACTGCAGACTGCACATTTTCTATAATCCAATGTATTAGCATGAGCAGTATTAGCATAATTAGAAACAGTGGCTGGTTTGGATAGCCTCTATGGTCTAATAATAAACAGATAATTTGATGCATTCAATGGGCTATGCATTACTGTAACAGCATGACTTAGGGGGCATTACAAATGTAATGCAGGATTACAAACACTTCCATCAACATGTTGATTAAACTGAAGGTCTATGATGCCTGAAAGAGAACATTACCAAGTAATGTTACATAAAAATAAAGACAATTCATAATGAGCAGTACCAAGCAGGGGATGAGTTTGGGGTCAGTTGTCATGGTGATCTGAGTTAACAGAGAGCCAGCTTCATGACACAGAAAACTTCAACTATTCGGGGAGCTTGACCCTTTAATCTCACTTTGTGGTACACTCCTTAGCTGGTTTTGTGCCCAGGCTTAGTTGGCATACTGACATCTCCTGGTTCCTCTGTGACATTAAACTGTAAGTTTTTACTCCTTTACATTTCTCCATAAACAGTCTTGCAAAGAAAACTCCCAAAGATAAAGTCAAGACTGTAAAAGGTTGCAGTCTTTGTGAGAAGAGTGTCTGTTTCTTGACCACTTAAGATGGTGTTTGAGTCCTCCATCACGCTGTGAAGCATGCACACAAACAGGCACTGGTTAAACTTGGTCACGTCATTATCACCTGTCATTTAAAAAAGGCCTGATGCTGCTACAACAGCTCGACTTTCACTGAAAATCCTTTTTAACAGTCAAGCATAAAACATACAGACACAGAGAGGACGAGACAGAAGGACACAATCTGACAACTGATGTGTCAGAAAAATATCAAAACAAAGAGGTGGACACTTGACCGAAAACACTGGCACACAGATTCATCTGCACTTTCATTATCACGATCACTTTCAAAAGTACCGCTTGTTATTTTTGGCATTGTGCAAAGGAAAGAAAGAACCACTTCCAGCTTGAATCTTAATTTTATAAATAGTCTAAAAGTCTCCTTTTCTAAATGCTGAACGCCTGCTGAGTCTTTGTGTGAAGGTGTAAATCAAGGAGAGAATATTAAAAAATGCCTACACACTCCCCACAGCATTAACCTGAAGGTCAGAGGGAATGCATATTTATATATATATATATATATCGATATTTTTAAATGTTTAAATAGTATACATAACTTAAAACGCAGAATAAAATTATTAGTACATGAATAAACAGTAAATTCAGTGTCTGAAAGGTTTTTGTCATACTATAGTGAAATAATAATATTCATCTGAACTTTAAGAATGAATTTAAGAAAAGTTAAGAGCAAGAAAACTGAAGTTTGCATCAGGAAAAAAAATAAAGATAAGCAGGCGAGAGCTTAAAACAGGGGAAAAGGATAAACACATAGCAACAGGCATATGTATAAGCTTCTCTGGAAAATAAAACTTAGTCCTCTTGAAAAAAGCAATTGAAGCAGCTCACTAGACTGAAAATGTTCTGATTTAACATACAAAAGTAAAAGAGAAAATATATTTTGTTCTCTGTACATGGTGGCGCTTGTCATTTTGTAAAAAAAAAGAGCCACCATCCTTTGTGTTTTTGCTTAGGTAGCTTCTCTGCTGTTTGTGCCGTGTTGGTAGTCGAGCAGTCAAGTTCTGCTTTCATTCCTCCTGATCTGAAGAAAGTTCACCAACCACAGCGGACATCTGTGCTGCTCTAAGGACAAAGAGGAGAACCACCATCATGTCACACACTTTAGTATCAGCGCTCTTCTTGAGGCGGTTTTGTCACCAAGACACCTTTGATGAGTCTCTTAACTCGGGGTCGTTCTAGTTCCTGGATCAAAACTGTACCCTGCAGTCAGAGGGTTTATTACCAGATCACAGCTGGACCTAAAGTGAAGTCATTTTTCTTCTCCAGTCAGTCCAACGATATAACATCCGGTATCCCACCATAAATAGCTGCCACCGCCGCCTCAGCGCTGCTCCGGCCGCCCATCATCCCAGGATGTGTGTGTGAGGAGTGCGAGGAGTGTGAGCCCGAGTGTGAACCCGAGTGCGAGGAGTGAGAGTCACGCAGGCTGCTGGAGACCAGGCTGCTGGAGACCAGGCTGCTGGTGCTGCCCGAGCTGCTGGCCCCGTTGGTCGGCCCGGTCAGCGAGCTGGCCGAGGAGGCTCCCGACTGATCCAGGAACAGCTGGGAGGACGATGAGGAGGAGGAAGAGGTGCTGTAGGGGAGGAAGCGGTTGAGGAGTAGTTCGTGGTCGTCTGAGGCTGAAGCGGCGGCTGCTGCTGCCATCACCATGTTGTAATGCTGAACCGTGAGTGAGACACAACAGAGAGGGATCATCAGCTCAAAACATCCAAACACCAAAAGCTGCTCTTCACCAGATAACTTATTATCAGTTTTACTGGGACGGGCGTGGCTGCTGTGACCTGACCGGCAGATAAAGCCCAATATCACTGCCAACCAAAGGTTTAGAATTTTTTTAGTTAATTACTATTTTGGTAACGGTCTATTGCTTTTATTTGGGAAGTTTATCTTTCGGTTTTTACATCTTTTGGAAGTTCAGTGGGACATAGACCACATCGTTACTTCTTTTTATTGGCAATAGTTATGTTAAAAAAAGAAGGATAGCATATACATAGAGAGAGGTATGGGACTTATCATGGAGCCTTGAGGGACTCCACATCCTAGAAGGGTCACTGCTGACATATAGAAATGAATCCTAAAAGGACAGAGCATTATATGCCAAAAATCCCATCCTGTACTGAGCAGACTTGTCTGCATTAGGTTAAGGTAAGAGTGTGTTCATGTGAAAATGGCAGTATTTTGTATTAAAATAAAATGCTGACTGTTTTTTAAAGGCATTCTTTAAAGGAGACATATTATGCTTGTTTCTCCTTTTCACTATGCCAGACTAGGATGCCTGTAAAGCATTTCTGCCCTCAGTACAAGTCATTTAGTTCCTTCATTGCCCCACAATAGCGTTCTCAAAATCCTCATTTTAGGCCATTATCAAGCTCTCGTTGAAATGCTCGGTTCTCAGGCTGACCTACAGTAACCTCGTAACGTCACAGCCCTTTGTGCTCTGATTGGTCAGTTCTATCAGAGCTGCCGAGAGGGTAGAGCCAGCCTGTCCTTCTTCTTCTACTGTATTTTCCGGCAGGCTCAAAGCAGCGACCACGTATTGAGTCCCCCTACAGGCCAGAGCTGGTAATGAGTGAGTGTGAGCTAGGGATCTATACACTGCTGCTGGTGGATGTGTTCCTCGGTGACGGTTTTGTGGCTAACGGACATCACAGAGGAGGAGCTGTTTTATCAGATTACTCCAATAAAAAGAAAGGTACCTCGTGTCGTCACGACGATTTAAATCTTGCGGACATCTCACAATGACCTATTTTCAGAGGCATCAAATCTCGTTCTAGGTTATCAGAAAAAATACAATATCTCATTTTTTGAAAATTAAGGGGGTGTAAGGTCTTGTTTTCAGATTTATTATATTATATGTAAGTATTAAATCATGCATCAGCATATGTTTCCTGGTACTTTGCGTTCTCTGGGCTAATTTACATTCTTTCATTTAACATTAAAACTGTTCAGTCAATAAGAAGAGTCATTTCAAGGGCATTTGGGTATCTTTACTGTCACTAACATAGTTGCTTTAAAAGAGACAAATTAAGATACAAGTTGTAGTCAGCAACTGTGAATACATCAGCAGACAATGTCTGTAAATAGAAAAAGAAAACTTTGCTAATCCTGTTAATATCATAAAGTATCAAATGTGTTACTAGAAGTTCTCTGAAAGCACAAACCTCTACCAGGACATTTCCAACATTGTGGAAAACTGCCTTATCTGGCACTATTAAAAAACAACTTATAAAAAGGAATCCTGGATCAACATCCAGATTTGGATCACTACCAAAATCTGATCATTTCATGACATCAAAATCCATTGCGAACTTGTTGATTCATTGGCACAATGTGAAAAAAGTTCAATCTAATGGATTGGTCTTCAGTCCATTTCTGACCTATCATGAAAATGTCATCAAATTCTGTTCAGAACATTTTGAGTGAACCTGTTCACAACAAACTAACGAAAACAAATACTGGTAAAACGTTATCTCCTTGGCGGAAGCAATTACTGATTGATGTAATAAATCACATGATGTCTTAACAAAAAATTTAACATTTATTCTTACTACAGTTCTTAAGATCTATGTAGAAGCAGTTCTAGAGGAACCAGATTTCATTTCACTGTAGACTTATTTATGACTGAAATAATAAAACTTGACTTGACTGAAAAAGACCGGGATAGCTAAAGTACTCCAGAGAGCATCTGAGAACTGACATAGGCTGACCTCAGAAAAGGTGGAAGTCCTCCAGAAGAACATGACAGGATTCAGACATAATTCATTCATTAGTGGTAGATAAAGTGCTTAATTGCTCTGGAGTTTTGTTCCAGTGGAACAAATCTGAACTTTTAAAGCACTCTGAGTTTAGTAGCTGAGGTAATCTGACAATCCAGCTCACAAATAAATGAAGACATCAAGACACAGCAGATAATCTGGTTAACACCACTTTGCTCTTTTATGAACCCATGGTGTTATATTCAGACAGGGACATCCGTGTATGAATGTCAGATAAATAAAATATTTTTCAGTTTCTTGCATTAACATCTGTCCAGGATAATTTAGGCCAAGATAAATCCAGGCAAATACAGAAAGATACTGTAGGTACTAAAGTGACTTCAGTTTAGTGTGTGTTTGCTCACAGTTTGCTTCAGCACAATATCTCCAGCAATGATCTCTACTTGGAACTGATTTCAGCTAATCAGCAGCCCACAGTGTTTATGAACATTATGTAACAAATTCCTTTATACCTTGTTTATGAGAAAATTAAGAAAAAACAGTTTAAGAGGCACTGCAAGACCCTCTGCTCACGGCTCATGCTATTTTCAGTGAGGCCGTCTGCACTAATGATAAGTGATGGTGAATTATCCTTAGATTGGCTGTTGACAGCTTTTCTCCATTGTTTGCTCTCATCATGACCACGCAGGAAATGGCGATCTACTTGCTATTTAACAAATAAACCTTGTTGGATAAATGTTAGGTACTAATGCTAACTTAAAACAAAGTGACAGCACGATGGGGGACACAAGCTGTTGTACTTGTGACAACTTCCCTGCATGCATTAAGCTCGGATAGCTCTCTGTGAGCTGGACGAAAAGCCATTCAAAGGTTACTTCCTTTTCTTCAAACTCATGACTAAGCACCCTTGCATGTTATATGCAGTAACACCTCTTGTAGCACAAGTAAAGGGGGAAATGAGCCTTAGGATAAAGGCTTTATTTGGCACCAGTTCAGATAGATGCTTGGAGATTTCAGCAGAGCAAAGAGCCTGGCTGTGCCTCTTTGAAGGAGTTAAATAGGTGTGTCAGTTTGCATGAGGCTCTTTAAAACCGGTCCAGACAAAGACATTCAGGACCACCTCCACATGCTGTCTGTGCTGTCAGATACCAAGTCAGTCTCACTGCATACTGAAGTACTTTTAAACCTAGCCTAAACCGTCAGGATTATCACTTGGTATGCAACTACAGAATCCAGATGTTTGTGTTGGGTGTCAGAGAGGTCATAGACTGTGTGATTAAACAAACATACACTGACTGTATGTCTTCTTATTTAACCTTTAAACCTAGTTCCTGTGTAAATTATCTCTGTTTTGATGGATATATTTCTGTCTGCCTCCAATATTGAGCAGCATTAGCTTGGAACAAGAAGAAAATAAGTTTAAAAATTCAACAGCGTTATCTTTGCAGAGGCAATGTCTGACTTTATCCACAGAGACGTCTGCATGCTCTCCTTTAAGCAGGGGCTACTTTCAGTGCAAGATCAAAATACTGCTCACAGTGATGTCTGGATGGGCTGATGAATTTTTTAAGTGTTACTTTTGGATTCTGTATGAACCCTTTATGAACTTCTTCACCCTTAAAACAAAAAGAAATCTTAAAAATCGAATCAATTTCAGTGGATGTTGCAGCACAGAATTTATGTCGGAATACAAAAACTAACGAGAGAAAAATAAGTTAAAGACAAACCATAAGAAATGCAGATGTGTATCTACATTAGAGAAATCAACTTTAGGGGTAAATCATAACTCTGCCTCTTAAAATGTTCTTCAGAGATAGAAAAATAAAGGCAAGATGACATCATGATTTGATAACTGCTGAATGAAATGTGAGATTTCTAGTTTTTATTCTGAGTGTTTGGCCTTGCATTAAGGATCTTTCTCTGCTTATGTCCCCAAAGGAAGTTTGTTTGCAGTTCTTTTGTAATATGTACCATTCTGATATTTCATTGATTTCAGAATGAATAATGGAAACATTTCCACATGGCCCTGTGATGCACAGATGAACATACCTGATGATTGTCGCCTTGAAGGAAAGAGAAGAAGTTCAACTCTGAAATCAAAGAACAGACAGTGGTGAATATCAACATAAATCAATTTTGCTGATGTAAATTCAAAAAACTTAAAGACCAACATCTTGATCTTTCTACACATATTCATAAATAAAATGCTGGTTGTGTGGGACGTGAAGTCAGTTGTCTTCAGAGGTGCTGTCTCATGCTCGCACACTGCTGCATCATAGTTGGAGTTTGATTGTAAAAGCCTCAGGTGCAATGACAGCACAGCTTCATCTGTGTGCTACTGCAAAGATACTTTCTATACATTTTCTTTTTAAATAAGTCATTAAACATAGCATATAATACATGTTTAAGTGTTAATATGTTTAACTTTTTCATACTGATTTTTAAGATTTACTAACTAACCTCCAAAATATTTCCTCCATATACACATAAACTGAGCTTATATCCTGTGTTATATCATCAAAAAATGTAATTTATGCCTCCCAAATTAATCTTTTGAGGAATGTTAAAGCACAAATTACCCAAATTTCAAGCAAGTTTGGAGGGGAAGAGTATTTGAGTTATGGCCATTTCAGTTTTCTGAATCCAGTTTGGATGTGTCTGTCCATACCTGAGAGCTCGTTGGGGGTGTGATAGTACGGTCTGTAGTCCTGAATAAGCGGAGGAACAGGAGGGATGTAGCTGGTGTCCACAGCTGGCATGCTGGGAGCTCGGCTCACAGGAGACGCCTGGTGGTGCAGGTTCAAAACTCTAAAGACAGGTGGACGAAGAGGTGTAAAGATGAAAAGGTACACAAGCCTTTTGTTGAATAATCAGGTTTCCTCTTCTGACCTCCAAACACAAAAGTCTGACCACTGACAGCTTCAGGATTCATTCAAAAGGAATGAACTACCTCAGTTTTTATTCAGACTAAAACAATGAATATTAATCTATTGTTTACGTTTTACAGAGCTTCAGGTCTTCCTAAATACCAAAGAGGCTGCTGGTTTGTTTAAAATGATCCGTCTACTTTCACATTTTTCTTACAAAAATATTCTGCAACCTTACAAACAAACACTTTACTGAAGAATGCACAAAGCATTCGGGATAATGTCTGGAGCATCAGTTTCAATCATATGAACTTTGCTTCTGAGAAATCACATCTCAGCCACCATTTTGGGCAAGAAGGACATTCACATCCAAAAACTTCAGTACTCAAGAGCCATGCCCACTGCTGCCTGGAAGAAAAACACAAAGACCCAAAAAGGGGGAGGGAATGGGACATAGATTTTGAATATATAGCTTTGAATATGTAACACCTATTTAATCACAGCACAAGTTAACCCCATAGTCTGAAATGATCTAAGTAATAATACCAATGAAATCTCAACCTGAAGCTTCTGGTAATGTCACACATAAACAGGGCCGAGTGAAGCCTCTTTCACACAAACAGAAATCCTGAAAATGTCTTTATATGAATGGTTTTACTGTAAAATGCAAAAGGTCAACTCCCTAACCCCAATTCTCATTTCATCCAGACCCCTTTCTACAAGCCCACAGGTACAATGTATATGGCATGTGAGCTTAAAAACATTAGATGATATTACAGAAAATTGATTGGGATGATTTCACTCTCCTTATGCTGTTTTGTACTCCGTTTTGCTCTTTTCAGTTTCCAAAATCTCTAGTACACCAATCAAGGATAGTGATTTACATGAGTGGGTCCAGTGTAGGTAATCTACTCTGAGGTGCATGTGAGAGCAAAGCTCCTGAAAATATCCAGGTCCGTGCAGTCTGGTGATATCTGAAAAAGTCTAAATCACTGTAAGGTCTGAAATATGCCTCTGGGATGAATGTTAATTACTCTGTAATTTCAGTGGAGCTAGCAGTTAGCTTCAAACTTTCGGGGAGATTTTCTCTTCCAGGGAAGACTCTTGTACGCCTGTGGTATAAAAAACATCATTTGTGGTTCATGATCCCACAGGAGCGACATTCATCTGCTCAGTCTCACTTCAGTTCAGTGGTAAACCACAGTTCACACACCCTGACTCACTGATGAGGAATGAACCCCAAAAGAATCCGATCTTCTTGTGATATTCCTGCAAGTACTGGGGATCATTCTGTCAAAATAACAACTATGAAGCAGATTTGTAAACATGCAAACTTTGTCAGATCTGCACTTGAGAAAGAGAGAATAAGCTTTTTAACACTTCTTTGTTGAGAGGTGGTTGTATTAATCATTTTGATGTGCTCCCAGAGGTTGAAAAGTCTCAACGTTGATTGGCTAGAAAAAGACATCATCCTACAGATTTGAGGCTCAAGTGGGAAATGTTTTGAGCGTCAAGGACAAAGATCTCTGTTTATAGGGGATCAAAAAATTTTGTTTGATTGCTGCTGATAGGAGCTGTTGTGTGATTGGTGCAGAAAACATCCAGATGTATTTATCAACAGGCCATCAACCAATGCCTGTTGATCCTTCATTGGTAAATCCATTTCAGACAGCAAATATATCTCAAATAGATATCATTCTAGTTTTTGTGTTGAATATCCAAACCTTTCTGCTCAAACAATATGCCATTTGCAAAAAAACTGTAAATATTTGAATGACCCAAAATTGTTCAGAATATGTCAGTTCATGGCTTTAGAGGGACCACATGGGTTTGAGGTTGAACTTGACAAAGCATGTTGACAAGCTTGGTTATGTAGTTCATCAAACACCTTGTTGATCCTCAGGCTTCAATGATAAATTAATTGTGTTTAATAAAAAAATGGGAAGGATTTCATATCTGAGTTCACTGTTTCCTAAAGAATTGCGGCTTAATTCTTAAAATTAAAAAGTTTGTAGTTATTAATCTTTGTTTGCTTTTGCGTCTTAACATATATTGGACTAAACTTTCGGACTTTTTTAGGCTAAAAATCTTTCACATTAGGTGTTTTCTTGTGGGAGGTACCTATTAATACAAATTAGTTCACAAAAACTAATTAAAGAGACCTGTTTGAGCACTCAGTTCCTTTCCCCTTTTGAGTGCTGATCCAAAATAAAACATAAAAACATACTTATGAGCCGAGGTGTGAGACTCATGAATGTTTTAGCATTTTTATAAACAACTGCCCATGTAAGCAGCTGGAAAGAGCCTCATTTGCACATTAAATGGGAAACAAACTGTGAAAAGAGAAATCATTATAGCCTTGCATATCTATGTGCATGTGTTTGATTATGCAAGTCTGACCCTTTGTTGATGACAGGCGGTGAAGTTGGAGACAAAGAGGGACACGCTCTTTTGGGCGGAGGAGGGAGAGGAGGTGGTGGCGGAGGCGGTGAATCCTGTCCTTCATCATCTGTGGAACTGTCAAGCGTCAAATCAATAACCTCCACTTTTTTACCGTTGCTGCTGTCACTGTTGACATGGCTGGACGACGAGGAGCTCCGCTGATCTGAGCCTGCGGACGTCCGACATGAGCCTGAAGTACAACAAGCAACATGGACGGATTTATGTGTATTTTATAATCATTATAATCAATATTGCATTTTAATCAGTTTTCTAAGTTATGGTATACGAAATGGCACGAGTACAGTAAAAGACAAACCACAAAGCAAAAACTACATAACCCAACAACAGAGAAGGGCTGCCAGTAGGTAAGAGGTCTACAAAAATGAACTCAAACAAGTGATAACAAATCGTAACATTTTTCAGCCTGACAAATGGACCGTTTTAGATATTTCCCTCGTCTCTCTGGGTAAAAGACCAAAGAAAGTGTCTAGACACGAGCAAAACTTTTCAAAAGCATATCCAGCAGGTGATATGACAATAGTTCAAACCAATCAGATCCATTATGGGCCAATCAGACACAATAGTGGGCAGGCGCTGTTGCTGCTGTGTAAATATGACTCAAGCTACTTTGTAGACCAAACTCTCTCCAAAATAATCTGAGATTAAATGAAAATAGAATTTCTATCAAGTGCTTTCAATGTTGTTTGTTTTTGTCATTTAACAAGGAAATGCAGTCCAGCTCTTACATATCTAAAAATCGTCTTTGTTTTTGATTATGCATTATCATCCAGCATGGAAAAAAAAAAAGGAAACTGATCATCCTCCCAGTTATTCAACGCTAAAGACAATACATTATGACAGTCATATATATATATATATATTTTTTTTTTAAGTATATTTTTGGGGCTTTTTGTGCCTTTATTAATAGGAGAGAGACAGTGGATAGGCTTGTGAAAGGGGGTGAGGGAGTAGGGGAAGACACTCTGCAAACTGGTCACAGGCGGGATTCGAACGTGGACCGGCAGAAGCAAGTACATGGAGTGCTAACCACTCCGCCAAACCAGCACCCCGATGACAGTCATATTTAAGGAGACTTTCACCCACTTGGAGGTCGGTGTAGTACACAAGTAATTAAAAATGCTTTAAGATCCTGTAGCAGTGTGAAAACATGAGATTAAACTCAGCAACATATGAACTAATGCAGAGCTGGCTCAGTCTACCATATCATTGGGACATCATTGGCTTGGTGGGTTTGAGCCGAGCTCCAGCTGTCACATGTGTCTGTGTCCTTGTGCAAGACACGTAGCCCCAAGCTGCTCCCACTGCTGCTTCAGTGGAGTGCAAATGGGTTGGAAAGGGCATTTATACAGTATGTTAGCAAACACTGATGGATAACTTACATAGGATCTATGAACCATCCGTGTGTGAATGTGGAAGTAAATGGGCATGACAGTCAGAGTTAGGACTAGGGCTCTCACTTTAGTGCATTAATTAGATTAATTACAACGCAAATGAATGCGTTAAAAAAATTAATCGCAGGATTAAATATAGCACATGAACATTTTAATACTGTCCAGTTGAAGGACCCATACATGGCAGTGGCACGTCACTTCACACATGCGTCTCTAGTCAAACCAAACAAAGCCCAGGTGACAACAGGAACGGCCTATTTGAGACTTAGTCTTATTTTATTTTTGAATTTATTTATCCATATTTGTACTACATTCTTTAATAATGCATCAGGCCTAATTGGTTTGCTTGATGTCCTCGACCTTTTTCTTATTTTGAATTTGATTTATGAAACACGCTTAAAGCGTAGTTTGGGTTACCTGATTGAGCTTAGAATTTTCTGGACAAGATGCCCTGACTGGTTTTATTCAATCACCAATAAAAATGTAGATTTACAATCTTCTCTTCTTAGTGTATTCATTTGATTAGTCATGCACTACAATTTTGTGATATCCTAGAACTAAAATTCTTCATTTGGGGACTTTAAGCAGGTATGAGATTAAAATGCGATTAATTAGATAAATTAATTACAAATCCTGTAATTAATTAGGTTAATTTTTGTAATCGCCTGACTGCACGAGTGAGGACTGAGTTTTTCATTTTAGTAACAGACCCTTAAGTTAAGTATCTTTAAGCCAGTGCAAGAAGCAGGCAAGTGAGGCAGACTTTGAGGAAGGAGGCATTTTCTGTAAACACAATTCCCAAATGTTTGTGTGCTTTTATCTAAACGTACATTTTTCAGTGAGTGTAAACAAAAAAATCAGACCTTCACCGACACTCTGATGAGGCTCAAATACACACAAACACGTTTCCCCAGCTGCTGTATGAGATTCAGTAAGTTTGTTACTATGGAGATGGACCGTTTACTCTGTGGCTTTATGATTGATGCCTCACCAAATTAAAACTGACAATGCATAAACAAAGAAGGGGAGGGGATGTAAACTCTCGCACCCTCTCTTCTTACGCATCTCTTTAATCCTTATTTAATTACTCCCAGGTCTGCCTTCATGTTAAAGTAACTCTTCTGTTTTTCTTCTTCTATCCAGTCCCCCACTCATCCCCCCCTCTTGTCTTACCATCCAGCCCGTTATTGTAAGAGGCAGAGGAGACCTCCTGAACTTCCTTTTTAGACCTCATGGGGGCCCAGCTGCCATCCTCCTTAAACTGGATCTCATCACAGTCCATGCAGCTGTTCAGGATCTCCACAAAAAGCCTGAGAACAAACACACACGTCATGCTCAAACACAGCCAGGATAACATACACAAACGCACACAGAATTTAGTGGGCTTTAATTTTAAACAAAGGCAGAAGAGAGAGGAAAAGACCCTTCACTTCAAATGAATTCTGAGTAACAGAAAGTCTACTTTGAACAGGCTAAGATCAACACTGCTCTGACTGCAACACTTTAGAAAGTTTTAGGAAAACGCTGTCAAATCTAATATCATCATTCATCACCTGTGGGTCAACAAAACTCTTTACGCATGTTTATATTGTACATTGTTTATACTTTTAATCCAAGCAGAATTTAACTACTTCCAAAATGAGGACACAACAAGCTTTTAAGACCCGTCCTGCCCACAGGATCATCATAACCTGCTGTTATCCTACAATTTCAACATTCAGTCAGCACTCTGTTGAACTGAGGTTGTTTCAATCCCAACTTTTTCTTTTTTTTTTAAACTTTTAACATCAGTCTGATAAACAAAGATAATGACAACTATTACACTGCATAGCACTCATGTTTTTAATCTTTCAAGGATAAGTTTGGTTTCTACAGCTTTCACATTGTTTATAGAATGAAGTAGAACAATATACTCACCCAGAAGGCTTTCCTGATGCAAACAGTGCTGCAGGAGATATTTAGATCCAAAATCGAGCGGCAGACATCCGTATCATGGGAGCACATAGGGCATGTATGGCGCTGCTCCTAAAACTGCATTAATCGTCCAAAAACTCATTAGTTTCACCAATATTTCATCATGGTCCGCTCGGGCTACTCCTCCATTACAGTCTGTGTCGTTCCAGACATGTTTTGTTACTGTGCTGATCTCTGAACTGAAGAAGGATGTTTGCCTCTGTGCATGCGCAGTACGGCTCATTGTTTCAGGGGAAGACTACCGGCTAAACAACGACTTTCTTCTTCCAGTTTTGTGCAAAATGGACGAATATCTATTGGATGAAGATGTTGTGGAGAACTTTGAATATGATGGGTGTCCTTAAAGTTTTGAGCCAGAGTTGACAGATGAGGAGCTCATTGAAGGAGGACATGGAGGCAAAGAGAAGAGAAGAAGAGCAGCTCTCCATAGAGTACTGCGCATGCGCGGAAGCAAACCTTCATCATCTTCAGTTCAGAGGTCAGCACAGCCACAAAACATGTCTGGAGCGACACAGACTGTAATGGAGGAGTAGCCCGAGCGGACCATGATGGAATATTGGTGAAACTAATGAGTTTTTGGATGATTAATGCAGTTTTAGGAGCGGCGCTATACATGCCCCGTGTGCTACCATTATACGGATGTCCGCCGCTCGATTTTGGATCTAAATATCTCCTGAAGCACTGTTTGGATCAGGAAAGTGAGTATATTGATCTACTTCATTCTATAAACAATGTGAAAGCTGTAAAACACTGATCTGTCATTACATCATGAATCAATCAATCTTGTGCTAAAATGAAGCTGATGCCAAAGTCAGTGAATCAGTATTTAAACACAATGTAGGCTCTAATGATTTAACTAAGGTAAACAAAAAAGTATCAGTTATAAACTTAAGAATATTAAGTGAGTTTCATTTAATCCTTGAAAGCACATTTCAGATTCAGAAACACTCTTTCAGTCTGCTGATTCCAGCTCAGTGTTCTGCTTTTCTATACTGAAGAAACATTTATGGACCAACACATTACTATTCTGACAAGAACTTCAAGACTGAATCACCTCACACTTCCAAATTGAAGCTATAAGCTGCAGCTTGTTCATTATATTTTGAAAGTCTGGAAATATGAATCAGCAGGACTTGCTTTGTCACAGGGCAGAAAAATCCACCAACTGGTTGACACAATATATGACAAAGAGTGCTTTCAAAATCAAAGTGTTATATATTTGCTCATCCATACTTAGAGCAAATTTCTGTTTTAATTCATTGTGAGCTTTCCTGAACACAGCAAAGATTTGCTTGCTCTTCAATGCCCTTCACACATATGCAGATTTTGATCTCAAAAGTTTAACCGGTCTACAAAATTCCCCAACTTGAAGGCACTTTGCTCATAGAGCAGGAGCTTTCCTCCAGTTTGCCTGTCAGGAAATTAAAATGGAAAATATACAAAAGACAAGCAGAAACAAAATCAGAGGGAAGACTGGGTGAAAACACTGCTATTTGCATTTACTCAGGCAGCAAGCATCAATTTATTATTATATCCTTTATTTAACCAGATAAAAGCCTCATTGAGATTTAAAACCTCTTTTTCAAGAGGGACCTGGCATGGCAGCAGCAGACAGTTACACAGTAAAAACAACAAATACATTCAGACATCAGCACATTGAAACCAAACCGTTCTGGAAACACCAATCCAAAACAAAATGAGAAGCAGTCAAGAATTGAAACAGTCACACTGTCCAAGGCAAGCTCTTTCCCAGTCCTTTAACAGAGTCTTAAATTCACCAACAGTGACCAGTTCTGTTAGTCTCAAATCCATCGAGAGACTATTCCAGGTAGAGGGGGCGGCATATTTAAAGGCTGCCTTACCCAGTTCTGTTCTGACTCTAGGAACAAACATTTTAATGAAATCCTGTTTGCACAGTCCACGACGGTCACTAGACCTGATCAAATATGTGGTCAAATAAGACGGGAGCAGCCCAAGAACAGATTTGTAGATAAAGAGTAGTAGGTAAGAGTGTCTACGGACAGACAGGGAGGGACGATTTGCAGCAGCATACAGCAGACAGTAATGGACACCATATCCACAGCCAGTAATAAAACGTAGAGCACAATGATACACAAGATTAAATGTTTTTTCAAGTACTTTCCAGGTGCATTCATAAATAACAAATCACCATAGTCCAACAACGGTAAGAAGGTTGTGGAGAATAAATAGTCTCTGACCTGACGTGAAAAACAGGCCTTATTTCTAAAGAAGAATCCCATGAATCCCAATTCATGTTCAGCTTCAGGATACTTTGCATGTGTGACAGAAATGTTAGATTCACTGCAGGCAAGTGGCTACTGTAACGCACTCTGACTGACTGCTGGCTGTTTAAATGTGCTATGTAAATAAAGCTGACACTGATATTGACAGAGGGCACTCATCTGCAACTGAATAATTACTGAGTGACTGATTGGTGAAATCATAGTGCCAGTAAAACATTTTCAAGCTGTTTTTGATAACAGCAAGAAGGCTGTTGGTTTAAACCCCATATTGGTCAGAGCCTTCTAGTGTGGAGTTCGCACCCTCCTTGTGCACGTGCGGATTCTCTCTAGGTAACCCAGCCTCCCATCACAGGCCAAAAAACATGCATGTTTGGTCAAAGGGTGACTCAAATTTGCCCTCAGGTGTCAGTGAGTCTGTGGATGGTTGTCTGTCTCTATATGTGGCCCTGTCCTCTCACCCAACGTCAGCTGGGATAGGGCGACACGGAAAGGGATAAGCAGTGAAGATGAAGCTGTGAAAATGTCCATCCAGACAGAGCACTGATTAAAGCAGTTTACTTTTTAGGAGCTGTTTAACATTAAGTCTGAAAGCCATGAATTATTTTTTTTTAATGCATATATTCCCATACAGCAGGTGGCAGTATATACATAGTTTATATACCACAAAGAGGAAGAAAGATGTGAAACAATTATCTAATACTCTGTGTGGACATGCTATACTGCTACGATGGACGTTTTGGATATTTTTGGTACTGTGACCCACTTCCTACTTTTACATCCATAGTGGAGCTCAGCAGATAAAGTCTGCGTCTTTGCGTGGATACAACAGTTTAAAGAGAGCTGATGTCTGTTATCGATATTATAACCCCAAATGCTGATGAGTATCCTGTGTTTGACCACAGCTGCATTCATATCTGCTGCATGCGAACATTGGAACTGTGCCCAAGAACACCTCTTCATGTGGATTTGGGCACAGAGTCTAAGCACAGCTCGACTTCACCCTGAGCAAATGAGTTGACTTTGGAGTCAAGTGTACTTAGAGAATTTTCCCATGTTTCTAATGTTAACTCTAATTAGTCCTTCTTTCAAAATGATAATGATATTAAGACGATTTATTAGATAAAATGTCATCACATTTTAGTCACTGCTTTTGGTCAAACAATTTCTCGTTTAAACCGACTTAATAAGCAAATTACAAAATCACTCAAATGGACTCTGTACAGTAATTACTCCTTACTGATAGTGACACTCTTCACAATACTCCTTTAGCTTCCAAGTTGTTTAGAATTTGATGGAAAATCTGACACTATTATCTTAAAGTTGCATTTATCATGATTTTTTAAATTTACTTTTCATTTTACCTCAAAGCCACTTCATTGACCTACTCTTAAACATATCATAATATTAACTTGTTTATTTGGCTCTCCAACTTTTATTCTGCTTATTCAAACAGAGATTTTAACACTGAATTACACTTTTTTTTTTAACAAACAATAAATCTTTTTAATTTTGGAGGAGTATTGCTGGCCTGCAGCGGCAGCAGCTGATATTCTGTGTCTGAATGCTAAGAGCAGGACATTGACAGACTGTACTGCATTTTGTTTTTGTGTTGTAAAAATACAAGCCCTGCTCATGTCCTCTGTATTCTGTTGCATCACAAACACACACAAACACACCGGTACTATACCAATATTTTTCAACTCACTCTGCTAACTATATTTGACAATTTATGGATTTTTTCTGACATTTTAGTCTCAGCTTGTAATGTTAACAAAAGTACATCTTTCCTCATCTTCTGCCACAAAAAAAACCAACCAATTTATTTTTCATCCTTTTTAGACCATTACTGATTAATAATCAAAAACTGTCATACGGGCATCAGACTGTGGGTTGCATGACATCTCAAATACCTCGTTAACATCATGACCACACTGTCCTTGCTGCCTGAGATCCCTCTTAGCTGTCCAACGTTTAAAACGTTAAAGCAAAACTTTTCACCTGATTGTCTGACAGGTAATCAGCGTGAGGGAGAAACTGGAGGTTGTGTGACTGACCCGTCAATGATGAGGTGCTCGTAGGGGGCCTTTTTATCACACACAGGACACACCCAGGTGGGCTTCTTCTCGTTCATCTGGATGTAGAGCGTGGCGTCAAAGCACTGCAGGTGGGAGCACGTCAGTGCTCGGCACGGGATCATCAGACGCATCTTTCCCAGCTGCACAGTAAATTCATAGTCAGGGTGTGAAGAGGACACACACAGAAACACACACATGTGCACACACAGCAGATGTGGAGGGTAGAGACCAGGCATCATCAAATGTATTTAAAATTTTCCCATTCCAGACCTAGTATAATTTGAGTTGAAGACCCTGGTATATATGAAGCAGAAATGTAAACACGAGACCCCTATGTGAAGGTAAGACAAACGGACAGATTTTTTTGTGCAAAACCAAGAATTAAGGACACACAGACATGTTGGGACAGGTTCAAAGAAGAGGAAAAAAGAGAGGAAATGGACAGACATGTCCCTGCATGACCGAATATCTGAGTAATAGTCACAGAATTCCTGAGGAACAGCAAGAATGTTTTACCGGGCAGAGCAGCGACACTCGTAGGCTGGTTGTGGCTATTTCACTGTCTGGGTCTGCTGTCAGTTTCTCTTTGACTGCGGGAGAAAACACACAGACAAAGAGAGAGAAAGAGAGAGATAATAAGAGAGGGGAGAATGAGAGAGAGAGAGAGGGAGTTTAGTTCCTCATTTTAGAGTGCAGCTTCTTTGCAACTTTTCTAAACTAAGGTCACAAATAAAGGAACGAACGGAAGATCTTTATGCTGTGCATGGGCTGACCAACTCCTCATTGGCACTGAGAAAAGTTTACTAAAAAAGATCACTAAAATCTACAGGGAATATTAGAAAGACAGCCTCCTTAAAAAGACATATTAGCTCTTTCCAGTCTGAGTTGTAATCACATAACAGGAGAACAAACATTGTGATCATCTTTGTCACATAAGTTCTGATGGAATAACACAACCTTTGGCTGCTATTTTCAAAATCATTTACATATCATAAAAATTGTTTAATCCCAAAGTTAAAAATCAGTTTAAATCCATGTTTTAAGACTCTTATGGAAAATAAAAATGGATATTTCTTTTGTGCTAAACGCTGACTCAGCAGCCTTTCTAAATTCAATCAAATGTATTTATTTATTCATTTATGTATTTTGGCACATCTGTACATTTGTGTATTGATTTATGCATCTGTGTTTTGCTTAATAGGGACAGGTACATAAACTACCTCAAAGTTTTTAGTAAATGTTATTTGCAACAAACACACAATCAAAAGGTATATAGGAAATATGTACTAAGCTTAGTCCGTTTGCATCCAAGCTGCATTTTGTAGCCATGAAATAAAACAAAAAGTAACATATCATTTGTGTGTAGAACACCAATGTCTGTGCCTGTCAAATAAAGAGTGCTCCTAAACAGACAAACAAGCAGAGACCAAACTGAAAAGGAGGTTTTCTGAAATAGAGGCAGTGAGATTAAAACCTTCAAAAGACCTGTAGCTGTCCTTGAAACAACCTCTAAGATATCTTACGTACTAAAATGATTTCATATGCTTATCAGGCATTATGTGCCAGTTCTCCGTTTTCAGCAGCTTGTTTATTGAAATTCATCACTGCAAATGGTCGCCACTGCGAAGGCTAGCGTGCTGCTTTAGTGCTTCTGTTGGTTGTAAATGAGATTTTGCAGTAGGATAAGCTTCATGAAGTGATTTAAAAGATTTCTGATACTGATATTTATAGTAGTCGGAACAGTCCTCGACAGAACATGCTATAGATCAAAATTCACAGTGGGGAGAAAACTGTTTATTTAGCAGTGATAATAAGAGAGTACAAGTGTCACATATCTGTCGAGCCAGGGGCAGCAGAAATGTGACAGCGTGTGCAAAAGGTTTATGGTATGAATAAATAAAACATCTCAAGTCATAACAATTCGTCTTGAAGAGTATAAAGTTACCACAGCAACGCAAAAACACTACTAACATCAGAGGGCGGCATTGTTCATGTGTGTTTTTCTTTTTTATAATCTATTACAGCTTTCACACTAATGCCAATGCAGGTTTTTTCAACGGCAAGTGCCAGCAGACCATGTAAACAACGGAGAGGAGCATGGAAGCCGAGAACACAGTGATTAACTGTTTTCTGTACTTTGTCCCTCTTTAAAATGTTCCTGCTCTGCGCAGACTGAACGACACTCCTTCAGTCTAATTAAAAATTATCTTAATAGATTATAGGTCAGTTAAGATGCCACATGCCATCCAGGTAGATTTCAGGACCAAAGGCCAGACTTGTATTATAAAAATCGCATTTCGTTCTTTTTGTCCCTAAAAACCACCCGCAGACAACATGGAGGATCATTATGTCGGCCCACTAATGTAAATTTTTTAAAGCTTTTTCTAACTAAATGAAAAAAAAAATAATTATGGGGATGATTGTACTCTTATTTCAACGGACTTTACATACAAATAGAAACATTATATCCTATATTCACGGTTTCTGTTTGGCGAAATGCTGCCAAATTCTACACGCTGCACCTTTCAGAGTAATGTCACTTATAAACCAAAAGGCACAAATTAAGTGTCAAGCATGGCAAGGCTTTATAATTCAACTAGGGATGCAAAACCAGCACAAGATTCTTCACCTGTTTTTTTATATATATTAGCAGATAAAAAAAGCAGAATTTTCATTTATTTATGTACTTTACACAAGTCCACACAGCATCGTGTGGACCTGCTGTTCATCATGAGACTGGGATCCACATTCAAGATTTCCTGCTGCTTAACAGAGGGTTTTTTCTTGCCGCCATGATGGAGGGATTCATGATTAGCTGTATGGATTCCTGTTTGGTGTTGGATAAATTTGTATGTGTATGTATATGTGTATCTTTATATGAAAATATGTATCCATGCATATATGTGTATCCATAAAATTAAGAGTTTTATAATCTATTGTCTTGAGATGACACTTGTCATTAATTGCTGCTGTACAAATAAAGACTGATTGACTGATACATTGGAGCACATGTATATGCTGGACACTTTTCAGTCTTGTTAGCTCAGCGCTGACCCTTTAAAATTAATCCTGTTCTCTGGACTAATGAAAAAAGAGAGACTGTGAGTCCTCACTGAGAGCTCTGGAGTGGTCTGGGTTCCTGATGCCTTTAGCTCGTAGCCTCTGTAACAGCGCTGTAGAGGACTGCTGCTTCACCAAGTACACTGCCATGGAGTAACTCTGTGGACACACAAACAAAATACAGATGTGTGGTAAAAATGTACAAATAAAATACTCAACATAGACTCGCGCTGTGCTTGACAATGTCTGTGAGCTCTGAGGTGCAATTCTGTGAAGGTTGTACAAGAGGGTTAATCAAGGTCACTCAAGGCTCTGCTGTACTGAGGATAATTTAAGTTCAGTCTGCAAATACTTAAAGTGAACATCATCATCGTAGCTCGATTTGCCATGAAATTACTGCAGCAAACTTTTCCAACTCTGCTTCACTGTTTTGTATACACACGTAAGATTCTCGCAGCAGTCTTTAATCCTTAAATCTGTCAGCATACAAACACCTTAACAATGGTTTCATTTTTTCTTTCCTTGTTAGCTTTGCCTGTCAACATCCTCGTCAGTCTAGTTGTCTTAGTCATTTTATCAAACAGCAATGATGTAGACTAACAATGCTAGCAAACACTTTTAAACATCAAATTCAAGGCTTTTGAGGGAGGGTTTCATATGGGACTGCAAGGCTTTAAATCCAGTTCTGTCTATAAGGTTTTTCATATATTAGTCAATCATTCCTGTTCAACAAGCACTCCCTCCTTGAAGGCAAATTTCCTTGAGATTGCGTTGGTGGCTTCGAGGAGCTCGTGTGACATCCTGCTGTATACAATGCCTTATTTGCTATAGTCCGTCACTCTAATAACCAAATTTACTGATGGATTACTTAGCTGACAAGAGAGTGTGCAAACAAAGATATGACAAAGTAGTTCAACATGTTTATAAATCAGTGCTACTAAAAATTACTACCTCTTAGGACTGAAAATAAAACTTTGAAAAGATTTTCTTGTAATCGCTGCCACAGGTTGCCCTGTCAGAAGAACAAGTGAATGGACAAGGTTTACCTGAAAGGACTGGGATGTGAATGGCAGCAGGGACAGAAGTAGAGAGATGCCATTTTTCTTTTTCTTTCCTAATATTGTTCAGCCCTGCGCAGAGTTGGCATGGACCTCTGTGCCCAAATGTGATGATTCATGATCTAAATGTTGCATCATGAATCATTGTTTCTTGTACTTTGTACATTTGATCTCCCCTCAAGAATAAAATTATATAAAGAAGTCTAAGTTAATACCAATTAGGGCTGTAATCAAACAAAGAAATTGTTGGTCGACTAAAACACAGTAATTGTCGACCAAAAATCGACCAATCGTGTGTATATCCCCCCCCCCCCCCCCCCCCCCGCGCATTTTGTCCCTGTGTGTGCCTCTCCTTCTTTTTTTCTCTCAACACAAGACTCTTTGCTTTCCAGTTCAATGAAATGGGCAGTCACTGTCATATAGGACTCCATTCGAAGAGACGTACACATCTGTTATCTTATTCTATTAACTCGGAAAATTTCTCTTTTTTTCCTCCCTCGTATTTTGCCGTTTGTGCATGCGTAATTGTGAGGCGCACTGGCACTGAATATCCAGGTTTCAATGTTTTTCTTGGCCTTCCACGACACCAATGGGCCTCATACCCTCAGAAATAATTTGTCAATTCCTTTTGTGATGTCGTTTTTGCATTTGGGTGTTTATATGAGGCATAAAATCCAGCGCGGACTGGGTGAGGGATGCCGCTGCAGCGTGGGCAGTGGGCAGGTGCGCATGCTTTTATAAAACAAATACACGTTTATTAGACTAGAATATTGAAATGTTCTTAAATAAAAATATTGAAATGAACGATAAATACATTAAAATGGTGTTCTAAGACATGATGGGGGTGCTCAGAAAATACCCCCATTTCACTTGATACGTTTCTCCTGATGAAATGAACTGCTGGGGAAAAAAAAAAAAAAAAAAAAGACACATTTGGTCCACCAATCAGAATTTTGGTTGACTGAGCACGCATCGACCGATTGGTCGACCAGTCGACTTGGACTTTACAGCCCTAATACCAATAAACTTTTTATAGATCCACTGGACTTTGAGGCTAAAGTAATTCATTTAGCTGAAGAGAAACATACAAACTAGTATCACGCATCATTAGCTCATCTCTTGAGAGAACTGCTGCATAATAAGAAAACAGACAACCAAGGACATCTGTGGAAATAGGTGAGAAAAAAAATAAATAAAGAGGTTTTCCTAAGGGTCTTAAACTTTACAAGAACCATTCTGAGGTTGGAGAGTATGGTAGTCACAAATAAGACTTATTTTCAGGAGCTTTTGCTCCTGCAGAGTTTTCCACGAATAGAAATAGAGGTGGGGTTATATACACACACTGAAGAAGGATTTACACTTGCTCACTTTGCCTTCAGATGGGTTGCCAGGTCTGATGGCCTATATGGTAGCTGTCAACTGAATTTCGTGTTTGGGATAATAAAACTATCTGAATCTGAAGAAATCTCTTTTGTTGATACCAACGTAAAAAAATAAATAAATAAAGGGATAAGTTGGAGAAATTATAAAGCGGGAATCTGGTTGGAGATGGAGCTCAAAGGAGTCAAATCAGGAGTGTTGTGGCAGGTATGCATTCATATCATTACCTCTGCCAAGGAGGTTATGTTTTGTTTGTTTGTCTGCCTGTGAGCAAAATAACTGAAAAAAGTTCTCAATGGATTTTGATGACATGTTCAGGGAATGCTGGTTATGGCACATATTTTTTTGAATGTATCATAGCCTTTAAAGTGAGATCAGCCCATCACACATATGGCTGCCAGACACATGAGACAAATTGAGATATCCTTGCTTGCTATCCAGCCTTTTCTCACTGGCTGTCATGTTTTCAATCACTGGGTTTGACCCTTAGATACTCATGCTCCTGGTAAAATATTGGTTTATATTGCCTGGCAGGTGGATTTCTGGCAAACACATCAAACATAAAGCCATCTTGGATTAAATTGTTTCAATTGCAACTGCTTTGCGGATAATGCAAACAACTGTAGGGACAAAACAACAAAGGAAAAACCTTCAAACCACCACAAATTTTCCCCCAATCACATTTTCAGACTTTGATTATACTCCGGGGGCCAGATGAGATGCAGCAAGGGGACCGGACTTTGCCTGGTTGATGATAGTCAGTGAAGGGGGACAAAATGCTTCAGTATGCAAGCTACAATACATTTCTAAAAGAAAAAATCCCAAGAGACACATTGGTATCAAACTTAACAAAATGCCTTCTTCTATTGTACTTTCAGGATTATGAAGTAAGAAACTGTGACACATTGGTTCTTACCCTGCCAATCTCAGCGGTCCACGACACCACAATAGTATTAGGAACTGTGGTGGACAATCTGACCAGTGAGGTAATGTTGATTGGCCGGCTGGGCCGCTTAGGCTCAACGCCATTTTTGGTTGGAGGAAGATAACCCTGGACATGAACACAAAGATACAAAAGACATTAAAACTAAAAGGTCTTCTTGTTTGAAATTCTTTACTCATGAGAAAAACACAAACATGTGGGACAGTTGTAAATGCTGTAAGAGCGGAGCTCCTCACCGGTAGATTACACGGCTTCCCGTTGACTTTCACACACAGATTGGGAGGAAAATGGTCTTCCTGAGGACAGCTTGTCTCTGACAGGCAAAACCGCAATTGGACTTGAACTGAGAAGTCACATTTGTTCCCCGAGATGTCCCTTTGAGCAAAGAAGCAAAATGTATCACTTCATGTCTGCAGAAACCATGTACATTTATAAATAATGCATGAAAATATGGAGTCCTGATGAAGCCATGTTCATCTTACATTGAGCTGCTGATCTGTTGGACTTGCTGTGGCGTTAATGCAAAGGCGAAACATGTCTCCTGAAACCTCTGGCTGTTGTCTGATGCTGCAAAAAGACAAAAACAGCAAAATGAAAAAGATTTTTTATGACTGTAGAAGTTGTTCATACACACATTTTAAACAATGACAACATTTTGGCAAAGAGAAAAATGTTTTCCCCAATGGCAGCGATATTAAAAGCCACATACAATTGTTCAGTAAATGTTTTAATTCTAGACAAAATATTTACATTACATAAAAAAAAGGGTGAACAAAATGAAGACACAGCAATGTGCTAGTGAGATTGTCCTGCACAAACATAAACTGCAGGTAAACCTTGTAGGAATCAAATTACGAAAAACCCAAGAACACCTTTGTCAAAACCAGACCACCTCACACAGGGGTGAAGAAGAAGGAAAAAATATTTGAGTATGGGTGTGTGTGTATGTGCTCTATTTTTAGGCCCACTGAGAGGTGCTGGAAATAACTGGTGCTACTAACCCAGCCTCCTTTAAAGAGACAGAAGGTTCTCAAAGACATAAAAAGTTTGTATACACATTAGAATGAGGTCAGACAGAAACAAGAAGCTGTGAGCTGCTTTCAAAACTTAAACTCATCCACACATCCTCAAATACCCTGAAAATATCCAGAATTTTACTGAAGTAAGATGCATGTGATTGAAAACATCCCTGTTGTTAACAGTCAAATCAACTTTAGGTGGTTTTCAAACCTACAGCTCAGCTGCTTATAACTGACTCCGCTGTAAGAAACACAAAAACAGTGTGCAGATTTCCCTTGGATTGTTTCATGTTCACACAGCAGTATTCTGAGAAGGTCCGAGTGCCAGGCAAGTTGTTCAAGTGCCATTCTGAGTTGCACAAAGTCAAACAGAGCAAACCCCTGCATCATTATGTCACAGCCAGTGTTGCTTTGACTCCAGTTGCACTACAAAGGCAACTAGAGTCTAGAGTCAAATAGGGAGGAAGATAGCAGAATAAGGTATCCACAAAATGATAATAAAAACAGTTATAGTGGATATTAAATACCTTATGTAAGATTACATAGACAAGCATATTCATCAATGTCAGATACACCTTGAGATATAAGTGTAAACAAAGTCAATGCAAAAAAATAAGGGACTTTTGGCACATGTCAGTTTCTGCAGTGGACCATGAGGGGCACCAGATAGCATGGTAACTAAGTATAAAGGAAGACGTATAGAAGTGTCCACAGAAAAACTGTCAGTGCTGTGGAAAAGTAGGGGCAGCTTTAAAAGGAAAAATAAATTCCCCTGTGTCGAGGAGCTGGACTAAAGTCTGGGAAATACACAAGTTTTTAATGAGCTGATGTTGTTAAGTCCTATGATGTTCTGCTGTAGAGACGATGAGTACCGTCGACCTATTGCTATCATCATGATATGCTGTGCTTGCACACAGAGTGTCTCAATGGGATCCTATACTTTATTACAAATAGTACGTTGTTATTAGCCTTGCAGCTGTGATACAATTACTACTGCTGCTTAAACTACTACAGCGCTGTGATGAGTTCACTCATGCATGTGTGTCCTCTCACAGACCAAAAATGCTCTTCAGGTTAACTAATGCCTCTAAATTGCCCTTTGGTGCACAAGTGTGTGTGAATGGTTTCCTGTTTCTATGTCAGCTCTATTATCAGCATGGCGACTGGTTCAGGGTATACCCCACCTCTCACCTAATCTCAGCTGGGATAGACCCCACTCCCCTGTGACCTGGGAAGAGATGTGCAGTATAGATACAGATGGATGGATGATTTCTGATCATACACAATGCAGAAGGCACATGGGACTACGTTATGAGGCAGACAAGGGTATGATATGTCTTACAGCTTTGGACATGAGTAAAACCTTTGACTGGATCCTGAAGCTGACAGGATGCCAATAAAACAAAAGCCTGAATTGATGTGATGTGACCAATTTTTTTCCCAGTAAAAAAAAATCAGTGCAGCCTCACTCTGGACAAGATGCAAGCAACTGAACTGTACAACACATCTGCATGACTCTCCCAAAAAATCGCAGCCGAAAGACTTCACTCTAAACTTCTTATTGCCCCTAGTGCTTTCCCCCACTGCTTGAAGGAAACTTCCGACTGTGAGAGGCAGAACATAAACATCATCATATTCTAAACTCAAATACATATATCACGTGGATCAACTGATGGATATAAAACTACAAGTATTATCTATGGGTAAGAAGCAATCATGTATCATTTTATTGGTGCAGAACCTTTACATCTGCATTACAGCACAGCACATCATGGAAGCTCAGTTTGCTTGACTAGAAATTGAATACAGATTATTTGAATTCACATTGAGATCATCATCATCAAAAACGTGTTCCTTCACGTGTATTTGTTGAACTCAAGCTCTCTCTTTTTCTGAAAACTTTATGTTTTCAGATGTATCCATATCGTTGCTTGAGTAGGAATGTCAAGTATGTCAGGTAACAAATCTAAGCTCTCTTAAAGGATAAGTTCGGTTTCTGCAGCTTTCACATTGTTTATAGAATGATATAGAACAATATATTCAAACAGAAGGCTTTCCTGATGCAAACAGTGCTTCAGGAGATATTTAGATCCAAAATCGAGCAGCAGACATCCATATAATGGTTGCACATAGGGCATAAAGCGCTGCTCCTAAAACTCCATTAATCGTCCCAAAACTCATTAGTTTCACCAATATTCCATCATGGTCCGCTCAGGCTACTCCTCCACGACAGTCTGTGTCGCTCCAGACATGTTTTGTGGCTGTGCTGACCTCTGAACTGAAGAAGAAGAATGTTTGCTCCGCGCATGCGCAGTGCGGCTCATTGTTTCAGGGGAAGACAGCAGGCTACACAACAACTTTCTTCTTCCAGTTTTGTGCAAAATGGACGAATATCTATCGGATGAAGATGTTGGGGAGGAGGACTTTGAATATAATGGGTATCCTTACAGTTTCGAGCCAGAGTTTACAGATGAGGAGCTCATCGAAAGGAGGACGCAGAGGCAGCGCTCCAGAGAGTACAGCGCAGGCGCGGAGCAAGCGTTCTTCTTCTTCAGTTCAGAGGTCAGCAGAGTTACAAAAACATGTCTGGAGCAACACAGACTGTAATGGAGGAGTAGCCTGAGCGGACCATGATGAAATATTGGTGAAACTAATGAGTTTTGGGACGATTAATGGAGTTTTGGGAGTGGCGCTGTACGCCCTATGTGCTACCATCATACGGATGTCTGCCGCTCGATTTTGGATCTAAATATCTCCTGAAGCACTGTTTGCATCAGGAAAGCCTTCTGGGTGAGTATATTGTTCTACTTCATTCTATAAACAACGTGAAAGCTGCAGAAACCGAACTTATCCTTTAACATTTAATCACTTTGCACATTTTAAAAGTGTTGAGTGTACATAGATAAAAATGATCACATCTAATACGATGAATAATGCAAGAGCGCAGAGGAGACTGGTCAGAGTGGTTGGAGTTTTGGTTGGAGATTTCAAAATGCACAACATGCTGAACCATGAAGCTGATGGGCTACAGAAGCGGAGGACCACTGTCAGCTAAGAACAGAAAACTGGGGCTACAACTCACACAGGGAATGGACAGGCATGAACAACACGTAAGCATGGATCCATCCTGCATTGTATCAGCCATTCTTAATGACCACAGTGTGCCCGTCTACTCATGGCTGCTGCCAGCAAGACATCTCGTCACAAAGCTCAAATCATCTCAAACTGGTTTCCTTTCCATGACAGTTGTTATAACGAACTCCAGTGGCCCCCATTGTGATCAAATCTCATGCACCTTTGGAATGTGGTGGAGCAGGAGAGCCACATTAAGACTGTGCATCCAAAATATCTGCAGCAGCTGCATGCTGCTACCACACTAATAAAGATGAATCAAGTAAGTTCTAAAGGCAAGAGGGGTCCAACCTGATTCTTGGAGGGTTTACATAACAAAGTGACTAGTAAGTGTCAAGATCACCTTCACTGACGATGATGCATGTGGCACACAAACAACGTTAGATGAAATATTTTAGCATTAATCGTAGCAACTCAAATGTTCACCACTCAGAGGAAGTTTTGAGCACAAAGCACAAAAGTGAGCAGAGCACCCTTAGTGTGCATTAACCACTGTAAAGCTAAATTAGTTCTCCCTTTGGGTTTGCTTGCCGTACTCTGTGAAACCTAATTGCCAAATCTCAGTGGGAATCTTTAGGCCTGAAGGCTGAGAGAGTGAGGAGGATGATGAGCGTCAGAATTACCTGTCATAAATCACGACTGGAGCTTTAATCAGGCTGAACTGTCAGTGAGTGACAGCTTACAACACATGCAAGGAATCTGAGTTCATGCATTATTACACACTTTGACACACTCACACACTGCAGCATGGAGTACACAGAGCTGGTTTCACTCCATGTACGGGGACGAGGAGGACGAATGATAGCTGGACCAATCACATCCCTCCTCTCCTCATCCTTCAAAACGTCCATTAATTTTCTGCACTGAAATAACCCATCTATCCGCCCACGTGGTGTATAATTTGTTGAGCATGTATTTAAAGAATCTTTTTATTCATGCATCTTTTAAGAGGTGGCCTGTATACTGCAGAACAAAATCACAGGCACCGAGTGTGCTTTCGAACAACAGTCTTCCTCCTCTCCAGGCACACACACTATAAATAGAAAAGTGCTCTCTCACTCTCCCTCTCTCACTTTGTCCCCCCCCCCCCCCATCATCTCTCCATCGCTCCATAATTCACTCTCTCCCTCCAATGGTTGGAGTGTTTCTGGTGTTCCCATGTGTGTGCTGAGGAGAGATATGAGACCGTTTGAAATGAGCTTGGATAGATGTCTTTCACACACACTCATACACAAACACTCATCCAAACTTTTTTTCACCCAGACCATGCCATCCCGCTGTGTAATAATTTAAGAAGCACGCAGAGTGGCTGACACAAACTGAAAGATGTTTTACAACCTGTGAAGAACTTAACATGGCACATATTAGGTCTGAATTATAGTCAAAGAGAGTGTGCATTCCTGTACATTTTCTTTCATTTCTATTAGGCATATGAAATAGCTGAGCCATCACAAATACATGCAGTGTTATTTATGGCTAGAATATGTGTGTTTTGACATTAATATTTGAACCTAGAGCCCAGAAAATGCATTAAGATTTAAAAAATCTTAATTGATTATGGTACTGTTAAACCCATACCACCGCAAATATATTGTCAGATTTAACAATATTCTTTTTAGGATGGATGGTGTGCCATGGCACGATGGACACGGCACAACACACACTCGCCAACTTATTCATCGACAAACCGAGTTTTCTCTCTTGCAGCATGAAATGTTGTACAGTCAAACACAACTTCAGCATAAATAAACATGGCAGACTTTGACCAGGAGGAATTGAAGCTATTGCTTAGCATCCTTGGCATAGACTGTAAAGGAATTGGATGAAGACACGTCCCAGGAGCCTTTGGAGCACTGTAGAAGCCCCCAATGGACGTTGCCATACTGCAGGTGCTATTTCAACCCAAGTTTAGCATGACAACTTCACAGACAGAGAGAGTGGGTTTAGGCGGGACTTGAGACCATCTGACCAAAAGTGGCTGCATTTTCAAAACCGAAAGTCCTACATAAATTCTCAATAAAAGAAAAACAAGCATGATAAAATAATCAAGAGTACATAAATGTCTTATGGATTCAGCCTGAGGCCATTTTTGAACAGGCTGTAAACATGTGTGCTAAGGCTGAAAAAAAACCCTATAATTTCCCTGGATATCATCATTAAGTTGTCAGGTTACTGCAGCCAACCCCAAGTGGACACTCTGGGTACTACAGCTCTTGGCATTGCAGCATGGGCCTCATTTACACCCGTGGAGGTTGCTGTCTGGTCCTTGGATATTCTTAGCAGTAGAAGTTTGGTCTATCTCCTCTCCTTTTCAGTTTGTTTACAGAATGTTTTACGGGATGCATTGAATAATAATTATTATTTGTTTTTTTGCCACATATCAATAAGTTGAACCATCTTTGGCATTGATTTAACCCTCTGCTCTGCTTTCACTTTTGTCACTATGGTCAGTTTTGTTGTGATTCCTGCCTTTGCCAGCTTGGTTCCTGATTGGCTCGAATTCTGTTTCTTGTCACAACACACAGAGGACTTGCTCGACTTTTCTTAGTGGTCTCTACATGTCAGGATTTCAGATATGTGGACAGCCTCCAACACACCTCCCACCACAGGATAATCATGCAAGATCAGCATTACAGACACCTTTTCTGGTTTTGTTATGAAGAAGAGATTGAGATTCAATAATTAATTGTTTTTACTCACAGCCTTATGGTACTGAACAATGTTATAGCATTTGATATTTTGTTAGTGCTGCTAAAAAGATGAAAAAAGTCATTTCCAGATGATCATTTTAGCCTCTTTGTGACTAATGGCTAATCTGACTGAAATAGCCATTGGGACAATCTGAAGAAAGTGCAGGCAGAGAATTCTGGGTAACGGATATAAGATCCGACCTGTTTCAGCCTTTGTCTCAATTTAGAACACCATTTGTGGTTGACATTTTTATGCAAACCCTCAATATTTTTAGGCTATAACTGATAAATAAATTATTTCAGTCCCAAGTATAATGTAATTCTAATGAATTATGTATGTTCAGCTTCACTGAAATAAAACTCAGAATTAATGGTTCAATGAGCAGAGCTGTAATTACCAGTTTAAAGAATGTTTCTGCCATGGCAAGCAATCCGACTTCTCTGCAATAATGACTGCTGTGTACAAAATGAACATAAATGAGTATATGTAACCTAAATTAGGCTGTGTCATTGCTATAAACAGATCAGAGAAAGTATAAGTACAAATCTGAAAAACATGTGGATAAAAGTTTGAAACATCAGAGCTGACGTAAGATCACCTTTCACGGTCATCAATATAGAGAGGCACAATACAGGAGACTTCTTGTATCACTACAGAATATTTTTTTCATTGCTGTAATGGACTTTGTGTCTTGAGATGTTTCTAAAATATATTGTTTTCTCTGTCCTGACATATTGCCTAAGTATCAGAAGCTATCTGAAGGTGGTCCTGACAAAGAGCTGTGCTGCAGTGACTGTTTGTCCTAAAAAAACCTGCAGACTCTCTGTCTTTCATGCTGGATGGTTCCAGGCTCTGCTGCACAGTCCACTATTTACATTGTCTTATAATGTGAAATGTGTGTTGGAAAGACAGATGGTGGGCAGAGGGACAGATGGGAAAATGACCTTCAAAGGGATGATGTTTACAGCGGGAAAAAAAACCCAAACACACAATCTGCTCCTGTTTTATGAGTTAATCTATGCTGAGAATGTGTCTGATATTCTGAAATTGCTCACAGGTTAATTGATTGGCTGATGATAATAATCACTAGGTGTAGCCCTGTTTTGTATTGATGCTGAGTTTATCTGTGTTTGTCTAAGATCTTTGACGTGCTCAGTTGTTTGTGAAATAAATATGATAGAAAAACAAGTATGGCTTGTAAGGAAAACAAAACAGTCCAAAAATAGACACATTCAAAGCACGCTCTTTAACAAAGTCAACTTTATGACAGTAGATTCAATTGAATTAGAGATATGACTTTTCACAGAGACACTTACAGAACTGGACCAATCTTTTGACACACTTCTTATTAGTTGGTTCCCAGATAATCATACACTTTCTGTCACTATGTTTCAGAGCAGGGTGTTTTTAAGTGGGTGTCCTGACCTTCTGGTGGGGTCACCAGAGGGTGCTAGAGGCTGCAGGAACATGCAAGGAGGTGTGGAAACAGAATGAAATAAAAGTCAGCTCAAAGTATCATAGATGTTTCCTCATAGATGCTGTTATTCACTGAGTATAAAAATATCTGTAAAATATCTGTAAATCTTATAGTTCAATGGGGAAAGACCCTGAATGCTACTCTCAGACAAATTTTAAATGTATGTAATTGTGCTTGTATTTTTTCTGCATTACCCCTGAGGTAATATGCTTTTGTATTGGCTGTGTCCATGCCATTCTTGTAAGCATATTATTTTAATGACACTTAAAGGGACTTTCTGAAGAATTTGCACAAAAGTCAACTTTGTCAACAAGGATGAATTGGTTGGATGTTGCATTAAGGGGTCAAGATCAATGGGCTTTATGTTTAACCCTTGCTTATAAATGCTACATCTCAAGAATGTGAGTCTGTGGCTTATTTTTTCTTGGCCCCATGCAAATTCTATAAACAAAATGAAATCTGGCCCACATTTGTACATAAAGTTTGTTTTCTGATAGAGAAATACAGATGAATGGAAATCCTTCAAATCCTTTAAACAATCACCACCAAAATCATATCAATTCCTCCTTGTGCAATGGCCGACATTTCTCAGAACACTTCACGTAAATCTGTTAGCAAAAATTGTTTAAACTGTCCTATTTCGCCATGTTAGCCAATATTTATTTAAAAAAAGCCAAACACAGACAAACAAATGGACAAAAGCCAGCAAAAAAACTCCTTGGCGGACATAATTAAAGAGAATATCCTCAGCTTCAACAGAGTGCTCTTACTTACTTTACACTAAATAAACAAGTTAGTTCTATGTCCCATGTCATCCACACATTTTTCTGAGTGTGTCTATTAATGCTTCTGACTTTCAGTGTACTCATTTCTACAAATCACACTTCCACAAATACCATCCCAACCACTCGTCTTAACCCACCACTGCACCCTAACGGTCCAGTAATAATATACCTTGTAGAGGCATATAACCAGACAGAAGATCTACCTCATCTCCAATTTTGTTATGTCCTTATGAAGTCTTCTACTATTTTGTTCCTATTTGCTGTCAAAAAAATATCAACCTCATCTCACTCCTGACTCCTGTACCTACTCAGTTACAGGCTCCACATCGGCACAGTGGTAGTCCCACTATCATGCCTCTGGGACATTCACATTTAAAGAAAGATGCATCAGGGGCTCAATTACACAGCCTGAGCACAGATGATATTAAAGTATTTATTTCTGTTTGAAATTAAGACTACAAATATTTACTTGGCTGCAGACTTTGACCATGCACTTAGCAAAACAAACAGAAAACTTAAAAATGAAGGTTAATTTTCTGGTTTGAAGAGGAGTGATGTGCGCTCAGCGACAGAGAATGTGCTCAGCTCTGCAGCCTGATTCCTTGGCATAACAAAGCCCAGCTGGAGTTTATTAACTTGTTAGTGGCTCTGCTACATTTTCTCTGCTTGGTACACTGCAGCAGCGCATACACAAATGTATGCACACACATATACACACATTTAAACAAAAGCAACCACACAAACACGCACAAAAACAACACACACCATTATTCGCTGGCATAACAAAGACGCACATCACTCAAATCAAAACCTACAAAGATCTGAAACAAAAGGTCAGATCTGGATGCTACGCCCACATTCAGGGACAATTGAAAACTTTCCACAAGTGTTACTTCCTCTCGCTCTCTCTCCCTCTCAGTGATTGCCCTTCATTATCTGCATGAGGGTGTTGCACGGTTGTTATATATTGACAGGGCTCATTAAGGCATTCCAGTGTGCTTACAGGACTGCCACAACAGGCTGCCATTACGTTCTCTCAGTCTGGCAGCTGGCCTTGAGATCCCATTAACTTATATACTGAAGCAGCCATTTTACAATGTTGTCAGAGCTTGGCTTCATATAATGTACGCCCTACTGAGGTCCTCAAGAAATGAAGTAAACGTTGGGCTCCAAACTAAGGCTACTCCATCATTTTATGAACGCACAAAACATAGATAAACAGAAATATTAACACAAACAATACAAGGATGAGAGGGATCTTTATATGAAAGTTATACGTGCAAGCTTTGTGTTCTGTACCTCTCTGTAAACTCTGTAAAAAATTTGCAGTTAGCAACAAAACGACCCAACCATACATTCATTATTATAGCCCTTTTTTTCTTGTGTTTTGAATTTAAATAAGGTATATAATAACAAATAAAATATATTATAATGACATAGAAAAATTTAAAATTTGATGGTCGAAGTTGCAATAGACTCTGAATTTTATCTTGTGATCACTTTCATTCAATAGCATCAAACAGCTAAAAAACATGACATGTTGTTTTGTGTTTAAATACACGGCAAAACTGTTGAGCTAAGTTTGGGAAAACAGGTGAGAGAGAGCAAGTAATAGGTTATTTCCAGTCAAGTGGTGAGTAATGCTGTCAATGTAAGGTACAGTAGGACTGAGGTGAGGAACACTGTTGTAATTAGAAAATTCTTTTATATTCTGTATGTTTTCAACACTTTACAGTTTGTCTGGTGTGTGCACAAGCAACCAGACAAATTACTCATTTCTGCAGACCTCCTACTACAAAGCTGTCCAAATATAGATGCATAAGAGTCACTAGGGCAGCATAAATAAAACAAATAAACAAGTAATAAAGAGCCCTCTGTGACAGGAGGCAAAGACAGCTACCTTGTAAAGCTAAAAACAAATGCAACAAAAAATGGACATATAACTGCAAAAAGCAAACAACAAAACAAATACTAATCCACAGAGTGGCGTTATATGTTGATTTAAATACTATGAAATACTAATGTTTTTCTTTCATTTCAACAGTTTTAAGACCTCTAATTTTTGCAGCCTTCCTTTTAATCTTACAGTGCCTGTTTTCCATGAGCTTTATTTTTTTACTTTTATGTTTCAGTACTTTCTGGACTGGAGAGAAGCTTGTCTTTGTTTCTAACTGATCGGACCTGTTGGTCATCAACAGTATAAAACATTATGACAGTGCTTCTCTGTGCAAAATCACTTTCTGTCCCTAACCAACAGCTCTACCCTGAGGCAGCTAAAATCATCATATAGAATGGACATCCCCACTTCCATCTACCATTGTAATGGTAATATAGCTGGCACCATGGATGCCACATAAATGCTGGCACAATATGAGAAAAATTTGCAATGTGTGGTAATGTTGCAATAATGATGTGGATTGCAGTAACACAACATACAGAGTACATATAGCTATAACTCAGTGTACCAGCCTTTGCTGTTCCATTGGTTTATGCAACACTTACAGCTGGATTTTTTTTTCTCGTCAAAAAGAAATAGACCAACATTTGTCTCCACTCAGCTAGTACAAAGACTCATAAGTTGCTTACCGACAGGGCTGTTGAACCATGAAACTTTGATTTACTACATTAGAAAAGTTGATAGCAATTTACTGTGATAAATTCAGGCTGTTGCGTGTTTTGGCAATCCCTGTTAGTTTTCTGCAAGAAACTTTTAGTGTTATCAGCTAGGATCCAAGAGCAGAAAAGGAAAATTATGTTGCTCATTATCCATACCCCTCCCCAATATCCAAGTTGTGGATAGACAAGCTGCTCAGCTCTGCCCACCTCTACTGTGTACCTATTATCCTGTCAGTCAATCAGATGCTTTTTATAGCACAATTCAACAAAATCTGGAGTCCAAAATGAGCATCTTTGTTGCAGCAACAACAATTCTTTTAATGTGTGAATTTCAGAATGAGGGAGAAGAAATCTATAAAGTAGACTTCTTGGTTCTGCAAGTGATCCCAGAATACTGTGAAAGTAGCTCACACGACCAGAGAGGCCACTTTTGAACAGCTTTTCTCCCTAAATTTTACAAAAATCATGGTGGCAGTATGCCTTACTGAGTGCAGTCTTCATTGATAACAGTTCTGAGTTCAAAACACGTAAACAGTGGAGGTGGTCAAAGCTGACAGCGCATCTCTATCACTTTTTTTGTTTCTTTTTCTGTCTTTTGTTTGATAGGGAGCTCCATGTGTAATGTATAACATATTGTGTGTTTGTACAAAGAAAGAAGTTCAAAAGCTAGATTGGCAGGGTGGCTCAGAGAGTGTGAGTCTAGAGACTTGCAAAAGCAACAATAACATTTGGGTGTAAGTGCTGTGATGTTTAGAGCAGCTGAAAAAGGGAAAACTTCAAATAAAAGTGAACTTTAGGTTGTCTAATCAGACAGCTCTCCCTGATAATGGACCAACCAAGGCTGAGAAGAAGATAACACTGATTTTATGGGCTCTGGGAGGAGTGTGAAGCCATTTTGTACAGCTTGTTTATGGCTCAGAGCAGCCAGGGGCTCTGTCCTGATGTTCACTTGTTGTGCAGAGACAGGCTTGTTTACAGTCAGATAAGGATTTTACTCAGGATCATGAAGAGGCCGTATGAGTCGGAGTTTGAGACTTTCTGGTTGTGTTCTCAGGACGAGTTAAGAGGTGGTGCTTTATTGCTTTTTGTGCAGCAGATGTTTGGGAACATTACCACCATGACCTCATGAATACGGCTGCTGATAATGTATGTGATAAAATATCTTGACTGATTCCGTGAGCAGACATGTATCTACTCGCCAATCCAAGGGCAAAATAACACACACCGAGGCAGTGATTTACAGAGTTACAGTGTGATTGCTCAAGGACACTACAACAACGCTGATAACTTCTGTTATGAGAACTTGAGCTAGTGATTCTGCTTGTTTTGGCTTCTCTCTGGTTTCATTAACTTGAACTGGCTGTGGATTAAGTTTGTCTTAATCTGAGATTATTCAACCTCTGAATATTTCGAGCATTAATAAAACAATATTAATGCGTATTTTGATACCACAGTACCAAATATAAAAGTCTTAAGAACACAAACAAACCTTTTGTAACATCTTCTGAACTTTTAATACTGGGAAAATAAAGGACTGTACTGAAAAAGTAAACAAAAGCTATGAAAACTTGTTAAATGTCTTCTAAATTACAGGATGGTGTTTAAGCAAAGACTTAATTAAATGGCATTGAAGTGTCTCTAGTGACTGCATTAAATCCTAAAAACATGCAACCATCACATGTTGCTTCCCTTTGCATGGCATCTAAAATTCGCTGCCCACACTGCATCTGCTGACCACTGAATCAAATTCTCTGTCTTGTTGAAGAGTTTCAGTGAAGTGAACCCTTAAACTGTGTGATATAAAACAATTTTCTTTTGAAAAATAAAGGGGTGGGGTGCTGGAGTTGAAAGTCAGTGCTAGGTATGAGAACTGAAAACTGGTATTTTTAAATACTACTATGTGATTGGTAGCTTAAGTACCAACAGGCCTCCAGGCAAACAGTGTTGTTATTGGTATCTGTGTGTACCTGATACAGAGAACTAGTAACATAATCACAGTCAGCCTCCTCTCTCATGATATTAACTCCAATAAAACAACCTGGATTAATAAACTGCAGCTCAATTTTATTGTTGTTTTTTTTCCAAGACACACGCCTCTGTTCTGAATCATCGAAACATGCATGTGTGTCTGTCTGTATGTGTCTG